>CM038221.1:79790991-80390991 GCA_021442155.1 Cymbidium sinense | reverse complement strand
ACAAAATTAAATATATAATGTGCAATTTTATTGGTACATAATTAATGATTATGAACAAATGATATTATAATATAAACTGATAGAAGGTATGATAGGCTCAAATATTTTGAATATATTATGTAAAATATTGGGGATATGGAAGAAAATACAACTTCTTTAGTTAAGATTGAGAGTTAAATTGGAAAATTGTCCAAAGAGTATTATATAATATGAGAATATCATGGGATTCAAAGTTTTCAAAACTATAAATAAGTAAACTAATACTGTGAGTATCCAATTTTTAATCAATAAAAAATACATTCAAAATCAAGTTGGCATGCAAAAATAAGAATGTTATATGAGTGATACATTAAAAAATAATTATAATACAATGAAAGCAATATCTATCAAAGATAAATAGTAAAAAATAATCTTGAGTGGTTTTAGAAGTAAGAAAGTATAAATAAAATGCATTGGTGAATAAAATAACTAAATAAAATTAATGTAGATTTATTGGGAAGAAAAAAGAGGTAGTCCAATAATAACATGAATCGAAGTTGAATAAAAGTTATACCACAGGGATTTGGCAAAATACCTCTAAAAATGCATGCAACACTCAAAGGAAAGAAATGGAGGATTATGATTACAAAACCAACTTGGAATAGTTAGGGATAATCATGAGGAAAACTAGGATGAGGAGGAATGTTATATGGATCTATGTTAGAAAATAAAGAAGTAGCAAGCCATGCTATGTGGAGCAAGGCTAGATGATGAGTTTCAAGTTCTGTATAATAACCAGACTTGAAATCACGGGAAAAGATTTCAACCAATTGATCCATAAAGTAGTCAAGAGAGGACTAAACACCTCACGACTAGATTAATCCCCCATATAACAAGGAATCTCACAAACAAGCTAGACAATCTACCTAACCAAACCAAAAGCAGTACAGGAAGCCAAAGTAATCTGCCAAAAGAATAAACACTGAAATAAATTGAGTGTGGCCATCCTCTCCCATACCACTCATCTATCAGCAAGGATAGCTGCATTTGTTAACCATCTATCACCCAGGGGAAATCATTTTTATACATTTAAGCAACTTCTTCGAACGAAGTAGAAATTATCAAAAACAACCAATCAATCCCAATTACCTATGAAACCAAATCACAAGCTACTGTGTTTCCTAAAGCCATCCTACATGAAGAAAATCTATGAACATGTAATCACATAAGGTCGTAATTAAAATAAAGGAAGATCATTCCTACTCAAGCGTAGTAAATAAGTTTAAATAAAGCAAAACGACACCAATAGAGGAAACCAAAATAATCAGCCAAAAAGAAGAAACATTTTCTATAATCGAACAAAAATCCTAGCTGAATCTAAATAGAACAAGATTGATTGATCCACCCACCTAAATGCCTCAAAAACGACGATAAAAAATTATTGTAAAAAGAGCGCGAAACGAACCAAGGCGTGGCGCTCGCCGGACTGGAAAGCGTGCTTCTGCTGGCTCATGGCATGCGCGTAGATCTGCGACAATGAATTCGCTGCATTGCAGAAGGTCGAGTAGAGAGTCCGATTCACATCATCCAGTCTCGACTCATCCGATTTCCTCTTCTTCACCATCGGATGGATTAAAGACCAGTTCCTCAAACCCTAGATAATAAATGAACATAATACAGCCAATACACATTTGCCTATAAGACTAACTATTTTTCCAACCCATTTTTCTTAATTCAGCTTCACCCGAAATTAAAAAAATTGTGTTGATAGAAACTTTTCTATGAACTCATAAGACACACAAGGCTGAAAAAAGAGGCGAATTAGGTTTATCAACTATTTCATTTACTTAAATCTTATTTGAATAATAGGTTCAAATTATGGCCGAAATTTGAATTCCAATAAATAGAAAGCTTTAAAGTTGACAAAAACTAATTTATATTGAATGGTTGACCGAACTAACTTTGTTTGCCAAAATAGCTTTATTAATAACTCCAAGTATCAGGGTCAAAAACCTCAAATGTAGAATGACTATTAATGAAACTTTTGATCAAAGTTACTATCGTTTTGTGATGATCTATTAAGGCTAGTGGGTGCTTAAAAAGCCTAATCGTGTAAATTTGATGATTTTAATAAGAACTTATGGAGAGATTGCATATAAAATTAATGCATATTCTTAAAAGATAATTATAATATATAAAATTATTAGTATTATTATTATTATTTAATATATTAACTCCATGAGCTTTCATATGGATTTTAAATTTTGTTGATCACAAATATTTTTCTTTGAATATTATTTATACTAATTAATTGTGTGTGCAGATTGTGATAAATTATCATTATATGCATTACAAATAAATAGCTTGACAAAGGTTGTTGAAGAAATCACGAATAATGATTGTTTAAATAAAATAAGCAGATCAAGGAAGTGCTTATGAAGATAATAAGGAATGGTTAAAGCTAGAAGACTCAAGTCAAGCTCAAAGTTGCATCATTATTTTGGTATCTATATTTTATTTTGTCTTCATGTAATTAGCATGTGAATGATAAAAAAATAACTAAGCGTACACACACAAACACCTTGAGAAAATGTAAAATAAAATTTATTTTAAAAAAAATTATTTTTTTAGAAATCATATTATATGATTCTAATTTTATTATATGATTATAATTGTATTATATGTTTATTCATTTTTGTTAATGACAAGTGTATTTGTGTACAAAACTTTTATATTTAAAATATGTATTTTATGCTTATCTTGTATTTAAACACGTTATATACATTTTATTTTGGTGTTGTTTTAGAAAAATTCTAAAAAATAGAAAAAAAAAATGGAAAAAAAAAAAATCAACAAAAGTAGCACTACGATGCTGCACATGACCTATTTTGAACAAAAAAATAGAGAAGTCAATGCCTAAGTGTTGTATCAATGGTGTTGCTACGTCGGGATAAAATCAAAATTTGAGTCAAAAGATAGAAGAGCTAGTGCTATAGTGCTTAAGACTTAGAAAAATTTTAGGTATTAAAGCCATCAGGTGTGCACACAGAGTGCCTAGGTGCAACAATCATAGCACCACAGCACTAGAAGAGTGAGAGCCACAATGTATACCCAACACCACGGTGCGATGGCCCAACATAATAATTTCAAGCAGTTCCAGCAATCAGTTGTGTAGTTTCCAAGGCAATTTTTAAGGGAGCAGGGGAATAACTGATAGGAGGACCCATAAGCTATAAATATAGGGTGTTTTATTAGACAAAAATGTTTTAGCAAGTGGGGGGAGTCCAAGTGTAAGTGTGAATGTGAATGTAAAAGGCACTTAGAAAGTGACACTCTGAGTGGCGTGTGTGTGTTTATCTTGTTCAATGTGAGGGTTGTGTGTTGGTGTGATGTTCTTATTGGAGGGTTAGAGAAGAAGATCCCAACCAAAGAAGTAAAAGGAATGCATCAAAACAGACTTAAAAGAATTTACTCTGTTTATTCTTCCCTTTTTTTTCCTTTGGTTATCCTAGCATCTTATTTTATGATTTCAAATATGTTATTCTTCTCCTCTAATATGGTGCATTAAATTTATAAAGTGCTCTAAATTTATATAATTTTGTATTAATATTCTTGTATTAAGTTTGGGATTTCGAGTTTTCATAAGATAATTATTCATGCTTTTCAAGATATGTCATTTTATTTTTCCTTGCAGTTAATTTACTTTTAATTTGGTCATTATGATGATGTTAAATTTGATTGTGATCTTGATATATTGGAAAAGTCCTAGAGGAATAGTAGGAAAAACAAATATATATAGGCATGTACTATTTTGGATCTACAATCTGTAAAAAAATTTAGGTAATATAATCACTTAAAATTTAATTAAAGTAAAAATATTAGATAGTTATGGGAAGTAGTTTGATTATGTTGATCTATGCATAGATAATCTAATATTTATGCTCTTGACTCACACTACAAAGTTTCAAATAAATTTCAATGTTAATTTTAAAAAATAAAATAATGTACCACATTAAAGGAAGAAAGGTATCTCTAGGTCCCAAACCAAAGCTTGAACACAGAAGGACTTTAATAGATTTTTTGTTGTGAATTTCTATTTCATGTGTTATATTGTGTACTAATGAGTATATTTAATTATGTGTAAGTGTTGTATATTAAAGATGTGGTTGAAAATACAAAAGAGTTTCTATGTTCTTTCCTTAGATGTGGCCAAGTGCCGAGACGCAGCACTTTACATATTTTACTATTCAGAGATTGAGAAGCTGGAACCTTGGTTGTGTGATATGGCATCGCGATGCTAAACAATAGCGTTGCAGTGCTGGTTCGTGGTGCCATAACATTGTGAAATGACTGTTCTGTTTTTTTTTCAGATTTTTTAAAGTTTTCTCCCCAAGGACACATCACTTAGAGTATTATATCCATTTAAACTATATTTTCGAGTGAATGAAAGATGTTAAACTATTGTGTGTGAAATTTGATTTAAAATGCTCTTGGTTGGAGCTTGGTGGTCGTCCAAGAGATTTGATGATCCTTCGCTATAAATCTACTTGGGTGAGTGAAATTTCAAGCTTTTTCCACTTTAGTGAGTGGAAGATCTTCATCTCTTCCACTTTTGTGAGCAGAAGATCCTTGGAGCATTTTTCTTACTCCATCCTATTGCAATCTTCACACTTCCACCACAATATGTCAATCAAAATTACATAAATTCATACTACTTTAAAAATTAAAAAGAGCAACACCAACCTAATCTACAAATATCTTAAATTTTTTTTACAAATTAATTCTAGGTTTAATTTCAAGCTTTTAAATATGTTGGATCAAAATTAAATTTAGGAAGATTAGAAATTAACTTAATTTTAGTTTTCACATTTTGCTTACTCATGGGAACGATAATCTTCTCAACATTATATTACTTGTATTGGCACATGCACCTGCATACAAGTTATAACCCGATAAAGTTTTTTGGCACTATTGTTGAGGATTGAATTGAAGTGTATGTTATATTGAGTTAGTATTAATATAACTAAGCTATTTTTAATTCAACTATTTTATGTAATGTGTTTAGTGAACTATAATTTTCTTTTGTTTAAGCATAAAAAAGTGATCAAATTTTTTTTTTTTTTTTTGTGATTTGACAAGAATGGTGTTTTTAGTTTGTTCATGAGTAGTGACAAAATAGTAGAAGTACTACCTTTAAACTTAGAAACTAAAAAACTTTGTAAGAAACTTAAAAAGGAGAGGAGAAATCTACATAGAGACTTAACAATGGCTAACCCACCATAAGAAGTAGAAAAAGCTTGAATAGTAGTATGAATACATCATAGCTAGTCCTATAATCCAAGCAAATAATTTTGAGTTGAAACCTTCAATAATCTAAATGGTGTAGAATTCTCAATTTAGAGTTCACTTATAGAAGATCCTAATATAACTTCTAAGAGATATGTGTGGCCTTTAAGTATAATAGAGTTAGTAATGATGCCATTAGACTTAGGTTGTTCCATTTTTCACAAGGGATAAGACTTAGATGTGGTTAAACTCATTAACTCAAAGATTTATAATAACTTGGAATAAATTAACTCAAAATTTTTTGGCAAAATATTTTCAACCATCTAAGACTACTAAGCTTTGGAATGATATTATATCTTTATTCAATTGGGTAATGAATCAATATATGAGGCTTAGGAGAGATATAAAGATTTATTAATAAATTTCCACATCATTTATTATCGAATTAGTTGATTATTCTATAAAAAAATGAATGACTTAGCAAGCTCACTTAGAGCAATCGTAGATGCATCAACAAGAGGTAATCTCATGTCTAAACCTTTTGATGAAGCCTATGCTTTCATAGAGGAAATGGCTACAAATAGTTTTCAATGGCCTTCTAATAGACTTAATCCTAAAAAAGTGTCTAGTGTGCACAATATTAATGCAATAGTAATGTTGACTTCACAAAGTTATAGTCTTGTCTAAGAAATTAGATAGTTTTTGGTGTTATCTAAAACTTCAATTTTAACAATTAGCTAGGAGACAGTAATGAAATATTTACTATAAAAGAATGAAATAATTAAAGAGTATAAATGCTTTATTATGTAAATAATAACCAAATCATCTCTTTTCACACTCATTTAACCTAAGTTGGAGTAATCGTCTTGAAATAATAACACAAATTATAATCAAAATATAAATATAGGGAATTAAAATAATAGGAATTATAATAATCAAAATCAAAATTATAGACCTATAATTTTACCTAGATATTCTCCATAGAATCAACCTAAGAAGAAAAACCCTAATTTAAAAGAAATAGTGCTACAAATGTGGACTCAATTACAAAACCAAGAAAGCCTTAATTAAATATGTAGAAATCCAATTATTTGACTAATAATTTTGTAAATTGACCTAAGGGCTTTTAGTAACACAAAAATAAATCCTAAGGAAAATGTTAAGGATTAATGTATAACCATAGAATTAAGAAATGGAAAGAAATTAGGAGAAATAAAGTTGATAAAGGTGAAGCAAAAGATAAAAAAGAAAATCTTGAAGATGTTGAAGATAAAGAAAAAAATGAATTATAAGAATAGCAAAAGGAAGCTAAAAGAGAAGCAATTTGAAAAATGAGAATGAGATCATCACCATCATTTCCATAAAGACTTCAACAACAAAAATTAGAAAATCAATTTACTAAAATCTTAGAAGACTTTAAAAAACTTTTAATTAACATTCCCTTTCCTGAAGCCCTAGAGTAGATTTCCTCTTATGCAAAATTCCTGAAAGACATTTTGTATGAAAGAAACTAAGACAAATTGTAATTGCAGCCCTAACTTAAAAGTGTAGTGTAATATTTCAAAGAAAATTGCTTGAAAAACTTAAGATCCACATAGTTTCACCTTCCTTGCACTATAGGTGATAAGTTCTTGGGAAAGCATTATGTGATTTGGGAACTAACATCAATCTAATGCCTTTGTCCATCTTTAGGAAGCTAGGATTAGGAGAAGTACAACCCACTAATGTGATTTTACAACTAGCTAATAGATCATTGACATGTATTCCAAAGGAATTATTGAGGATGTATTAGTCAAAGTTGATAATTCATATTCACTAATAATTTCACAGTCTCAGATATGAAAGAAGACAAAGAGATACCTCTTATTTTAGGTAGACATTTTTTAGCCAAAAGTATAACTATAATATATGTGTAAAAAGGAGAATTAAGCATGAGAGTTTAGGATCATGAAATTGAATTTAATGTGTTTAATTCTATTAAGTTTTCTAATGATAAGAATTAGGAGTGTTATATGATTGGGCTTAGTGAAAATATGATAGAAAAGAAGTTAGATTCTTTCATAATAAATGATCTCTTAGTACAAACTTGGAAAAAAAGATTGAGGAAAGTAATGATATTCAATACCTTAGATCTACACCTAATCCATTTAAGGAAAGATTTAAACATTTAGAAATCATTGTAAGCATTGTAATTTTAAATCGTCTAAAATAGAAGCCCTAGAATTAAATTTGAAAGTATTTTTGTATCATTTAAAATATGCATACATAGTAAAATCATCAACTTTACTAACAATTATATCTATTGATTTGGATGAAAATTAAGAGGATGAGTTGATTGAAGTACTTAGTGAACATAAGATGACTTTGGGATGAAATATAGTAAATTTCAAGGGAATCAACCAATCTATATGTATGCATAGGATTTTGTTGGAAGAAAATAGTAAACCCATTATAGATAATCAACGAAGACTCAATCTGATCTTGAAAGAAGTAGTGAAGAAAGAGATTTTAAAGTGATTATATGTAGTAATTATTTATCTTATATTAGATAGTACATGAATTAGTCCAGTCCATTATATGTCTAAAAGGAGGGATGACTATTATCACTAATAAAAATAATGAAATTATACCCACTAGAACAATCACATGGTGGAGAATTTGCATTGACTCAAGAAAACTAAATAAAGCCACTAGAAAAAAAATCATTTTTTATTACCTTTCATAGATCAGATGCTAAATATGTTAGCATGACATTCATTTTATTGTTTTCTAAATGGAATATTCTAGATATAATTAATTAGCTATAGTACCTGAAGATCAAGAAGACTACATTCACTTATTCTTATGGTACTTTTGCTTTTAGAATGATCCATTTCTTGTTTATGTACTGCTCCTACTATTTTTCAAAGATATATGATGGCTATTTTTTTAATTTGATTGAAAATTGTATTAAAATATTTATGGATGATTTCTCTATTTATGGTTTGATATTTGAACATAGTTTTGAAAATTTAGAAATTATTTTAAAGAGGTGTGAGGAGAAAAATCTAGTGCTTATTTGAGAAAAATGTTATTTTATGGTTAAAAAGAAATAGTACTAGGGTCATAAAATATTTGAAATAAGAATAAAGGTAGATATAGCAAAATTTTAGATGGTAATACTTCTTCCACTAGTCAATGTTAAAGGAATTAAGAGTTTTTTAGGATATGCAAAATCGTAGGAGATTCATAAAATATTTTTAAAAAATTTCAAAACCTATTTGCAAACTGCTAGAAATGGCACCATTTATTTTCACTCTTGATTGCCTTGAAGTATTTGAATTGTTGAAATCAAAATGCATTATTGCACCTATTATTATTACACTTGATTGGAGCCTCCTATTTGAGCTAATGTGTGATGCAAGTGTCTTTTCAATAAGTGTAGTGTTGAGCAAAGAAATGATAAAATTTTCGTGCTATATATTATGCTAACAAAACTCTTAATGAAAATCAATTAAACGATTCCACAACTATAAAAGAGTTATTGATAGATGTCTTTGCTTTTGATTAGTTTAGATCTTACATGGTAGGTGCAAAAGTCATTGTATATACAAACTATGTTGTAATAAAATACCTTGTAGGAAAAAAGGATGCCAAACATGAGATCATATTTTTGTAATGTATCAAATTTTGAAAAGATGTATCCCTGATGATGAAAATCTTGAAGTATTAAAATCATGTCATGATTCTAAATATGAGGGACATTTTGGAGGTAATAAAACAACAACAATAGTCTTACAATGCTGATTTTATTGGCCTACCATATTTATAGATGCACATGATTATGTTAAAAATTATGATATATATCAAAGAGTAGGGAACATCTCAAAATGTAGTGAAATGCTTTAAATTATATCCTAGAGGTATAAATTTTTGATGTATAGGGATTTGATTTCATGGAACCTTTTTTCCTTCATTTGGAAATGAATATATTTTAGTAGGTGTTGATTATGTTCCAAAATGGATAGAAGCTATTGCTACACCTAAAATTGATTCTAAGGTTGTTCTAATTCTAAAGTTTTTAAAGTAAAACATTTTCACAAGATTTGGAGCACCTCTAGTCATTATTAGTTATGAAGGTATTCACTTTTGCAAAATAAATGTTAAACAATTTTTATCAAATTATAAAATATAACATAGTATAGTTATTGCTTATTATCCCCAATCTAGTGGACAAGCTAAAATTTCAAATAGGGAGATAAAAAAATTTTAGAAAAAAATTGTAGGTTCAACTAGAAAGGATTGGTCATCAAGATTATAAAAATCTTATTGGAATGTCTCTTTATAAATTAATCCTTGGAAAAGCTTGACATTTTCCACTTGAACTTGAGCATAAAGCATTTTGGGCTATAAAGAAATTGAATTTTGATATGAATAAAGTTGGAGAAAAAGGCACTTAGATTTAAATGAATGGAAGGAAATAATATTAGGACCTTATGAGAATTAGAGGATATATAAGGAACAACTTAAAAAAAATGACATGATAGAAAGCTCCTTAAGAAACAATTTGAGCCTAGACAACATGTGTTACTATTCAATTGAGATTGAAATTATTCCCATGAAAATTGAAATCTAAATGGTTAGGTCCATTCTTAATCATTAAAACTTATGCACATGGTGCTGCTAACATTTAAGATTTTAAAACTAAAAATATCATTAAGGTAAATGGTTCAAAGTCAACTCAAGGAGTTTATTAAAGTAATTAGGTGTGAAGATTGAGCATTGACTAAGTCGGGTTGAGGAATATAAACTAAGTACTTTTTAGGAGGCAACCTAAGTTGTGTGTGTGCATGTGTCCTTATGGGTGAATTACTATTTAGTTGTGTTGAAATTTATAGATTTTAGTTATATTAAAAACTTCAAAAGTGATTATAAAATTCAAGCACAGTGCTTAAGTGTTGTATTTACAACATCACATCACTATGCTAGAAAGCTTTAAAAGTTCATGATGTAACGCTAGCGCCATAGCACTGAAGCTTGATTACTGTAAAAGTATTAGTACTATTTATGGGGAATGTGCCATAGCACATAGGCATTGTTTGACTAGCATCGAGCATTAGTTATGGTCAAGTCAAAAGAGTGGTCTAGCAAAATTGAATAGGAAAATACAAAAATAGATAGACAGTTGGCATAGCATCGCAGAGCTCCATTATGTTTGTTAGAAGTTTCAGTGTAAAAAATTAATAATTGTTAGTTCTTAACATGCCCCATAAATTGCTTTTTACCTATATTGAGAATGGTATGACATTTTGGCTAACAACTACCACTATGTAGCATTGCGATGCTACCCTCTAAACTCACAAATAATAAAGCTAATGCCTAGGCGGTACATTGTTGTGCCATGATGCTGAAAAATCTTTATAAATTTGACCTCATGGCTAATTTCATTTCCACTCTAGCCATTGTCTTAGAAACTTAGATAGTTCTCCATGATAACTAGAAACTTCTCTCCTTAGTAGCATATTTTGCTTAATAATCATGTTTGTAAAGAATCTTTAGAAGAGAGGTGAGGAGGATCCTATTATTCTCAAAGGTTTGTGAGTGCATAGGCAAAAGAGGTATTATTCCTCTCTTATTTATAAAAAAATGATCCATTAGAGAGGATTCTACAATCCTAGCAAGAGTATGGAGTGGATAATTAGAGAAAGGGGGTGAAAATGTCTTGCTATGACTTGAAATATGTGTAGTTTTTATGGTGAGTGAATTCTTTGCTAATGTTGTGAAGCACAGAGACAACAAGGTCATCATTCAAGGGAAATGGGTGAGTTTCAATAGTGTTAATATTAATTCAGTTTACAAATGAATAATTATGAATATGATGAATATTTGGCCTACTATAATGATCATCCTAATTTTGAAGAAATTTTTATATTTCTCATTATAAGAAATGAAAATGTTCAATGAAAAAGGTTGGAGGAAAAGAATACTAAAGAAATACAAACAAACACCTCAATTTTTTTGCGACCTGAATGACAAATGAGGCTAAAGCTTGGCATTATTTTATTTTTGCTAAGTTGATGCCTAGTGAGAATATTAGTGAGGTAACTATAGATCAAGTCATTTTGAATTATGTAATTTAAAAATTCTTTTCTATCTATGTAGGTAAAGTTATTTATATTTATAATAAGATTAATGGTAGCTCTATTGTGGGTTATGAATCTCTTTAATTTATAATCTTTATCTTTTGGTTGGTGTAGTGAAAGATCCTGGTGAGGAGGTATTGCTTCAAAGTGCTCCTCTCACTAAGGAGAGAATTATAGGTATAAGGTTTGAGTTTGCTTAAAGGGAGAGTTCTCGTACTCTACCATCTAGATTTCAATCTTCTAAAATCATAAGTAACTTCAAGATCTCAATGAGCAGGTGACTAACTTGCAATATAGGATTGAAGAAAGTAGCATGTAGCAGCAGACAATTGGAAAAAAGTTTAATCATTACAGGAGTCAGCAACAGTAACAATTCTCTTATATGGTTTATTACAACTAAGCAATTACATTAATGTTTAAAAACTACCAACTTAATGTTGGACCTAGCCGAGTTACATTTCCTACAACACCATCATACCAGCCCTATGCGTCACTAGCTAGAGCTAGAAGAAGAAGAAGAAGAAGAAGAAGAAGAAGTAAGATGATGATGATGATGATGATGATGATGATGATGATTATGATGATGATGACGAAGAAGAAGAAGAGGAAAATGAGGAGGACAAGGAGGAGGAAGAGGATTAGAATTTTCTTTTGTAGTATTTGTTTGTATTTTGTGCTAGTTTTAATGTGTTTTGAGGTTTTGTTGTTTTGTTTTCTATAAGTTTTATTTCATGGTTTGTAGAAATATGTCTATAAATGTTTCTAATTTTCTTTTATTTAATTATAATTTATGTACATAGCAGCGCTTGAGTGTTGTACATGCAGTGTCACGACGTCATATCTATTATAGTTTTTAGTATAATGAAAATTAACAACACATAGGCATTGCATCTGCAACATTTCCATGCTAAATCTATTTATGAAATTTTTGTTGTACTTTTTTGTCTTTTTAATTAATATGAAACCTAAAATCATTACTTATCTCAAGTAGTTTATTTATAATGTGTTAAAACTTGAAGAATTTTAGAAAAATATGGTCTTAGAATTAAAATATAATTAAGCAATATTTTAATTGTAAAATTAGAGTTTACATTAAACAAACTTGATAGTGAATTTTAATTTCAACTATAATAACTAAACTAACTTATTAAGAATTAATAATTTCTAATAAATCAAGAATTGCTTAGCACACACATCATACATAAAAAGATTCTTATTGAACTTAATAAATTGACTTCAAATAAATAGACAAATTTATTTATTAAATAACATAAACATGATTTATATCAATTAAAAGATTAACATATTAAGTGAAAATTAAATGATTCTTTTAAATTTGACTAAAAAATAGAGGGTAAGATGATGAATTGTATAAAAAGGTATGGGTTACAAAGCCAATAAGATGAAAATTTTAGAAAAATAAGATAAAATATAATAAAATTAAAAGCAAAAAAGTGAAGAGAAAAAGTACACTTGAGGCTCCATATCATACCCATAAAAGTACTTAAAGTCATCTATTGCAATCATTAGCAATTCAAGGAGTTTATTAAATGCAACTTAGTGTGTTAAGTTTAATTAAGAAAATCATATTATGAATTATTCAATTGAGAAATTCTAATTAATCATTGAATTCAATTTATTAATATTCTTAAGAATCAATTATGTAATTATTATGCATAGACATATTTTTATTTAAAGAAAATATTAGTTAAAATAATAAGAGTTTGGGATATTATAGTTTAATCAATTTTCATGATCAAAAAGTTTAAATGTAAAAGAAAATATTAGTTAAAATAATAAGAGTTTGGGCTATTATAGTTTAATCAATTTTCATGATCAAAAAGTTTAAATATAAAGCTAAGCTTCAATTTAAAATAATTTCTAAACTATTTTTAATTACAAAACTATTGTTCTTAAAAGAAATCAAGGATTCATAAAATATATTAGATTATGTAAGAACAAGTAATAGTTTATGTTTGAGGATATTTGATTAGTGTACTTGCATAATAAAATTTCTATATTTAAATTATGTATTTAATGTTTATTTTGTATCTAAATATATTATCTGCAGTTTATTTTGATGTTGTTTTAGAAAATTTCTAAAAGAAAAGGAGAAAATGATAAAAGCATAGTCAGTGCCATGGTGCTGCACATGACCTATTTTGGAGCAAACAATAGAGAATCCCTCTAGGTCTTGTATCAGTAATGTCGTGGCACTGAAAATTTTGAGCCAAAAGATAGAAGATTTAAGGTCTTAAGAAAAATTGCAGGCATTGAAGCCATTTGATATGCACACAAAGTTCCTAGGTACAACAATCATGATGCTATAATGCTAAAAAAACCCAAGAATCAAGTAAAAGACAAAAGATCCACCACTATAGCACTATATCTAGCATTGTGGTGCGACAACTAGATAGAATAATTTCAAGCAATTCTAGCAGTCAATTTGTGCAATTTCAAAGGTAGTTTTTAGGGGAGCGGGTGAAGAACTGATAGGAGGACCAACAAGCTATAAAAGAGGGCATTTTGCTAGAGGAAACATTTTTGGCAAGTAGGAGCCCTAGTATAAGTGTGAGTGTGAGTGTAAGAAGTACTTAGAGAGTGACACTTCAAGTGGAATGTGTGTGTGTTTGTCATGTTCATTATGAGAGTTGTGTGTTGGTGTTATGTTCTTATTGGAGGCTAGGAGAAGAAGATCCAAACAAAGGATTTGTCATACTATTGCTATGACTTTCCAAAAGGAAGTAGTAAAAAAGCTTTAAGAACAGACTTAAGATAATTTACTTGTTTTCTTCCCTTTTTCATACTTATTCTATCATTTTGTTTTATGATTTCAAATTTGTTCTTCTCCTCTAATATGGAGCACTAAATTAATAAAGTGATCTAAATTTCTGTGATTCTTCATTGATGTTCTTGTATCGAATTTCACATTCAGAATTTTTATTAAAAAATAGTTCATACTTTTCAAGAAATATTATTTTGTTTTTTTCCTACACTTAATTTACTTGTAATATGGCCTATTGTAATGCTAAAATGGATTATACTCTAGAGATATTGAAAGAGTTTTAGAAGAATAGTAAAAAAAAAATGTATTTTCTAAATAGACAAGCATATTCTATTTTGGATTAGTAGTCATTAAAGAGAAATTCATATAACATAATCACTTAAAATTTAATTAGACTAGAAGGATTAGCTAGTTAAAGGAAGTGGTTTGGTTGTGTTGATCTAGGCATAGATGATATACCATTTATGCTAATGACTAACACTACAAAGTTTTAAATAAATTCCAATGTTAATTTTGAACAAAATAGCAATCAAAATTATAAAAATTCAGGGTACTACTTTAATATTAAAAAGAACAACACACGCCTAAACTACAAAATCCTAACATTTATTTTCTTTTTACAAATTAAATGTAAGTTTAATTTTACCTCTTTAAATAGGTTGGATAAAAATTATGCTTAGGAAGATTGGTAATTAACTTAATTTTAACTTGCACACTTTGCTCAATCTTAGAGGTAACTACACTCTTCTCAATATTATATTACTTGTATTAACACATGCAAGTACTTGCACACTATTATAGCCTAGTTAGTTAAATCATTTTTAGCTATCATAATTAAGTCGGTTAACTCTAAAATTATTAAAATTGAACTAATTGTACTGTATGATTTTTTATATTTATTAATTAATTTTAGCTATCAAAATTATGTCAATTAATTATAAATTTGCCAAATTTGACTTATCATACTAATGATGTATGTTATATAGTATGAATTTATTTTGTAATTACCTATTTTGAATCTATAATTTTTGAGATTTGATGAATTTTTTTTCTCCTTTTTAATGTTCATACAGTACGATGTGATCGTACATGAAGATCAAATAGAGAGCTGAATTTTTTGTTTATGATTATGATAATTATTGGGATGTACAATATGGTTATGATAATTATTGGGGTGATCATATCATCTAGTTTGAATAAATAGAAGAAAATTTTACTGATCATACAATATGATCAAAATAATTTTTTTAAAGAAATTAATTTTTTAATTTTTTTATTTAGCATCAAATGAGGACATAAGAGAAAGAAGATAAAGTTGCCATTTCTTTATTTCTATTATAATAATTTTAATATTTTTATGTTGTAGTATTATCTTTATTTTATCATGAAATAAACTAAAGTTTTTAGCAGTTGAGGGTAGCATTATTATTTTGATCATTATTTTGTTCTAAACTTGTATGCCTTTTGATAACTGCCATTCCATTTATTATATATAATAGTTCAAAAGGTCTATTTAATATCATCACGTGGAGAACATACTCATTTTGAATAAAATATCATGTAATAGCTTATTGGTTAGAAAATAATTATGAAGAATTAGTGTAGTCCATAAAAGGTCCAAAGAGCTTTAGTGGATCATCTTTGCATTGAATTTATCATTAAGAGGTAGATAAGTTGTGTTGTGGAGAAAATATAGGTCTTATGCTTTCAAGTATGATATCTCATTACTTAGTTTAAAATTTTTTTACAACATAAATTAATATAGATGCAAATCCAAGTATACATGCATCTACTTCATAACTAGCCACCATTGGAATATGACCAAATTTATAGAAGTGAATAACTCGATAATGAACACTCATTGCGCATAGGGTGGGTCAATGAAGGATGTTTTAAAAATGAACTATGAAAATCAGCTACACAGACAAACTCGCTCATAGACATGTCAATTCAGTATATAAGAGTAGTCCATCGAGTAAACCCAGGTTGCTCACACCAATGATCAATAGAGCTCACCACTTGTTGAAGTACACTTGCCTCATGTTAGAATGAGTTCCAACCTATACTCGGCTTACCTTATATATACTTACTATATGTCATTGGCTCTCCATGTAATTATAAAAAGGGGTCTTTTCAAAGGGACAATATGACTTTTTTCCTTCTCACTTCTTCTCTAGTGGTTCTAGGGCCTTTATTATTTGTATTAAATCTTGGTGGAATAATAAAATCTGAGACATTATTTTGCATTTCTTTTATTTCCCACTACTTTATTTTTTGAAACTTTATTTTCTAGGTATCTCACGAGGTTCTATCTCATTCCATGAACAATTCAGATTCAATGTCATTTAAAGTGTTGTGAGCATGGTTGAGCTTGAGATCTAGGAGTTAAAAGCTAATCGAAGTAAGACACTCAACATGAAATCATTCAGTAGACATGGAGTAGAATACCCAATAATTCATTATGCAATAAAATTTGGGATATATGGAAGATAGAATCACTTACCTACCTAGTACATGATAATGAAGAAAACCAACCATAAAGAACCAAGGGAAAAGTAAAAAAGGGATCTTTAGATCGATGACCCATTTGGGTTTTCTAAGTGAGAAGAGAGATTTTTAGAACTCACAGCCTAGATGTGAGTCATATTGCATGAGTGAAGAAGAAGACATACAGAAAAATCATACAAACATGAACAATACTTTCTCCACAAAGATCACAAAAGATCGTTGCAACAAAGGTTTAAAATTATATATTTGGAATCATACAAAGATCACATAATGTACTTTGAATCAACATCGTTGTTATTGAATTTGGATGATGCAATGAAATGCCATATTTTTTTACCACCTTCAAAGAGTTGGCCCTTTTGTGGTTCTGCTTCTCTTAGTGGGGGCCATAACCTCATTCATTGAATTTAAAAAATATTTGCTATATAATTCACCAGCGCTCAAAATCACAAAAGATTTCATAGGTTCTACAAATGTGAGGCAAGTCTTTAAGGAACTTCATCACCATTTTCAATGAGGAATGTTGGAGTTAAAGATTTGGAACTCACAATGGCTAAGTTGCACTCGCTCAAGGTGTGAGAGAGGGACCCTTGAGATATGCCCTTAAGCTCCAACAACCCAAAACACTCGTTGAACTACTGAGCTAACAAATAACTATATGAACACCATGGAAGTTAAAAGTTGAAGCTATAAAATAAAATAAAAAAAGAATTATATTTTACTTTTACAATTTTCTTATTTCATGCAATGCTTATTAATATAATGAAATCTACATGAAATAAAGCATTGAAGTAAAAAAACAACAATCATTGGATAATTTCCATGTTTTCATTTAGGAAAGCTTTGTGGCTAATCCCTTATATGGTTTGGTAGCTTTGAAGATCTCTTTTTGGTGAGAGGTTTAACACTTTTCAATCTTACTTTCTTTGTATGATTTCATTATATATTTCTCATATAAACTTCCCATTTAACTAGTTTAGAGTTTCTTTCTAAGCTCAAACACCTTTGAACACAAGATCTTTAATCAATGGCATGCTTTCTATTACATGCTTTAAACTTTGAGGGACTTAGTGAAGGATATGTGCTAATGACCTAGATCTTAGGGCTTATGTGAGTTCTATGATAGAGAGTTGTGAACATAATGCTTTATTCTTGACATTTTGACTAGATAATTTTCTTAGTTTTGTCTAAATCTTTCAAAAAGACTCTAAGATACTTCTTTGACCTTATGCTTATTTAATTTACTTTGTTGAACTTCTTGATGAAAAACTTACCTTAATTTTTTTGCTTCGTACTTTTTAGATTTGTTGAAGGAATTCAATGATGATACCAAATTCAAACTAGTGCCTTCTTAAGTGAGGTTCATTCTTTTATTTTTGTGTTGACTTGTTGATCAATGAGAATATATTTTTGATCTAGATTAATTAAATTTATCAAGTTGAATGGGCTTTAAATTTAATAGTTTTTGCCATTAGATAAATGAAGTGGAGGTTCTCTTAAAGCATACATTCTTTTATCATTATTGACCTCACTTTTGGAGTGAGGATTCACCCACCTCATCCTAGACTTAGGATCCTTTTAGGAACTTGGATTTTCTTAGTAATAAGACACTTCTAGTGACTAAGTGAATGTCTAAACCCAAGCCTAAAGACTTAGGAAGGCATACTCTAAGCATAGGATACGCCTTAGGACAAATATATCTTACCTATCCTGTGGCCTAAATCAAAACCCATGCTTATCAACTCATCCAAATCTAAGACACTCATAAATTAAACACAACCAACCTCAATTGAAATTTTATTTTATATACAAGCTCCAAGCCAAATTAACATAGCCCCTAACCTTAGTTAATTCCACCATGATCCTATGGATCCAACCCAAAACCCATTCAAATAAACCAAACCCAATCTGATTTCCTCAATCACTCCAATCATTCAATAGATCATTTCAAACCCTTCCAATGCTTGCAAGAAAACCAATTGAACCAATTTAATCCAATCAACCCAAGTTAGCCCATTTGACCCTAAAGGGTCCAAATGAGCTAAAATCTAACCAAACCAACCCAATTTGACCAAGTAACCTAAGTTGACCCAATTTGACCTAAAGGGTCAAATTGGGCCAAATCTTATTCCACTTTAATTGATTGAAACTAATGCCTCTGATCAATCATAAATTGATTATTGAACATGATCTAACCTTCAATTGAAGCAAATTTGGTCAACTTATCCTAATTGACCCCTTTAGCCCAAATTGACTTGAAGGGTCCAATTGAATCAAATCCTTCCTAAATCTAAATTGATTCAAACTAACACCTACAATCATTCTCAAATGATCAATTGAACTTAAACCAATCCTCCACCTAAGCTAATTTGGCTAATTTGACCATATTGGTCAACTTAGCACATTTGGCCTAAATGAACTCATATGAGCCAAAATCAAATCCACTTCAAATTAAACCAAATTAATTGAACAATACATTCCAAATGATCAATTTAACATACCCAAACCCTTGGTTTGACCCAATTTGACCAATTAGTCAACCTAACCCAATTGAATTCAATTTAACCCATTCGGTCAAATTAAGCTAAACCCAACCAAACTTGACATGACTCATCCTTGGGTCACCATTGATCTGCAAGTAGACCCAACCCATAATGAACCCAATTTGGCTCTAAACCCTTGAACTAAGCCACCCAAATGGGATAAAATCCCCATTTTGATGGGTTCTCCCACTCCCCAAGCCTTGGCAATCACCTTTAGCCCTTCTTGGATATGTGGATCACTATCCCAACCTAACCCAAGGCTGGAGTTCAACCTTTGACCATGAGAGGGTAAGTTCACCCATGGCTCTCCATTGGTTCACTTGGAGGAGGAGGTACACCCCATACTAGCCCATGCCATTACCTCAGCCTTTCAAACACATCCACCTCAGTCCACCACCTTGACCCACCTACCCGGGGGTGCCAAAGATTGAGACAATCTTAGCCCTTGGTTCACTTGGGGAGGAAGGCATACTCCTCCCCATCCATTCAAACTTCACCAAGAGCAACCTCAGAGCATTTTGAGCAATCCAAGACCCTTCCTCGAATCCCTAGTGCACTCCATGACCGGAGAGAGAAACCCCTAAGAAAAATTTGAGAGCCCCGTCCATCCAACCTCATGAAACTCCACCAAACCCAAATTAACTCTTCTCACACCTTCACCACACTCCGACTATTGAAACGAATCATTCCCTGATCGATTAGATCACTGAAAGGCACTCCAAGACCAACTCTGATGAGTTTTAAGGTGACGCTTTGTCCACAGAGGAATCAGTGATGAGGTAGCTTGAGATCTTCTAAACAGGGCTTCATCTCTTCAATATGAAGCTACCTCAGTCGACGGACTGCAGGCCTTTAGCTTTGGCGATGTAAAAATATGGCAACCAGATATTTTCTCATTAGGTGTTGGCCTTTTGTGAAATGAAATATGATTTTACATGATTTCCATCATAGAATCTTATTAGATCTCCTCCGCATGTTTTGGAGTCGATCTCACTATCCTACAAGATCCGGCCAGCTCGGATCGAGTGGTGGAAGGCAGACAGTGTCCGTCTTTCGGCGCTCGAGGGATGATGGATCACCATCGTCCGTCGATCATGATTTAATATGCTAGCTTTCTTGATTTATTTCTTTGAAATCCACAAGATTAATCCATTGATCGAGATCGATGGCGGGAAGAAATCACGATTGAATGGCGAGGCCGCATCTTCATCCCGTCGACTATTGCATTGGATGTTTTAAATAACCAATCTTGTGAGGCCACGTGGAAAGCTACGCGCTTACGTGGCGTAGTTTGGAGGTTAATTAAGTGTTAAAAAGTCAATTAAATGACCAAAACTTAAAATTCATAACTAATTATAAAAAAATCTAAAAAATACATGTAAACCTATTTTGGAAAGGTTAAAGAGAGAAAAATTTAATAAAAAATTCAGTGAATAATGCTTAATTAGGTTTAAAGTTTAGGTTAATTATCCTAATTAAGGCTTAATTACTTAGCCAATTGATCCTAAATTTGGTGGGTTAATTCTATGGGATGTCCACTACCTCCCATAATTTTTTTGGAATTTATTGGCCTTGTAATTCAAAGAATTTAAAATTCTAATTCTAATTACCCTCTTTAATCAAGTTTATATTTATTAAAATTGCTAAATAGTAAAAATTAAATAATTAATGATGATTAATCATTATAAATAGTGAGAATGGTAAGGGGAAATAATTAGGACCCCTTTCTTAATTGTTTTCCTAAATGCATTTCTTTAGGAGGGCTAATTAAGACATGTATGGTAATTGAGGGTTAATTAGGAAAATCATTGGAAAGATAAAGATCAAATCAAATTAAACTTTGGTTCAGAAGATTTAAATTCAATTCATAGGTTTCCCCTTTATGTGTTTAATAACATAAAGTCTTTAAGAGTTTATAGTTAACCTATGGGTGTGGAAAATCATAAGAGTATTTAATTTAGATTCTTCCTTAATTTGATTAACCAATTAGCATGAGCCTAATTACATTAGGTCCTTTTAGGTGCATTACAAAGTTTAATTTCTCATAAGCATATCATTGGAGGCTCATGATTAAGTAGTTAATCAAATTAAAGAGGCTTAGAAAAGGGTAATTAAATTTATTACTTAATGATTTGAACTTAATCAATTCATAAAATTCACTTAATCACTTTTCTTTAAATACATTAAGTCACCAACATGGGATGGGGCAAACATCAAATGTCATTTCTCTCTTTAGATTTTAATAATTCAAACATCAAAATCAAATTCCATAAGAAACTTTGGTTATTCTTAAAGAATCTTATTTGACTTGATTATCCTTAGGAATTAATGTGATTGAATGTATCATGTGATAATGTTTAGTTATTTCTTTTCAATCATTATAAATTTGTATGTCATTTGCTTCATGTCCTCATGTTTTCAAATAAAAGAATCAAATGAATATGGTTATGTATATATAAGTTGCATGTGTTGGGTTAATCTTATTATATGGTATGGCTATTATCACTAATAAATCTCAAATTATATTCAAAATTATAAATCAATGATAAATATCCAAATTAATGTTGGCTATGAATGTCCTATGAAATTTATATTCTCTTGATAATTTAAACATATTAAAGGATTGTTTTATTTTCATAATTCTTGTGTATGTTTACATATATTTGAAGTTAACAAGTATATAGTATGGATATCCCGGGAACACGAGGCTTTAAGTATCCAAGGAGGTATTGGATTATCTCACTTCCTTGGTTTAACAACGACATTTGCTTAATCTGATTCATATGTGTACATGTACTAGAATTTGGATAGAACTTTACTTTACATTAATAAAAATTTATTAATATACAATATTTGCATGATTTTTATTCTTATGTTTTTGTATATTGAAGTTAGCAAGTATATTGTCTAGATATCCTGGGAATATGAAGCTTTAAGTAGAAGGAGGTCTTAGATTACCTCACTTCCTTGGTTTAACAACGACATGTACTTAATCTTTAAAACATGCATATGCATGCTTACTAAAGATTGAAAATTTTCTTTTATACCAAAATACATGCATTAAGAATCATCAAGTTTGCAAAAATATGAAAATATATTGTATGTATAAGTAAGAAATAAAGAGATACTCATGTTATATATGATGAAAAGGAATGATGAAATATTCTCTATGTGATAGTAATTCAATCTTATTAATCTTAAGATGTTTTTCATATTTGAATAGGATTCTTTAAGATTGACCAAAATCTAGGATTAATAAAATATTTAATAAATCATTCACTAAAAGAAACTAAAGCCATAATAACATATCTTTAGAAAATAACTTAGGATAGGGATGAATAGGGACAAACCTCTTTTCTCTCTTTATAATAATTAGATATTAAATAGATATCAAATGAAACAAAAAATACAAGTTAAAATTGACTAAATGTTTTAACAACTTAAAGTGGAACATCCCCCAATGTTTAATTTAAATAATTTCTAACTAAGACATACACACCAAATCTTAGCACACACATTAGAATACTAAGTCACCACTTCTAGCTCTAAGGTAGGATGGTGTATGTTGTGAGGTTATGTTTTATTTTGTGATGTAATATTTTAGATTGAATGTTAAGATTGTTTATGCGTAGATTGGATGTTAAGTCGTTATTAGCCTAATGATATTTTTTGTAGGGGATTATGCCAAAGGGCTACTGAAATAATAAATAAATGTAAATGTTCTTGCATGTATGTTGTTTATACCCTAAGTATAATCCAATTAGGACAGATGGGCTTGGTTACTTATCTATAGGGTGCTAAGTCTAGATATATAAGATATAACTCCTTGGTTTGTATACTTGTTTAGTTAAAATCTATTTTACAGGTGTAGTTAGATTTTATTTTCCATGAACATGTACTTTTTTAATAGGAATTAGGATTAGTGCTATGGATTTTAGGATGGAATACAAAGACCTAGAAGGCCCTGTGCAGCCTGGAGTAAATCAATCCAAAGGAAGAAAAGAAAGAAAGACAAGGAGTTGAAGAGCCCAATAGCATTTATTTTCATTATAATTGCAATATTCTTTCATATTTCGGGTTGTATAAGGGTAGAACTCAACTACCCAATTTTTTTTCTTTTTCGGAGTGTATGGTGGTACCCGACCACATCGACCATTTATTTTTTTATGAAATCTATGAATGCTTGATTATTGTGTTTATCTTGTGCAATAGAAATGACATATTTTTTTTATAAGTTTCTTGAAGTTTGATGATTAAATGCTGATGCGGATGCGATAAGCTCTTTAGGACAAAATTAATTCCCCTCACTAATAACTCATAACTAAATTCTAAAATAACACTCACTTCAAAGCCTAGGTTTATAATCAAGATAAATAAAATATTTAGCAATCCCTTAGTTGAATGTTGTGTGTTATAACAATCATGTATATCATCTTGTTTCGCTCTTGAATAGGGAGGGTATCCATTCTTGCACGATAGGAGAATGCTTAACCTTTAAGGGCATCTCTTGTAGTGAACACCTCCTCTCACTGATTTAGCCCATAATCTTATTTCATCATGCATATAGGCATAATTGTCCCAAGCCTTAGCTCAAATGAATGTGTCAAAAAGATATAGAAAACTTATAAATTTTACATTAGTCTAAGTCATGTCTTTATGTCAGTTATGATCTAATCTCTTAGAGAGTGAGTTTAGGACTCTAGTCTCCTCCTTAATTAAATAATAATCTAACCATCTTACATTTACATAAGACTATCTTATATGGTTTGTAAAGTATAAGAGGTGTTAGTTGGCAGCCACTTCAAGTGATTGTAAGTCCAAACGTGTTGGGATGTGTTTATCCTCTCTTGTGGAGGTAAACTGTTATGTCCCATTCTCCGATTAGACATAGGTTGTGCTTTTAGCTTGTGTTAAAGCATCCTAGGCTTAGGTTCTGAGGCTACTTATTTCCTTGCTATGAGTATAAGTTCTCATTTCTTAGGCATTTTCATAATCTTTTGTTGATGAACTATAAGCCTAGCATTCTAATAAGATCCCAACTTAAATAAATATTAAATTATCTCTTTCAAATGTATAAAGTCTTACCCTAGTTAGATTGGAGCATTCACTAGGCTTCCTAGTATCATGAGTGCTCCCTACTTATCATCCTTTGAAATCCAAAAATAAGCCTTCCTAATTGAACCTCCCATTTTAATTCCATAAATACCTAATCCTTTGATAATCTAACTTTGAAATCTTTGAGATATTTATTGATTACTTAATCAAAGTATTCTTAGAAAATTCTCATTTTTTAAGATGTAATTAACTATGGAAGCTTGCTTCCATAGAGAACTAAAGAACTCGACATAAAATAAACCATGTATTACTTTTACTATAAAGTTGAAGAAAGATCTCTGGTATATAGGAATACCCATCTACCTTAGGAGTTCTTATTAAGTGATTATGTCTATTGTAGGGAGATGTTTCCATCTTTCGAGATGGTACATCAAACCTTCATGTCATTCCCGATCACAATAAGTACCTCCTAAGATCTATGTGGTGTCCACATGACTTTGAGTTAAAACACCATAATCTTTGAGTAAGAAGAGCTATCAATATTTTTATGGTTATGTTGAACTTATATGGTTGAGTGCTACACTTAAGCCATGAAGAGCTTGTAGTTTCTTTGAACTAGCTCGATTGAAGTTGGAACTTGAAAATTTTTTCCTTTATCGCTTTTAGGATTTTGATATACAATAACCTCTTTACATAAATGCATGGTTAATTTCTTGAGAATTGTTGTTTTGACTTAACCTTGAACCATTGACCGATTGAGAAAATTTCTTTGATGCGGGTTACATAGATTTATCAAGTTGAATAGCTTAAATTTTATCACTCTTGTCAATAGAATTAATGAAATAGAAATTCTCTTATTGTAAATAGAGAAGAATTGTTAATGATTCAATTACATTTAAGCTTATTGGTTCTTATCTTTTAGACTTGGTCAAGTCCTAGACTTGAGTTATGGGGAACTTATAATTTTCCAGCCTAATTTATTGAAGTTAGCATGCTTAAAAAAACTTCTTTTAAATATTGCTCTATGCATATATATTTTTGTTGAGGGATAATTTTTCATTTGCTCATACAAATGAATTAAACTTGATATTCATCAATTTGAGCATCTATTTGACATTAAGCTTGATATCAAATAAATAAACATATATACATTTCTTTTATCTTATAGAGTGAATTTCAAATGACACTAAATATAAAAATTTTAATAAATTCTCTCTTGTAAAGGGGTTTCCATGAAAATTTAAAAATATTATCTTGCATATATTCTTTTCAAAATTAACATTTCTTTATATTTGTATGACTAGATGAGACTTACTATAATTATTATGGTTATCTCTTTAAGTATTTTTGGCATAAAACACAATGCCAATTTAAATAAATATGTAAATATGGCTCTTGTTTGAAGGGGGTTTAGGCACAACACTTTTTAGTTAGGTTCATATATGTTGCATTTCTTTAAATATAGACTATGAATTAAAGGTATCAATCATTAACAAATTGATGAGCTGAAGAGTCCCTCCTCAATATGCTTACTTGATAATAAATGTTCCTTTTAGTTAGGCTCAAATGTGCCACCAATTTTTTACTTAGGAATAATTGATCTTCTTAACACCAGTATTAATTCTCTTTTTTGGATAGATGAGGATGCATTATATGATAAAAAGCATGGACATTCTATTTAGCTTGGAGTATATATATATATATATATATATATATATATATATATATATATATATTCATCAAGTACATTAAGATCTTGATTTGTAGATGAGTTCCTATTCTTGGGTGAGATTATAGTAGACAACTACTTGTAGTACTTACAACTTGACTTCTAGGACTACTTCAACTTCAGATACTAGCTTTAGTGAACATCTTCTAGGTAATATGATATGGCTATAATTATTCTATCATTTTAAAATTTCTTTTTTTGATGAAGTCTTCTTTAGTAGTTTGACTAATTATTTTCTTAAAAAGTGCTTGTCGAGCAATTCACCTTTGAATTGAATATGGATGAACATTAACAACCAATTTTATGTTGATTGATGAGTCTTCATATTTTTGAACATTTTAAAATTGGCTCATTGTCGAAGATGTACAATATGGTACACAAAATCTATAAACAATATTATAGCAAAGAAATTAACCATTTGTTCAATGATGACTTCCTTGAATAAACAGCTTCAACCCACTTGAGAAGTTCTTAGTTGTTATAAATATGAAGCAATGTCTTGCACATGATGGTGGATTAAAGCGTTTAATTATATATGTACTCTAATATTCAAATGGATAATACATTATTACAGGGTGCAAATAATTTAGAGGTTCATGTATGTTATTATGTTAAATTTGACATATGTGGTACTTCATGGAATGATTAACACAATCTTTCACCATTGATGGCATGTTGTGGCTCATTCTTTTAATTTTATTTACTAAATTTTTATTGTCAACATAATTTACATGGGGGTTAACTAAAGTTTTATCCTATGAACTTGAATTTGATTTTAATTTCTTTTACAATATTCTTTCCTGCACATGTTTCTCATTTATCATATTGGTAAAGCTAGTTCTAAAACTCAATCAGTGTGGACTTCAATCAACAAAGCCTCTTCATTTGTGTTAACCGTGATTTATAAATCGATGTATTCTACTATGTAATCAACTTCAATCACTATGGAAACAAAACCTTTTCATTCATGTTAGCCATGCTTTACAAATCGATGTGTTATGCCATGTAATGAACTTCAATCTCTATGGCCTCTTCTTCTCTTCTTCTTCTTCAAAGGTAATCAACCTAACATGAATAAAAGATCCTTATTAAGAGTCATAGGTCACGTTGTCTAAAAGAATCTTATAGGCCTAAAGTGGATGTTCTCTTAAGGGGACAATTAAGGGACTTTAGCTAATGGAGAACTATTTGTGCTATTGAGTGTCATATAATTCATATTTTAGGTCAACTTTTTTTTACTTTGATTAGAATTGTAATTTTATGATGTCATTTTTGTAACAAGTAGTACAATTAGTGGACTCTAGCCATATCTATAACTTTATAGTGTTATTTTCTAGCAAAACTACCTAGTTTGAGGATAGAGCTAATCCCTTACTAATGTGAGATCATTAGGGGTGATTATAGTGGTTCCACTTGATAGGATATTAGATTCTCCTGAAGCTATCTTAAATTTTTCATTGCAAGTAAACTATTACATAGGTGGAATAATTATAGATAACTTTGAATTGGTTATTTAATACTTAGAATTTATCTATATTTAAATTTCTTTTAATTTTATATATTTATAGAAATTTAATCCCAAAGTAGTTGGCTTTAGAATTTAGGAGCATTTTGATAATTAAGATCTCTTTTGATTGAGATTATCTAATACATGGCTATTAATGGGGTAAAACTATTCATTTTATTTATATTTGTAATTTAGAAGCATGATTTTGAAATGTACCTTTATGTGTATGATGTGCAATGACCATGATATCATCGTAGGGTTAGGATGTTTAAATAATTGTATTTAAATTCTTCAAATCTTTTTAACTTCATGAGTTTGCATCCTTGGACATTTATTATGCAATAGACCTTGCTAACTCTACACTTTATTCAAATGGTTGGGTTTTGATGAGAGTTGAAATTTATGGCCTATCATATAATCCATATTACCATGAGGAGTTTTATTAGTAAACGCTTTGAAGGCCCAATGCAATTGCAAAAAAGAAAAATTACTTAGTAAGATATATAGTTGAGTTTCATTTGTGAAATTTACTAGATTGATATAAGTGTAGAATTTTAAAATTATTCTTTAACCTCAATTGCTTTTAGACTTATTTTACATCTTATCAACTCTAGTACTTTAGAATGTTTAGGTTCAAACTTACAAGTATGATTTATGATTGTCTTATAAGTAAGGCTACTTGCTCGAAAGCATGAGGATATGTCGAGCTTGCATTTGAAATTTGAAATTGACTTCAACTTTTTAAAATAATTGCATGTTTTTCTAAACCATTTGCCTATCTAAAAATATATAAGTTTATTTTACTTTTTAGTCCACATAGTATTTTGATTTTAGGCTTATGCAATTTGTTTATTTATAAGAACACATGAATGACTTGCTTTTATTGCTCACATGATTTTCAAAGCATTATAATTGAACTGAAGTTTTCCTTATGATGTTTGTAGAAGATTTTTAATTATCTTAATTTTATTGTTTACATGAACATTTTATTATTATAATATACACATATAATTTTTATTGGTATATTTTACCCTATACTCAAGTACATATGTCGAATCAAGTAAGATATAATGAGAATAGTATATCAAGATTAGACAAAATTTGATATTAATTTATGTTGACTTAAGTACTAATTTTTTAAAACTTGATTTTTATTTAACAAAATGTAAAATGCTTAATTAAAATGACTATCTACTATTTTACAATATAGAAAAAAGTCTCATTTTTATATTTTTATATTTTTATAGAAAATATAAGTGTTGTTCTTAAATTTAAAAGTACTACTTTGAATTTATTAAATTTTAGATTATGTATTATATTAAACTAAGTAGTGGAATCAATTTTAAACTTGTAGTGTCAGCTAGGACCAAAAATATTATACCAAACTAAGTATAACCAAACCAATCTCTTTACACAATTTTCTCCCTAGTGACAAGTAAATTTTGATTGGTTGTATTACCCATATTTCTCTTTAAATGATTGTGAATCCTAAAAGTACTTATATGTTTAATGACTATTAGCACTTCTAGATTATCTAACACATTAATGATTATTAAGTATATTCATGTGCCTTTTTACTAATCATTCTTCTAGGACTCTAATGATATCTCTAGGTCACACTTGATTTTAACTTTGTATTTGGCCAAAACACAAGTAAAAAAAACACAAAGAAAAGCAAAACACACATATTCATTAAAAGCATAAATAATTTTCTTATATTAATCCACAAAACATATTCTAACACAATACAAACATCTAAAAAGTTCACATAAATTCATAGCACTTTATAGATTAGTGCTTCATATTAAAGAAGAAGAAGAAAATCTCATTTAACATTTTAAAAACAAGATGTAGGAAAACCACAGAAGAAAGGAAAGAGCACCGAGTAAAACTCTTTGGTATACCCTCTATTACTTTGTTGTAGAAATATCCAACATCCCGTTGAAAATTCTTGATTGTTGATATCTTTCTTTATGGTGTTTATTTTTGGATGTGGGTGGACACCACGCAGATCATAGGGGGTACTTATTGAAGTGATTGGGTATGACATTAAGGTATGTTGTACTATCTCAAAAGATAGAGACATCACCCTACAATGGATCTAATCATCTAATAAGAACTCCTAAGGCATGATGGGTCTTGAATATACTAGAGATTTTTCTCATTCTTTATATGGATAAATAAAGCAAGATTTATATTAAGCTGGGAATTTAAGTTCCCTATGGAGGAAAGCCTCCATAGTTAATTACATCCTATAGAATATAGATTCCTTAAAAATACTCTCGATTAAAGTATGCAATTATTACCTAAAGATTTTGATGCTAGACTATTAAGGAATTGGCTATTTTGAAAAAAAAAATCAGGTGGAATTTTTCAAGGAGAAGACTTATTTTTGGAATCTAAAGGAGGAGAGTAGAAAATGCTCATGATACTAGTAAACCTAGTGAGCATTCTAATATATTATATGGTGAGGCTTTATAAATTTGAGAGTGAAGAGATATTATTTGTTTGAGTTATAATTTTATTAGATTGTTAGGGCTTATAATCCATCAACACAATATTATGAAAATGCCAAAGAGGTGGGGATTTATGCTTGTAGCCTAAGGAAAATAACAACTTCAAATTTAGTGAGCTTTAACACAAGTTAAAGCATGACCTAAATCTAAGCAAAAGGTGGACATAAGAGTTTATTCCACAAGAGAAGATAGACCCATCAGACTCTTCTGTACTTAAAATTACCTGGAGTGGCCACCAGCTAATACCTCCTACATTTTAAAACCATAAAATTGCAAGATGGTTATGCTCATTATCTAATTTGAAATAGGCTAAAGTCCTAAACCCACTCCCTAAGAAACTAGAGCATGAGTGGTATGAGCATATGATTTAATCTATAAATGCAAATCTTTACAATTTTTAATTCATTTTTACACAATATTTTAGGCAAAGGCTTTAGGATTTCTTATGCCTAAATGCATGATGTAATAGATTATTGGCCAAATCAAAAGAGAGAGGGTGAAGCTCCATCATAAGGGGTTGCTCTCATAGGTCAAGCGGTCCTTAAAGTGCTAAAATGGAGGCCCTCAATTTTAACAAGAGTGACTCAAGATGTTATGCATGATCGAGACATACAACCATACAACTAAGGGGTTGCTAAATCTTTTAATTATCTTGCTTAAAACCTAAGCTTTATAATGAGGTTGTGAGTTATTTAAACTTTGACTTACGAGTTATAAGTTGGGTAGAAATATTAATTTTACCCTAAGAGCCTACCACATCCAGGCCACACATTAAAGCATCAAACATTAAGAAACTATAAAGAGGAGGCAATCTTATTATGCAATCTAAATAAATCATCAAATAATTTTATAGACTACCGTAAAAGAATAAGAGGCCGGTGTGGTCGAGTGACGCTGTGCATCCAGAAAAGAGAAAAGATAGGTAGCCGAGCTCTACCCTTATACAACTTGAAATATAAAAGAACTTTTACAATTATAATGAATACGTGCTATGGGGGTCTTCATTATTCACTTCTTCACATCCTCCTTCGCTTTCCTTTTGATTTGATTGTGCTTCAAGGTATCATAGGGCACCTTAGGACTAAGCCTTATAACCATTGCTCATCCTAATCACCCATAACACTAATCCTAATTCCTATTACAAAATCATATTTCATAGAAAAAATGTAAATCTAACTACACCTGCAAAATAGAGGTTAGCTAAACATACATGCAATCCCAAGTAGTTATCTTTATAATTTAGACTTAGCACCCCGTACATGAGTAACCAAGCCCACTTGTCCTAACTTGGATTATGCTTAAGGGTTTAAGCAACTTGTAAAGAGGGCATTTATATTTATTTTTAAGCAACTTATTAAACATAATCTCCTGTGAAAATATGATTAGGCTAATCACGACTTAACATCCAGTCTACAAAGCATATAATATAACATCTAGTCTAAAATATTAAATCATAAAACAAAACATACATCAGAACATACACCGCTCTAACTTAGAGCTAGAAGTAGTGACTTAGTTATAATATGTGTGCTAAGGCTTTGCGTGGTATGTCTTAACTAAGCATTAGAGTTGTAATTTATCTAAGTGTGGAAGAATTTAATCTATCATAAGAGTTGGTTTAATTTCAAGTTGTTTAGTTGATTTATGAATTTTAATTTATGTTTTACTTTGTTCCATTTGACACTTAACATCTAAGTGTTATAAAGAGAGGAAAGAGGATTACCCTCCTTCATCCCTACCTTAAGCCATTTCCTAAAGCAAATTTTGATGACTTAGTTCTCTTTAGTGAATGATTTATAAAACATTTGCATTAATCTTAAGTTTAGGTGAACCTTAAGTAATTCTATTCAATATAAAAGGCATCTTAAGATTAATATAATTGCATTACTATCACATATCACATGTTGAACCATTCCTTTCCATTACTTATAACAAGCATATGATGCAATCCTTAATGTATATATACATGCAACATATTTTGGCACACTCAAATGATAATAGATGCATATGTTTGAAAGTTATATTTCACTTGATTGAGTTATTTATGTATGTAAATTAAAGCTTTATCCAAATTCTAATACAAATATACATAGGGTGAAATCAAATAAGTGTGTATCATTGTTAACCGAGAAAGTGATGTAATCAAATGACCTCCATGGGGCTATTTAAAGCTATGTATTCTCGGAATGTCTAGACTATATACTTATTGACATTCAAACTTATGTAAATCTATATATAAATCATAAGAAAGAAAGATTTATATTTTCATATTATGTATTTTTGGCTTGAATACTTATGAATGCATGTATTTTTGATAGCAAAGGTGATTTTTATTCTCTAATTAAGTATACATACACATGTATATAAGACATAAGCAAGTATATGTTGTTGTTTAAACCAGGGAAGTGAGATAATCAAATGACCTCCTTAGGGTTACTTAAAGCCTCGTATTCCCAAGATATCCAAACTTGATACTTGTTATCTTAAATACATATGAATGTATATATGATTAGGAGAATATAAATCGAAAAGTTGTATTTTTCATTGGTTAAATTATTTATGCACACAAATTAAAGCTCTATCTAGATTTTAATATCAAAATACAAAAGAATGAAATCAAATAAGTACATGTCATTATTAACCAAGGAAGTGGGGTAATCAAATGACCTCCTTATAGCTACTTAAAGTCTCATTTTTCCGGGATGTCTAGATTATATACTCATTAATATTCAAACTTATGTAAATCTATATATGAATCTAAGAAAGAAAGCTTCACATTCACATGACTAAGTTATAAACAAATGCAAGTCCTATATGTATTTATAACTATCATCACTCCACATGTTATTAATAATTTATAAACTTTGAAAGATAGAATTTGATTTAACAGTGATAATAGCCACAGATATAATTAAGTTAAGCCAACACATGTAGGCTTATATAAATAAAATCTATTTGATTCATTTAGATTTAAAAACATGAATGCATGAAGCCACATGACATACAACATTTAAAATAATTGAAAGGAATAACCAAACATAGACATGTGATTCATTCAACTAAATTAATTCCTAAGGATGATCACATCAAATAAAATTATTTAAACAAAACTAAAGCTTCTTATTAATTTGATTTTTGGATCTAAATTTGATTTAAAGAGAAGAGATTACTTGTTGTTTTGATCCCATTCTCATATTACTAAACTTAATTGATTTAAGAAGATGTAATTATATTGTTTTTATGAATTAATTAAGTTAGATCATTAAACAAATTATTTAATTACCCTTTCATATGATTCTTTAATTTGATTAATCACTTAATCATGAGCCACAAATGATATGAAGATGTGAGGGAATAAAATTGCAATGCTCCTAAGAACCTAATGTAATTGGCTCATAATTAAAGATTAATCTAATTAGTACTCTTATGATTTTCTCACACTTATGGGTTAATCATAATTTTCTTGAAAGGTTTTTATGTTATTAAACACATAAAGAGGAACCCTTAATTCTATTTTTAATTATCTGATGTGATTTGATTTTAATTTTATTTAATTTAACCAGTTAATTAACTCATTAAGCACTTAATAACTTTCCACATTAATTAATCCTTTTAAAATAAAATGAACTTGGGAAAATAAACTAAGAGAGGGGTCATAATACCACTCCCTCATCCATTCACTGTTAAATAGTGATGAATAAGCCTTAATTAATTAATTCTTACTATTTTGAATGTTAATTAATCACTTAATTAATTAAAGAGAGTAATTAAGATTTGAATCATCAATTTCCACTAATTATTCGATAATAAATCCTAATAAAATCATGGGAGGCAGAGGCCAACCCATTAAACCAACATACAAAGATTGGAATTAATTGCCCATATAATTAGCTTAATTAAGCTAATTAAATTTATCATTAAACATTAATTAATCCCTAATTACTATTCAAAATCAAATGAAAATAATTTTAATTAATTTTCCTTTAATTTACCTTTAAAATAAGTATTTATTTGTATTTTTTAAAATTTTTCTACAATTAGTTATGATTTTCTAAAATTTTAGTCATTAAAATGGATTAACTAAGCCTAATTAAGCCTAATTCTATCGATGCCATGCTGATTACTAATGTGGCATGCTTTTCATGTCGCACCGCAGGATTGGTTATTTAAACCCGTCTGATGCGGCGCCTACGTGGCGGCAACGGACGTGGTTTCATCCCTGTCGTTTGATCTAAGATCAGACGGTGGAGATTAAACTCACGGTTCTTAAGGGTAAATTGAGATTAATTAGTGGATTAATCATGATCTTCCATTTTGATCACATGGAGTGGACGACTGATGATCTATCGTCTCCTACGCGACAGAAGAAAGACACCATCTACCTTCGTCTACCCAATTTGAGCTTGTTGAAGTTCAAATTGGCTCGAGATTGTTCCCACACCATCACGAGGAGGATCCTAAGAGATCTAATGGCTAGATTCAAATGGCTTTTACATTTTCTTCAAAAAGGCCCAATAAAATTTGAGAAATCTTGGTTTAGTGGAATAGTACCTCGCCAAAGCTCAAGATCAATAGTGAACTAACCGAGGTAGCTTTGCCTTGATGAGGTGAAGCTCTATTAAGAAGATGGTGCAATGCCTACCCATCGGTTGCTCTAGCCAAACACCACCACAATTCTCACTTGAGTTTTCCTAGGAGGTACTTCCGGTGCTCGAAACACTCAGGGGAAGATTCATTTCATTTCGTCAGAGCTTGGTGAACGTGTGGGAAGAGTTAATTGAAGTGGAGTTGACTTTTGGTGGAGATGGTCAGAGCTAAGCCTTGGGATGACTCGATTTGGTGTTTTTTGGTGACGAGAAGACTTGGGGAGCTCGGGAATTTACTCGAGGGACTCACCTTATGGTTCTTGAATTCTGTGAGGGTTCAAGCCTATGAATTGGATCGAATGGAAGGGGGGTATACCCCCTCCTCCCTTGGATCAGATGGATGGGATCCAATTGGCCATTTTTTGGTAGTTTGGCCAAGTTTGTCGGAGGACATGAATCTTATGAGGTGGCTGGTTTGTTGCAAGGGATGTGAGGTGACTTGAGTTATCTTTATCTCAAATGGGTTGAGCCCCTTGACCAAGGGCTAACATAACCACTTTGGGCCAAGTTAGCCACCTAGCTAGGAGTCCATTCTTGGCTTTGGGTGGCTGCCAAGTGCAAAGGAGGGTTGTCGACCACCCAAATGTGGATTTTGTCCTATATGGGAGGCTTTACCTATTGGATCATGGGTCAATTTGGGTCCAAATTGAGTTGGGTTTAATTTGGGCTGACCCAAGATGAGTCAAGGATGGGTCATGCTAAATTTCATTTGGTTTGGGCTTGCTTTGAGTGGGGTTGGCTCAATTTGACCCATGTAGGTCAAATCGGACTAGGTTGGGTCAAGTCAACCAATTAGTCAAATTGGGTCAAACCAGGCTTGGGACAAGTTCAAATGAGTATTTGGAATGTTTTGGTGCAATTGATTTGGTTCAATTTGGCTTGGATTTGGATTTGACCCATTTGAGCTCATATGGGTCAAATAGGTCAAGTTGATCAATTTGGCCAAATTGGCCAAATTTGCTTGGGCTAGGCCTAAGTTCATGTTCAAATGATCAAATGAAGATAATTGTAGGCTTTGGTTTGAATCATTTTAAACTTGGTTTTGATTTAGGACAAATTGACCCTTTTGGTCAATTTGGGCTAAATAGGTCAATTGGGTTCAACCAAGGCTTTGATCATGTTCAATGATCAATTTAAAATAGACTTGAGCCGTTGGTTGCAATCTATTTGGGTTAGATCTTGATTTGACCCAATTTAGTCTTTTAGGTCAAATTGGGTCAACTTGAGTCAAAGGGCCAATTGGGTTATGTTTGACTCAATTGATGGTCAAGTCATGTTCAAGGATTGATCTTAGGTTGATGTGAATCATTGGTTTAAATTAATTTGGCTTAGGATAAAATTTGGCTAATTTGGCTCATGTAGGTTAAGTGGGTTAACTTGGTCAAATGACCAAATTGACTTGATTTGACCTAATTGATTGTAATTGATCAATCAAGGATTATCAACAATCATTGTATGAGGTTTTAGTTGGTTTGATTCAATCCAATTTGGGTTGGATTGAAAATTAGCTCAAATGGGTCCTTTAGGTCACTTTGGGCCAAGTGAGCCTAAATGTGTTAATTGGCTTGATTGAGGTTTGATTTAAGTTCAGTTGAGTTTGAATATTGATTTGGAATTGATTTATAGCTTTGGCTTCAAGTGATTTGAATTTGATTTGGTTTGATTTGATTTGATTAATTTTGATTGTAGATTTGGATATTGTTTGGAATGAAGGATTGAATTGATTCATCAGAAAATCAATTAAGTTTGGTTTGGATTGAAAGAATTTTGGCTAAGTCAATATGAAGGACTTAGGAAAGGTTTATTTGAATTTAAGGTTCAATTGGATTTGAGACTTGAATTTGATTGTTAATCTAATTGAGTTTGGATGAATTGAATTTGAGGTTTGGTTTGAGCTAAGGAGGTAGGCATGGATTTGATTGAGCTAAAGGATAGGTAGGTCATCCTAATCCCTAAAGCATGATTTGAACCCTATGACTAATCCCCTAAGTCTCTAGCTTTGGGTTAAGTGTTCACTTAGCTAGAAGTGTCTTATGACTAAGGAGCTCTTAGTGTTTAGAAGTCCCCTAGGCCTATGGTGGGAAGATTGAATCCTCACTCCAAAAGTGAGGTCAACATTCTCCACCTCTTGCTTAAGAAAAATACTCTTTCACACTACCCTCTTGACACTCTCAACACTTGGAGTGTCACTCTCCAAGTGCTTTACCAAAAACTTGCACACACTCACACACACCCTCTTGCCAAAAAATTTGGAAATAAAGGTCCTTATGATGACTTATCATAGTCATCCTTCATGGAGCCCACATATGATTTGTTTTGAGCTTCCTTAAGTAGATGTTTACTAAATCCTTCCCAACATAAACATGAGCATTAACTCCTCAATATATAAATTCTTGGATTTGTCTAGAATGCAATTAACCTTAAGAGCTTGCTTCTTATGAAACGTTGATTCTTATAACTAAAATAAATTTTATTTGGAGCCACATTCCTTGCAAGAGTAATCTTAAGTTTTATTGAAGCTCACAAGCCAATATAGTGTTTTGATCAGCCTTCCATAAGCTCTCTACCACAAAGCTGCAAATACCTTTTGAATCCCACAAATTGTTGGCAACATTGTTGGTGAAGGTTCCATTTAGAGTTTGTGCTCATCTTCTCACATTCCATATACCACATCACATACATATTGCTGATGAATTTTTTTAAATCATCATAGTGTGGTTTCCATCTTGATTCATTCTAAGGTGAGGTGGTACCCCAAAATTTACATAGACCTATGTCAAATGTGTATTTTAAATTGAGGTGCATGTTGTAGTTCTTCAAGGTGGAAAAAGTCTCCTTTTGATCTAGTATATGCTTCTTTAGAGAATTATTTTTTCATCAACAAGTCATCCACAAACACTTATATATATATTTTCCCTTATGCTTGTTGAAGACTTGATCCATCATTCTTTGGTAAGTTGCACTTGCATTCTTTAAGCCGAAGGATATGATCTTGTAGCTATATTGATTTGATGAAAAAGGTATTTTTTTAGAGTTGCCTGAGTGCATATTGATTTGATGGTAGCTAATAAGGCATCTACAAAGGTCATTACTAATAACTAGTTCTTGATTGATAAACTTGTTAATTTGGGATTAAGAATATTCATCATTTGGGGATGCTGAGTTCAAGTTTTTGAAATCCATGCACATCACCATTTTCTATTGTCTTTTTGCACCATTACAACATTGGAAATCCATTTGGGTATTGAACTTCTCTAATGAAATTAGCCTTGAATAGGTTGCCAACTTTATTAGTTAGCTTGAATAAAGATGTTGTCTCTCCTAACAGTAAGTAAGTGGTAGAAAACATTGATGTTTACTTATGTTGATGTCCATACAAGTATTCTTAGATCCTCTTGTAATGCTCATATCAATGTTTTCTTATGCTACAAGTGGTGCTAGTTCTTAGGATTCATTCGGTCATCCTCCTTAGCTAATACACCTTCCACAACCTCAAAAGTTGATTAAGTTAGATGATATAAATATCTTTTTTTATTTTGATGTTAAGTTTAAAATTTTATTTTGCCAAATAAAATAAATTTTTAATACTCAAATGAATTTCATGATTGTTTTTAGTATTTTTAAAAATTATCATCACCACTACGCCATCACAGCTATTACAATTCCACTATTGGTCATTACTATGAGCATCCAATGTCATCATTGAGGTCATTAACTTAGTAGCTATGTTGCTACTCTATTGGCGACCACCTTCATCACCTGTGAAATAGTTTATTTAATAATTAATAAAAATAAACTCATATTTTTAAAATACTAAGTATATTTTATTTTAAATTTAATATAAAAAATCTAAATTAAAATTAAAATTAAAATAGAAAGTGATTTAAAATATTCTATAAGCAACTCTATTGCTATTTCCATACACTTCTAGACATTTTCTACTAAGGACATGATGAATACTTTAGATTTTTCTTACAAGAGGATAAGAAGACTACCAAAGTTGTAGTTGATTAGATGAAAAATTTTATCTAACTTCATCAATCATGAATAATTTCTTAATATTTGAATAATGTTGCAGCATATGATAAAAATAATTTTGTAATGGTTCATAAAATGTATCAAAATTGATTTTGGACAAAATAATTGAGGTCATTTTAATATATACTGATTGCATAACTAAATAAAGGATAGAAGAAATAAGTTATTGGATCTAACTATAGGGTGCATCAACAACTTCAACCATGATTCATTGGATATATAATTAAGAAGGAACTTATTAGATCTAAATCTAATTTAAAGTCAAAGATGATGATAGGTGTGAAGAGAGATTATGAATTCAAGATAATTGGACAAAAGAAATTCAATAATTATCTATGGAGATTCTTGAATCCAACTTGTAGGACCCCAATGAGGTTAGAATAGGGCCATGAGAGAATAAAAGGAAGAAGAAGAATATAGAGATGGAGAAAGAAACCTAGAAAGATTTTATTGTTTATACTAGAAATGCTAGATGTCTTCACCTTAAGATGACCAATTGATCCTATTTTTACAAGATTTTAGATGCTATAGAGGAAGCTACATTGAAGAAGAAATAAATAAACAAATTTTTTGATAGCCTTGATAGTTAGTAATTTTGATAATCAGGCTAGATGTAGCCTTGTCTTGAACTAAATGAGTGCCATCTGAGCTTTGGATTTAGGGAGAGAATATCCTTTGAGCTCGGGCGAGTGCCCTTTGGGCTGAAACAAGTGTCCTTTAAGCAAATGACTTTCAAGAACTCATTCACTAGAGAGTCTATCTAACCTCTTAATAAGCACCTCAAATTACATATTATGGCATACGCTAATAGTGACAGTAAATATTTTTGTAAGTATGACAAATATCTCTTCATTTAATAGAATTCTAATTTGGTTTTGAATATAATTTTTAATTAAAAGTATAAACAAACTTATTTATATCATTATATGCATTTTGAGGCATGTAAAATCAAATTTTGCTTAACTTTTATTGTTTCGATTCCAGAACATATTTAACATATATTTTAATACACATTTAAATTAATAAATATAGTATGCTCTTATATGTTTCTGTCAAACTTTTATTATTTTGATAGATTAATTTGGTTGAATTTTGACAACAATTCAGCCACTCTGATCTAATTTTTATTTTATTTTTATCAAAATAAAAATTATGACTATTTAGAGAAGGCTAAGTTTAAATCAATTTGATGATGATAAAATTTTGAGTTGTTCATATGAAAGTCGTCCATGACATGAAGCAAATTCATTTTAAGATCATGAAAACCAGCCTGCACTATCTTCAACTAGCCGTTAGCAACTCATTGAGCTCCTTGTTCTCTCTACACCTATGCATTCCTTCTTATGCCCACCAACAGCTTGACAAAATGCCTCAAATAAATCCTTGTTCTCTCAACCGTTTTCTCCTTGGTTGGGAACCTAATCCCTACACTTTCCATTTCCTTCTTAACGCTTATGCCTTGGCAGTAGCTTATCATTAAAGTGAAAAAAAAAAAATTCATGCTCAAATCTATTTTTCCCTCTGTCATCACTCTTCTTAAAGCTTGGTCTTTGCTTGGATATCTTTATTCGCACTTTTCCTATCAGTAGATATTGTCGGTTCGCTTGCTCTTTTGATGTCCGACAAATCTTTGATGAAGAGGTTTCAAAGAGATGCAACTCCTTCACTGTTCCAACTAATTTAGGGAGAATTTTTATGAAACGCATGTTGTGTCGTAGAATGCAATGATTTCGGGATATGTGCATTTTCGCTGCTTGGGAGAAGCACTGGTTTTCTTCCAAAAACTGTGCAATGCCAGGCTTTTTAATTGATGTATTTTGAGTTCTCTTCATGAAGCTTATCAAATCCAACCCAACATTAAATTTTCCGTGTATGTAACCATCAAGATTCTACAAATGGTTGATGCTGACCAAGGCGTTTGGGTCTGCTGTATAATATGCGAACGAGTGATGTTAACTGAAGCAAGATCGTCGTAAATTAAATGGGGTGTCGACAAATTTCCTGGTTGTTGCTCCATTGAATTGGATTGCTCATGTTGAGGGTATAAGATAATCGCGGCATAAACAGAAATGTTCCAGACTGAAAGAGATGGATCACAAGCTCGGCTTTCCAGGTCATGCCCCTACGTTTTAGATTACATGTAGTTCAAACAATAAGAGCACTGGACACAAGAAAACGTGCTTAAAGATTTTCAGTCTGAATAATTTTCTGACATCCCAACGGAAGTACAATCATATTGTATTCACGAGAGAGCACAGCTCATTATCCTTAATACTCAATTGAGCTTATTAAACTATTATACTAAGTCAACATACGACAAACATATTTCTTGATAGATAACGGAGATCTGGGTACAATGCAATTCACATTACTTCTGGTTTGTTTGCACTATTGAAAGAGTTTTTTCTTGCCGATGCCAAAACAGTCTTGTCAGCAACTATGAAGTATGCAGCACCAGCAACTGCAAGAATATCCATGAGTTGTTAAAATGAATGAAGCAAAAGTTATCCGCATGGCAAGATTGAGACAAATCAATTGAATGCAAATGAGTATATGACCTGATGAGATTATGAGAGCTTGGGCTGTGTGATTGAGGTATGTTCTTGCCCACGGAAGCATCCTGGTACTGGCTAGCTGAAAGACGTATGATATATTAATTTACGCGGTGAAACAGGAGTCTTGCAATGCTTTCTTCATACATGATGATAGACCTAATACTCACTGTAGGTATGGCCGTTGCGACAGTTGCGACCACTGCTGCCTTTGCTCCAGCAATGACCCCCTCTGCCATTTCCCAAAACAAACCAAATCAATGCCAATTTATAATTTAAGCTACTCATAGATACACTATACATCATCTTCAACCATGAAATACTATCAGAAGCGAGCTTAAAATACCGCGAGCGCAGCGCTTTGCCATGGTGAGATTTTGATCAATCGAAGCCATGATTACAACTAATCAAGGAAGAAGAAAAGAGAGATTCAAGAGCTTGGGGTGTAGTGCAGGTGGTAGGCGGGATTGTTGTGAATTTATACGGGGGTTGGAAAGGAAGCAGCTAATGGTTTTTGGCTAATGCCTGAGGTAAGTTTGCAGTTGTTTTTATTACAGTCCTTTTTGGGTTGGTGGGATCAGACATAGTATTTTATTCTCTCAAAAGTTGAGTTGCCAATGGTTTGGAAGCAACAATGAAACCAGCAGCAAATAGTTTCTTTTTTTAAAAAAAAAGATAATCTGAGAAAGTAGAAGATCCATTGAGCCGATGTCAGAAAAAGGTTTTAAATCCTTAAAGAATTCTTCGGTCTTCAGCCGCTGAAGACTAGGATGGAATTTTTAACACTATTTTTTCAGAGCAAAAAACTACATTTATGATTTATTATTAATTATTTTAAATTTGATGGAATTAAAATTTGATTTTGATAAAAAATTTTAATTTAAATAAGGAAATAGCGCTGAGAATTGACTTTATATTCTATTTATTATCATTTGATCTCGGCCATCTAATTAATTTTTTTTTTTATTACAATCGTTTGATATCATTATTATCTTATTCTCATCATTAAAATTAATTAAAAAAGAAGAATCATCTTCCTAAGAAAATGAAACATGAAGAATCACTTACTTATTGTGTAGTAAAAGAAAAAAAAAACTCAAAATATTTCTAAGATAAGTAGGAAGTAAAAAAATATTAAATTAATAATCACCTATGATGTTCTCAAATTGTAAGACAAAATTGATAATTTATTATGTCATAGGATTGAATTAAACACAAATATTAGGATCTCATTTTGTTATGCCATGATTTTATGCGATCTAAATACAAATAAGTACATATAAAGTTTGAATTTTTTTTTATATATCTTTTAATTTTTAAGCTTGTGACGAGAGAATTAATTATTTATTTAATCATATAAGGTATTTTGATGGGTTTTAGAGGTTTGTTATTTGAAGTTTATTTTAATTATATTTAGAAATTTTCCTCAAATTTAGAAAAATAAAATATAAATAATTATCATAAAATAAATAAGATATCAACATGCGAATGAATCAAAATATGCTATTATAAATTGTAAGAAAATATTAAGAAATTATGCATGACTAAATTTAATCATATATACAAAATATTAAACAATAGAAAATGTACAATGCCTATTATAATCCAGTGAATAATTTTATATATATCAAAATCTGGTATTAACATGCAAAATAAATAATGTTGACATTATTAAATTAAATTGGATTATTAAAAAAATTAATATAATGAATTCAAATAAAATTAATTAAATGAAAATTATACGTGATTATAATCCAGTGATAAATTTGGGAGATGGTTTACTGTTCAATTTACCCTACTAATGCTTTAATGTTTAATGAACATAGAAAATTAGAATTACTGGTATTCGTATTTTGAATGCGATAAAATTTTTTATGTTTCTTAGGAGGATTGCTCTAGGGATGAAGAATAAATTTGCTCTAAATTCACATGAATATCTTGATCCATTTAAATGACTTGTGTAATGAATATCAAATAACTAATATAAATTCTCACAATATACAAACATAATTTAAAAATAAATTGAAGTCCAAATATTAAATAAGTAATAAAAATATGTCAATTAGTTTTGTTGGTTTTAATTTTAAATTTCTCACATAAATAAATAAATAAATAGAAAAAAAATGTGCAAAAAAGAACAAATGTAAAATATTTTAAAATTAGAAAATTACGTAGAATGCATTTAATGTAACCTACAAAAAAAAATTAATTTGAAATAATGGATAGAAGTTTTATTGTATTAGAAAAGAGAAATATTTTTTTAAAAAATACGAAAGTCAAACAAAAGAATAATTTTTTGACGTTATTTTTATTATTGTTATAATTTAACATAAATATCAAATTAATTCTCCTCAACATAATAAACTTATTCAAACATAAAATAATTTTTTAATTAAATATATCGCATATTAAAACAATCTTTTTTTAAGAGCAATCAAACGAATATTGACAATTTTAAAATTAAAGATGTAGATATTCTAAAATATATTAATTTAATATCTACAAGCAAATAAGTGATACCTTACAAACAAATCCTAAGAAATACATATTCATAAAATTTAACTCATTATTCAAAGCACACCTTTGTGAAATGTGTGACATTTTTATAGGCAAAATTTTAAAATAGACACATTCTTAACCTTAATTAGCAATTTAGGCATCAAAAAATGTTTTTTATGAAAATAGGCCTTTCTAGATGACGGACTGGCTACCGACGAGCGTCCGTTGAAGATTATATTTCAGGTGATTAAAGATGAATTATTATTTATTTTTTTATATATTTATATTTTTTATATTTTTGTTATTATTATTATTTTAGATTTTTTATACTTTTATATTTTATATTATTTTATATTTTTTATATTTTTATATTATTTTATATTTTTTATATTTTATTATTTTATATTTTTTATATTTTATATTTTTTTGTTATTATTATTATTTATTTTATATTTTTATATTTTATTTTATATTTTATATTATTATTTTTAATACATAAATATAATATTTTTTTATATTTTATATTTTTAATGCATATATACTTAATTATTTATTTATTAAAAATTATTTATTTATTTATTTATTTAATTATTAATGCAGATAAAAAATATGCAAATAAAAAAAATTTATTTATTTATTAAAAATTTATTTATTTATTTAATTATTAATGCATATCGCGTCGGCGCCAGTCGTCCGTCGTACGGACGACTAGGCCTATTTTTATAAAAAAAAATTTTTGATGCCTAAATTGCTAATTAAAGTTAAGAATATGCCTATTTTAAAAATTTTGCCCATTTTCATGTGCATAAAAATAATAAATCTAAAAATGTACGCTCATTTTTCAAGATTAGTAGCCTTATCTTGCAATGTAAAATTTTGGGTAAATTTTTAAAACAGGTTTAATTAAAACTTTAATTATGTAATTAAGTACCCAAAAAAAATTAAAAATTGGCCATGGACGCCGTGGCATCCACGTCAGTGCCAGTCCCCCATTGAACGGGGGCGATTGACATCTGCTTAATTTTTTTTTAAAAGTTCAGGCAGCCGCGGTATTTTGGTCGTATCGACTCATCCGGCGTCGGAATTGAGCAAGCTTGGTATTGTTGGAATCATAACAAAATTCTTCACGACTTTCATGTTGACAAAAAACTGTGAATGCGGCCCAGTACACCGCAATTTTTGCAAATGCTCGCATAAACTGCGGTGTTTAGTTGGAATATCAGACCAGCGATATTTTGACTGTATCGGAGTCATCCGGTATCGTGAGCTTGGTATCGTAACAAAATTCTTCCACGACTTTCATGTTATCCAAAAACTGTGAATGCGGCCCGGTATGCCGCAGTTTTTGCAAATGCTCGCAAAAACTGCGGTGCCAAGTTGGAATATCGGACTAGCCGCAGTATTTTGGCCGTATCTGACTCATCAGACATTGGAATCGTGCGAGCTTGGTATTGTTGGAATCGTAACAAAAATTTTCACGACTTTCATGTTGATTAAAAACTGATAATGCAGCCCAGTACGCTGCAATTTTTGTAAATGTAAGGGCAAGTGTTGGCCAACTACAGCTCTTTGTGAACTTATTGGAGATGTGTAGTAAGAACATCCAAAACTAAAGCAAGAAGATATGTGTAGTACAACCTATTGTAAATGTGTAGTAAGCACATCCAAAACTAAAGCAAGAAGATATGAAAGGATAGCTGATCTTTGATGTAATCCAACCAAAACAGTAAATGAGTAGATCAATCATTATTGTGTGCAAATAGTAACCAACAAGAGAGAATAAATAAGTAATGAGCATACATCATTAAAAAAATGAATAACTGAAGTACAACTACAACTAAATGGTATCTACTGTCTATAAAAGATAATAGCACAACGGACTATCATCAACGATGCCTGCGTGGCTAAATCGCATAAGTACCGGGAGTGTAATGTGCTGGTGGTCGCCGTGGCCTGTCTCGTAGATGATGCTCCTGATGGTGCTCCTCCTCAACATGCTCGGTAGGTTATTGCGAGCAACCTAAGGTTGTAACACTAGGTACAACACCTGAAGCCTATGTCGGGAGCGAATAACCAGGGTACATTCCATACGGGGGTGTCATATGGAATGACAAGGTCCTATATATGGGAGGGACTGGTGTCTGCCACTGATGTATCTGAGTCCATATAGCTTCCTGATATGAATACTGTGGCAGCTATAAGAATGTATATGTAGAGGGCTCGACCATTGGTGCAGAGGAAGGACCAGCATCCATAGTCGGCCCATCCGGCTGCACTAATGATGAAGTACCTAGAATGTCGGTGTTCCTATACCTACTATCAGAGATATGCATATTACGCAGCAACTCCCTACACAACTCCTCATACTAATTAATAGAATGTTGAAATTCTATGTCCTCATCCTTCCCAAAATAATGCTGGAATACATCTCAATATTCACGATGTGCTCACGTTGCATTGAAAGTAGAATTAGTTAGGATCAGATCATTATATATAAGCAATAATTTTTATTTAAGAAATATGCTTACCATTAACCGCTCTCTTGACGCTCGAGGGTAATAAGTGTTCGGGGGAATTATTGGTGCTTTCAACATGTAGAGTGAAGCCCAAGACTGATACCATCTCATGTATCGGTTGATCACTGGCTCACTATGTTGCTGGGATGAATCTACCACCATAACTGAAATACGTTGGCTCTCTCACTGAGCATTGTAAGTCTGGTGGTAATTGACCCAATCAACGTCTGCTTTTCTTCGGCTATCCACTCACTGGAAAGAGGGATCTACGGGTGCTGTATCAATCATAGGTGAAAGGCTGAATTGTCTGATCACACGACCAGGCATGTACCACTCAACTCATTTCCAACAAATCATCAGTACTCTGACCAGCCATATCTCATCACCCTGTAAGCATATATTTGTGGCACGTACACAAATCTGATGTCCATATGGCTCTCATATCACCTGAAAATTTTAGAAAAAAATATTAAGTCAGTTGTAAAGTATCTAAGAATGAATTCATTAAATAATACATCAAAGAAGCATACCTGAATCTGCAACAGTCCATCTAACTCATCCCTATACACTCTGATGTGGGATGATGCCATCTCTCAGATGAACCCTTCATTTCACCAACATCCCACACTCAGGCCATCTATGTCTGTAGGGTATGGTACATGTAATGTGGATCTACCAACATGAATGTGCTCCCATGCCCATACCTGCAGTAAGTGTAGGCATCCATCCATGTTCGTATGCTTCGGCTTCGTCGCCTTATATGGCTCCCCGTATAAATGAGCAAGCACAGCTAAACCCAATGAGAACTACCTAAAGGTATCAACATCTTCTAGCAATGATAGATGCTGTAAGTGTACCTCAAAGCCCGATGTGTCTAGCATAAGAAAGGAACCAATCGCAAAAAGTATGCACGCCCTGATATGCATAGTAAACTGAGCCTCGGGCAAATCTATATATGAACCTTGTAGTATGTCCAATGAATCCATCGCAAGGGAAAACAAGTATGTGTGTGAGCCTGTCCCATACAAAATTCTAATGTGTTATGCGACTAGATTAGATCATGGTAAACAATATGTGGCTCAGGGTGTGCTCCAATCAACTCATCACAATAATTTGGCCATGAAGCCCACCATTTTCCTCCTCCGATAATAATCCAGCCAACGAAAGGTGGACCATCTATCTGAAGACTCAAAATCATAGTGACATCCTACAGTGTAATCGTCATATCACCAACGGGCAAATGGAACATATTCGTCTAAGGTGACCAATGTTCCACAAAAGTGGTGAGCAAGTGGTGATCTAGTCGAATGTTCTACATATGAGGTGAGCCAATATTATAAATCTGCCATGCACCACCTAATCTCCTACTTGAGCTTGTATGTAAAGGTGAAATTGGGAGAGCATGATACATGCATAACATAGTGATCTTTGTTTTCTTTGAGGCATAAATCACATATTCAACATTATTTAAGATAGACCATCCTTGAAGAGTGAACTGAAGTTGCTTTTTATCATGAAAGAACATACCTTCCAGCAGTTCATCTGGAATGCTATTTTCTACTTCAAATGCTGACTCATCTGATGGCCCATCAAATGTAAGCTCCTCATCCCATTCTCTAGCTGTTTAAACACAACACATATACTCATTGTTAGATAACAAATGCTCCTCAGTATGATTTATTCTGACTGAATATTCCCTGATTAGGTCTTCAGCCTTAATATATGGTTCTCTGGCCAATAAAGTAGCCCGCTCTACATCATTATCATCATCAAAATTAATATCACCGCTTATTGTAGTATACATAGTTTTCATACCCCTCATCTTCAAAAGATAGTAAAATTATGGGATCATCTTGAGGGTCACTCATAAAATGAGAACTTGTCCCAGCAAAGTAGACATGTTCTGATGGTGCAGATCCATATGCTTCGACTCAAGCACTTACTTGAGATGTTAGTGTAATGTATTCAGTAACAACTAGACCTCTCTGACACACCTCAGTATTGTCTACCCCTCTTTCTTCATTTGACAATTCCCCAACTTCAACAAAGACTACAATAGGCTGAGTGCATGATGCATTGATTATAGACTGACATACTTTGTCATCAATAATGTGAGCTGCAATAAATCCAACTAATAGCACATCGACTTATTAGACTAACACAGAACTTTACTGGATCTATCTTCAATGACCTCGTAATGCATCTCTATAAGTCCATGAAGTTAATTCACCTTGCGATTTGTATAGGATGATTTTTCCCACTAATATAAGTAAGAATAAAATCATCACTTACAATCAGTTCACAACCATAATATAAAACTATTCAAACAATATATGAACTCCTTTTTAACTCAGAATACCACAACACAGACAATCCCTTATCTCACCTTGACAAAGAATAAATTCAATTTATATTCAAATAACGTCAAATGAATACACAATTTAAACTAACTATTCACACCTAATCACTTACCAATTACAAATAACATTAACTGTACAAATGAAGGTGGCAAAAAATATCTCAAAAAAAGGGTCACTATAAACTTTAGAAAAATATTTAAACACATATCCCAGATGATCCTAAACACATATCCACCTTAAAGGATATATGTTTACCCAAAAATCTCAAACGTAGCATCCACACTTACTAATCACACATTTAAACTAACAATTTACACTTAAACATTCAACAATCACAAAATACTTTAGAAAATAAATGAAACAACCTTAAATACTAGAAAAAATTTAAACAAACATCACACACAATCTAAAACACACATCCACATTTAAATAATTATTTTTTCCCTAAAATTGCAAACATAGCTTACAACCTTAAAGATATAGCATATAAATTCACTAATCACACATAAACTAATAAAACACATCTAATCACTTAAAATCACCATTAAAATGAACTTCAAACTTTACTATTGCAAAAAATATCTCAAAAACCCTAGACCAGACAACAATAGTGGCGGCAGCGGCGGCGGCAACGGCTAATGTCTCGAGTTGAGAAATAATCGAGAGTAGAGTGGGGAGGGAGGAACGATTGGGAGAACAGTGCTCTCGATCGGGGGTTGCGGCCCGTGATTTAGAGTAGAGCCGGTCTGTTCAGCTAATGACGTCAATACGTCGGCACGTCGTCGTTGAGCGGGATTGGACTTATTTTTAATTTTTTTTAGTGCCTAATTACGTAATTAATATTTTAATTAAGCCTATTTTAAAATTCTACCCTAAAATTTTCATTCATGACATTTAATTTATTTTATTAATATATTTTAAGCAAATATCTTTAATATTTTTAATATTTGTCAATTAAATAAAAACATCTATACAATATTTGTGGCAATTTTAACAATTGATTTAGAATTAATATGCAAGTATATAAACAATAAAAACATATATTATTATCACAACATCTATATATATATATATATATATATATATATATATATATATATATATATATATATATATATATATATATAATATGACATGAAAATTAAATTGAATTATTGTTGCGTGCTAGAAAATCAGTTGCAGCAGAATAAAAGTTTACGTCTTAGCCTTGTTGAGAAATCCAACACACACAAATATTTGAAGAGAGAACAAGAAACTCCATGATTTTTACATGAAAAAACCCCAGAAAGAGAGGGGAAAAAACTATGGAGCCTAGCACAGTAAAAAATTTTCACTATATATCTGCTTTGGAGTATAATGTTTAACTTTTTTGATAATGGGATTATAAAATTGTATGTGAAAAGGCATGACAATGAGAATTCTAGAATCAGGTGACAATAACTATGCAATGATAGTTGGGCTGCAACAATTATTGTCGGCAGTCGATGATAAAAAATGGCGGTCGGCCGGCGGTGGCAAACGATGGTAGTGGTGGTGACCGGCAGCGGCGGTGGTGGTCAGCGGCAATGCGATAGTGGGTTGTGCGTGGCAAGCGGAGGTGGTGATGATCGGTGGTGGTGACCGGCGTGATCGATGATAGCGGGCGATAATGCAGTGGTGGTCGGCAGTGGTTTGGCCGGACCAACGGTCAACGATATCGGTGGTGGCGGCCGGTGGTGGTCGGCGACGATATGGCGACGATCGACCAGTGGCCCGATTAAGCTTTAAGATTTATCGAGTCTCAAAGCTCTCTCATCTCTTTCGCCGGGGCCCTTCTCATGTGAAGAATGAGGGACTATTTATATATTATGAGAGTGACACTTCAATAAATACAAGTAAAATCCAAACCACTCCATTGGATGGCTCAAAATAATTCATTCGATCATCTGATATATTTTAAATATTTTAATGCTCAAATGAAGTCAAAATTACAAAATCTTAGGCTTGTTAGATCCGGCTCATTAAGACGTTCAATTTTCCTATAAACACTCCATATTTATGAGCTATTTAGATATTTGACTGATATCCTAAAGTTTCTAATGATATTTTAAGTGCTTGATCTGGGCTAGTCTCGACTCAGGATCAAATTGCTTTTGATATGAAGATTTGTGCTTCAACTAGTAGAGTTTTCAATGACATATCAGTTGCCTCCTATTTTTGGATGACATTATCTCTATCATCCAAAAAATACATGCCAAATAATTGAAAATAATAACTTCTTCAATGTTAATGAAATTTGCGGTTTCATTAACCTTTGCGTCACATATAGTTTGAGAGAATAGATCTTCATGGGTACACAAGACTATGATCATTGAAGCGGGTGCAGGGCCGCGTGGGTTGCGGGTGCATGCGTATGCTCGCGATCGCAGTCTGGGACGCACGCAGCGATGGAGGGCACTCAGCGTGGCATGAGGGCCTTACGACGTCACCGGGCGCGAGGGCCGCAAAGCGCGCTGGCGTCGTGTAAATTTTGAGATTTTTTTTCTTTTTTTCCATTTTTATAAAAGAAAGATATAATTGAATGCATAAATTTTGAAATCCATTTAAATTATTTCCAAATTTATTCACTTTTTTCCCATATTTTAGATCTATAAACCCCAATAGCGGGAGAATGCGACTTGGAATGAATCTCAAGCATTCTTCCTTCTTCACCAAAGCCCTTCGCGAATCTGAAAGATTTTCTTATCTCCTTGTGTCGGTTTCAAAATCGATGTCGAATGCTATAGAGGAAGATTCAAAAAGTGAAGATATGCCAACTAGCTCAAGATATGCCAACTAGCTCAAGTCCCATAGTTGATTCAAGAGCTTCAATAGCTGTGTTCTCTTTCTATCTATCAATGAGGGATTTTCGGACACTAAATGGATCAAAGAACTAATTCTTTTTTATCTGACTCCCTGGTTTTGTCCAGAGCTAAAACGAGTTAGACAACCATATTTAGGTAGCAAGAACCCCTTTTTCAACCTAGTAACATACAAAAAAGTTCTTTGGTCTTTCAGAGGAACCCAAAGGCTCTCTCTATGAAATCCTACGATCATATCTTTATCCATCCTAAGGGCTATAGAACTCTCTTTGGCAAACATTAAGCCGTCAAACTACCGACTCTATAATAAGCTTCGTGCTATATTCTATTTGCCTAACACATTCAACTACCTTTTCTTTTCAACAAGTCCATTCGCTCTAAGACTTTTTAGAGTCTCTTTTTTTTGCGGCTCTCCGGAAGGAAGGTAATTACCGTTAGCGTAAAGCACCCCTCGTAAGCAACTCGACTACCCCTTAGGCCTCCGGTGCGCACAACAACCAAACCACTTTAAGACAAGAAAGTTGATGATTCCAACTACTTATTATCGGTCCCACAGGTCATGGGACATACACTCAAACAGTCTTTTCTTTGATCTTTTAGAGCTGGTGCAAGAAGGCCTCCGGACAAAGGCATTAATACTAAGAGAGGAAGAAAAGAAACCTCCCAAAATTCGTGTTGTAGTAACCGACTTGACTCTAAGACCATGTGATTTAAATACTCTTATTATCAAGTTTCTAGTATCTAAATACTCTTATTATCAAGTTGGTCGGTACAAGGAGTTTTGATTTGTCAATCAAAGCTGGGCACCTTCATCATAAGGCGAACGATTTTCACGTGGATAGGACCGCTTGTGATCACTAAGAGGGACTTGTTGGTGATATCGAATTAGGTTTCATCACAACTTTTTCTTTTCTCTTTATGTAAAATTTATTTATCTGAAATTATCCTTTTTCTCTCCATTTCAATATCTCCGAGTTACTTTCTTTTCTTATATTCTTAAGAATAAGAGAAGATTTTATGGCCTTGTATCTTCTTTGTTGTCTTACTACCTCTATGGAATCTATGCCTTCACAAACAGACTTCTGTTTTCTCTCTCCCATGTGAAATAAAGAACGTCATTGTTCAGGTGCGAAGAGCTTCGGCCGGTTGATTGGCGACATAGAAAGAGCCTTTTCTCGTCTCGAGGAGAGGGAGGCTTGTGCCAACCACGCCCTTAGTCTCCTCTCGACCTCACTATATCGATATCCCAACCACTTATCTTAGGAACTATCTTTTACTTGTTGACTTGCTTGAAATGGAGATACTTCAACCTGGAAAAACTAGTCTAGTAATTTACCGACATCACTCATCTGTGACACATGCCTTTATCGAGCGGGTTTTTCCTCGCCCCATCCAAAGTGGTCAAGCCCATAAGGGCTATACTCATCCAGTTGATGTGATGAAATTGACTTCCAAAAAAGAGATAGATTCATAAAATTCACTTAGACCCGGATCCATCCTCAGCATTCACCTGCACGGTATAATCTTTCCAAAGCGACTAAGAAGGCTAGCTTCTCTACCAATCCCGGTCTCTTCGCACACTTTGTCAAAGCACAGCAAGACAACGGCTTTTCAAGCCCTATCCATCTTCTTGGATGGACTCGCTTCTTGCTTCCACGCACCCATTGGACTTGAAAGGAGGTATGCTCTTGTCAGCTAGGGGAAGAAAAGGGATTTAACTATAGCTACTCGAAGTATTTTCACACCTTTCTCAATCTAAAGGCAAAGGCTAATCGATAGTAATTCCATCCTTGCTTTTCCCAACTAGACTTCACAATGAGCTCTTTCGTGATAGGCTACTTTGTTCTAAAAAAAGAAAGTGGATCGATCTTTCGGGTTGGATCTCGTTGTTAACCCTCCCCGGGTCAAGTAAGAAGACACAATTTTCTCTCATTTGCTATAATATTCTTCTGTGTTGGATGAGAAATTATATAGCAGAAGTTCAGGGGCTAAGGGTAATAAAAAAATTTCTTTTGTTAGCGAAGCTGTGATCTTTTTCTTAAAAGAAGGTTATTTGCTTTGTTGATCAAAACTCGTAGTTCATATGACAAGGCTCCAGTTTTTCCTCGAGAGAGGCGTCAACTGCTCTCATTGGATCGACAGGTTTTGGAGACGATCAAGACCCGTAGTTCATACGACGAGGCTCCGGTTTTCCCTCGAGAGAGGCATCAACTGTCCACGGTGGACCGACCGGGTTTGGAGGCGATCAAGACCCGTAATTCATATGGCGAGACTTCAGTTTTTCATCGAGTGAGGCGTCAACTATCTTTGTCGGACCGACCGGGTTTGGAGGCAATCAAGGCCTGTAGTTCATACGGCAAGACTCTGGTTTTCCCTCGAGAGAGGCATCAACTGTCATCGTCGGACCGATCGGGTTTAGAGGCGATCAAGGCCCGTAGTTCACACGGCGAGGTTCCAATTTTTCCTCGAAAGATGAGTCAACTGTCCTCGTCGGACTGACCGAGTTTGGAGGTAATTAAGGCTCGTAGTTCATACGAGAAGACTCTGATTTTCCATCGAAAGAGGCGTTAACTATCCTCGTCGGACCTGCCAGATTTGGAGGTGATCAAGGCTCGTAGTTTATAGAAAATTAAATTTTTTTAAAACTCCAAAAGATGGTTCAACAGTTGACAACTATCAAAGTGGTGGGGAAGCATTGATTAGGAACCATTCCTAAAAAAAACTCAAAAATTTTGGCAGATAATTTTAGAGTGTCATTTTTGATGATGTTACTTGATGTCATTGACTTGTATGGAAGAAGTTGAAAGAATCTGTGAAATATTTTTGACCCATCGGAGATTGTTTGTCAAAGTGTCACTTGATGACATTAACATGTATGGAAGAGGTTGAATCGAATCCACTGAGGATTTTTGACCTATCCAAGGTTATTTTTCAAAGTATTACTTGATGACATTAGCCTGTATGGAGGAGGTCGTATCGAATCCGCCAAGGTTTTTTGACTCATCCGAGGTTATTTGTCAAAGTGTTGCTTGATGACACTAACCTGTATAGAAGGGCTCGAATCAAATCGCTGAGGATTTTTGACCCATCCAAGATTGTTTGTTAAAGTATTACTCGATGACATTAACCTGTATGGAAAAAGGTCAAATCGAATCTGCGGAGGATTTTTGATCCGTCCGAGGTTGTTTGTCAAAGTGTTACTTGATGACATTAACCTGTATGGAAGGTGTCGAATTGAATCTACCAATGATTTTTGACCCGTCCGAGGTTGTTTGTCAAAGTGTTACTTGATGACATTAACCTGTATGGAAGAGGTCGAATCGAATTCACCAAAGATTTTTGACCCATCCGAGGTTGTTTGTCAGAGTTTTACTCTGTGACATTTAACCTGTGTGAAAAAAGTCAATACTTTTAACTCTCATCTGAGGTTGTTTTGTCAAGGTATGATGCTAACCTGTACGAAAGAGATTAAACATTTTGATTCTTTTGAGATTATCTGTCAGAGTATTACTCGGTGATGTTAACCTGTGTGGAGTAGGTACAAAGTTATGACCTATCCGAGGTTATTTGTCAGAGTGTTACTCGGTGATATTTAACATGTGTAGTAGAGGTCAAATCAAAAACATCCATTTGAGGTTGTAGCCAAAGTTGCTCTTTGATCTTTGCCTCATAATATAAAGATAATAGTTTATCAAGTTATCTTCTTCTCAGTATTAAAACATCTTCCAACTTTGACTTGTTTCTTGGGCTGGTAATCAATTAGATGCTTAGCATAGGCGATTTTTTAAGATTAAAAGTTGTCTCCTAGTTTAATAAAAGTTGAAGGATCGAAGTTTGATGAATCTTTATTCTTCTTATATGTTCATCGAGAGTAAGATTTTCTTCACCATATAGTATATTGCTCGAACATAAAGTCAGTTGTCAATCATTGTGAAGATGTAAAGGAATGTTTCCTGCACACACTAAACTATTGTGTCTGAAAACCGGTGGTAGAATAAAAGTTTACGCCTTAGCCTTATTGAGAAATCCATTACACACACAGATATTTGAAGAGAGAATAAGAAACCCCGAGATTTTTACATGAAAAAAATCCCAAAAAGAGGGAAAAAACTATGGGGTCTAGCATAGTAAAAATTTTCCACTATATATCTACTTTGGAGTACAATGTTTAACTTTTTATGATAACGGGATTACAAAATTGTATGTGAGAAAACCCAATAAATTTCGTGAATCGGACAATACGAACGATAATGTCAGTAATGCGTGACGATGACGAACGATCACGGCGATCTTCGCGACCGACGGCTGATGGTGTTCGTGGCGGTGGTCCAGCCGACGGCCGGTGGTGGTCGGCAGCGGTGATTGACGCGCCGGGCGGATCGGCGTGGTCTGCGGCGATCGGCGGTGGTCAGCGGGCGCACAATGACTACGGCGGTGGCGGCAGGCCGCCGCTGGTGGTCGGCGATGATGACGACGGCACGGCGGTCCGATTAAGCTTTGAGATTCGTCGAGTCTCAGAGCTCTCTCATCTCTTTCACTTTCAGGGCCCAACTCATGTGAAGAATGATGAGCTTTTTATAGATTATGAGAGTTGCATCTCTGTAAATACATGTAAAATCCAAATCACTCCATTGGACGGCTCAAAATGATTCCTTCAATCAACTGATGTATTTTAAATATTTGAATGCTCAAATGAAGTCAGAATTATGAAATCTTATGCTTGTTAGATCCGGCTCGTTAAGACGTTCGAGTTGACTATAAACACTCCATATTTATAAGCTATTTAGGGATTCGACTTATATCCCAAAATTTTCAATGATATTTTAAGTGCTTGATCTAGGCTAATCTCAACACAAGATCAAATTACTTTCGATGTCAAAATTTATGATTCAACTAATAGAGTTTTCAATGACATATCAATATAATTATCACAAAAGTAGTTACTAATCAAGGGCACGTCAGTGTTGCATGCAGGAATATAAACTTTTTTGTTGATAATATTGACGTTCCATCTAGCTTAATAGACATAAGTATAGTTATAATTTTATTTTACTTCTCATCCAAAGCAGCTAACGGATAAGACAATATCTATACAGTATTTTTTTTAATTGATAATATTGGTACTTTACGTAGTGCATTTTTTATACTTAAATATTTTAAAATAACTTTAATTGGGAACATTAATATATATTTTTAATTGCCGTAATGCTTACATTTTTAAATGGTTTATAAAATTGTTTAGATTTCTAATTTTTATTCATTTTAATTTCAGAATAATTCTACATATTTTCTATTAATTAATATTTTTTATGAAATAAAATATCATAAAATAAAATCAAATAAAATCGAAAGTTAGGATTTCGTATTAGAAAAAAAATATAAGACAATATTATGAGAAAAAAATAGTGATTGAGAGGAGAGTAAAGTTTCATATAATTAGTTTGCTTTTCCTGTTTGTAAATTAAATATTGTTAGAAACATTTTAATTAATTGCAGTAAGCAGTACATAGCAGTAAACATTTTTTTTTTTTTTTTTGAAAATATTGAATTCCAAACGCCATGAATTTGAAGTGATAAGCAATAATCACTCTAACAAATTGCAGTATGTATACATAATTGATTATGTATTCTTGCAGTTCCATGAGGATTCTAATCATTTTTTCAGTTTCAAATCCAGCAATTCCATTTTAGAGGAAAAGAGTATATGAAAATAAATCAATTTAATATCGAAGAAGAAGAATCAATTGTATTTCAAAAACTTAAAAGACGCAAAATATTAAATTGTTCATTAAATAATAACTTAATAATTTTTTTGGAAAAGGTTGAATTTCAAATATATGTATTTGAAATAATAAACAACGGTAAATTTTAAAGTCATTAATATAAACTCATTTATTAATAATTATACAATTCAATTATAAATATTTAGGTTTGCTGTTATATATATTATATGCCTATGATTGAAATCATAAAATCAATTTAAATGTAAAATGAACGGCTAGAAATTCATATTAAAAGAATTTTTAATTTATTTATATTTTAATTCGAAATAAAATATGTTTTTTGTTAGTCATAATTGTTTTTTTTAATTTACTCAAAATATGTAGAAATAATTTTGAGGGTTTTAAAAATAATATGATTTAATTTTGAAAAAGTTAAAATAAATACATTTTAAAATTACACTAAATAAATTTATGCTTAAAATAAACATAAAAATAGAAAATAGATCAATTAAGCCATTAATTTCTAATTTCATATTTTAGTTTTTTAAATTAAAAAGTCAAATTAATTAGGTCATCAATAAAGGTGATCGTAAGAATAATCAAATTGATAAAAACTTTTATAAAATTTTATGAAACCACAGTTGTCCAATGTTTTAGAATAGCTTTACATGTTAGAAAATAAAATTATACTATGAAAGTTAAAATTGTTCATGTATTTTGAATCTTAATTTGGAATAAATTTAATCTATGAGCAAATGGATAGAATTAAATTAACTCAATATATATATATCTAAGAAAATAGAAATAATAACTAATGAAAATGGAACATAATTATATCAAAAATTGCATTTCATAACAACTAAAATTCTCTTATGATTAAACATATCTTAAAAAAAATAACCAACATAATATCAGAATATTTTTAATTAAAAAAATATACCTTTTCACCAATATCTCAAAATTGAGCGTTCAACAATTAAGAAAAGATGATGTGATGTCAATTAATGTGTATGTTAAATTGTTCAAAATGAGTTTCATTTATTTAAATATAAAATATAAGTTGAACAAAAAATATTCTTGAAAAAAATAGAAGAGGAAAAGGATAATAAATAATTGATATAACAAATTAATCTTATCATAAACTTATTTCATGAATTTAAATCCCAAAAATATATCTAAATTATTAAATATGTTAACAAAAATTATAGAGCAAATCATAAAGAAACATTTTCGTCTTCCAAAGCATTCTATAATTTAATTTAACTTAATTTAATATCTAATTATTTAAAATTACTATTACATATGAGATTAAAGGTTAATTTTAAATTATTGTTCATTAAAAATAATTAATAATATTTTTTAAAAAGGTGGAGCTGGAATTTCAATAGACATGTTTGAAGTAATAAATAGGAATACCTTCTAAAGTTATTAATATAAACTTATTAATTAATAATAGTATAATTCTATAATAAAAAAATTTAGGTTCTATGTTATGACTATGATTGAAATCATCCAAACATTTAAAATGAACGACTAGGAATTCATATTGGATGAAACACAATCCACTTTTATAATTAATTAGTATAATTATATGTGCACTAAGTGCACGTGAATAGAATTTAAAAAAAAAAATGATATTATAAAATCTAAATTTTATTATTTTACTTATATTTTTTTAAATAAAGGCATCAAAATAATAAGTTCACATTTCTCCTTATAAAATTCATATGTTCAAATTCTAAAAATTATACTTTAATGAATAAAATTATATGTATTTATAAAGTATACAAAGAGTTATAAGCATATCAAGTTAATTATGGTTTTCAATTATAACTTCAGATAATTTTATCCTAAATCATTTAAAGTTGTATTAACTCTAAAACGCTATATAGATTGTATATATTCTATATCAAAAATAATAAGCAGCTCAAATATTAAAGACTCGTCATATACATGACAAACACAATAAAATTATGGATGCCAACCACTCAGATAAAGACTCGCCCTTAGAAGGCGTCATTCAAGGAAGATCATCCTTCTTAAGGAAACTCAAGAACAATACCCTCTAGTGGCCGCTCGCGAAATATGGCCATCGTATATCTTGTACTCATCTCATATACTACCCCTCATCCCAAACATTATAAAAGGGGGATGGGGGCAGCTCAGGGGGCCCTTTTGAGGGGTTCAATTGAATGGTTTTGAAGATAGCTCAATTGATTATCTTAATTTTCAAAAGACATTAGTCCTCTCTTCCTAAGTTGTGCTCTCTCTCTCTCTCTCTCTCTCTAACAGGGGAATTATTCATCTCTTTTTTGTATTAAGATTACTTTAAGATAATAAAATCAAATATTTTCTTTATTCTCTCTATCACATGTTGTTCCTCTCTTTATTAATTCCACTTCCTAGATATCTTCCAAAGTTCTGCTTCAGCCATACATAGATTGGAAGGTTCGGTGAGTGTGGATGAGGCCTAAAACTAAGAGTCAAATACAAAATGAAGCAAGACATTTGATCTTAGATCCCTTAACAAATATGGAGCCAAACACTCAACAATTTTCCACCCAACAGGACTTAAAGGATATGGAGGACATAATTACTTATAGGCGGCCTTAGAGAAACCTAATCACAAGCTAACGACGGTGGAGCATGAAGGATCAACAAGACTAACAATGAACCAAACCACTTCAGTATGAAGGGAACTATCCAAGACAGACAACATGGATGACGAGTCCTATTGCTCCAATAAGGAAGAAGAAGAAGACGTGCTTAAGGAACATATGACTCTTACTAATGCCTTCTTTGTGAAAATCGCTTAAGATCACCCCTTGCACAAGTTCAAAATTCAACATTTGGAATCCTATAGGAGTTAGAAAAACCCAACATACCAGATCATCTATTTCGAGTTGACAATGTCGCTGTTGGACCTAAATGACACAATGAAGTGTTGCATTTTCTTTATTGCCTTCAAAAAATTGGCCTTAAGGTGGATCTCGCTCCTCATAGTGGGGATCATCACCCCTATCTTTGATTTTAAGAGAATGTATGTCACGCTATTCGCTAGGGCCCATAAGCCATTGATGAGCTACTCCGAAGCTCTCCTCCAAATAAAGTAAGAGTCTGGGGAGTCCCTAAAGAGATTCATTACTCGCTTCTTGTTTGAGATGTAGAAGTCAAAGATCTAGAACCCATAGCAGCCCAAATAGCACTCGCCGAAGAATTGAAGGAAGGGTCATTCAAGTATGCCCTCAAGCTCCAACAACCTAAAACACTCACCGAACTGCTTGAGATAGTGAACAATCACATGAATGTCGAGGAGTATAACGAAGTCGCTAAGTCAACTCCAATGACTCGTGCCAATGACTCATCAAAGATATCACATTTAAGAATTTCGAGTGCAAGGATCAGACAATAGAAGGCGATCAGAAATACTCACACCCAAGTGAGACTTCAAGAACCATGCGACTAGCTATTAGGGGATCAAGTACCCTCAGTCTGTCACAGCGACTCAACTTAGGGTATCGATGACCGAGTTGGTAGAGGCCATCGAGAATAAGGATTTTCTTCAAAAGGTTATCACCAATGAGGCTTGATAATGCGAGATTGCTCTTGGTATTGCGCCTACCACAAAGATCATGGGAACAACACGGAGGAGTGCCACTACTTGAAAAGCTTGGTAGAGGAATTGATAAAAGCTGGGAAACTTAAAGAGTTCACTAAGAAAAAGGATAAAGAGGTCACCAAGATGGGAAATGAACCCACGCCAGCATGTGCCATCCATATTGCAGGAGTCATACCCATCATCTTCAGGGGAGACAAGGAGTCTTCATGAAGGGAAAGTCTTAAATCACTATAGTCTGGGGAAGTCAACTCTATGACCATGGAGTGAGCACCACACACCTCGATAGTATCTATAACTTTCTTTGACAAGGATAGACTCTTCATAGATAACCCATACAATGATGTAGTGTTTGTCATAGTGTTAATCACCAACTATCAAATCAAGAGCATATTGATTGACACAAGGAGCATAGTCAATATCATCTTCAAATTAATTTTCAAAAAAAATGAGCTTGATGAATTCTAAATTCACCCCGAAGCGAGGACCATTATTCAAGTTTTACGGAGAAAGGAGAGAAACTAAATGAATGATCATAATTCCTGTGATCTGAGAACTGAATGAGAAGCAATACACTATCATGGCTGACTTCATCATAGTGGAGACAATGGCCACTTACAATGTCATTTTCGATCGACCACTAGATGTGTTATCAACTTATCATGCACCTATCCATTTTCCCGCGGAAAGAGAAGAAGTCATTATCAGGGGCAACTTGAACTAATCCAAAACCTACTATTTTATAGTAGTGAGTGAGTTTGGAAAAGAGGAAGATGTCTTATAGTTGGACATTGCCTATACAAGAATATAAGTACTCAAGAAGATAGAGGGAGTGTCGACCTCCTCTAATCACGAGCAAGTCCTCAATATTAGCTTAAATTTCAGCCCCGAGAACATAAATGACCTCATTCAAACCCTCAAAGAGGATATAACGTATTCACCTAGACTGCAACTGAGATGTCGAGCATTAACATCAACGTCACTTGCCATCATCACAACGTCCACAAAGATGTTTGCCCTATTAAACAAAACATAAGAATCACCAGGCTTATTAAAGAGAAAATAACCAACTTATTAGAAACCAATTTCATCAAGGAGGTCCAATATCTTGAATGCGTGTCGAATGTAGTCATGCTGTAGAAATCTAATTGAAGTAGCAAATGTGTGTCAATTTCACCAACCTCAATTCAGCCCGCCTAAATATCTTTTCTCCAAACGATCTCACTGATCGACTCGATTGAGAGATACTATGTGAAGAGCTTTCTTGACTCATTCTTAGAGAAAGCATCCTGTATCACGAGAAGACTATTTGCTATAGAGTAATTCCCTTCGGTCTCAAAAAATATTGATAAAAGAATTGGTGGATCGAGTGTTCATGGAGCAGAAAGAATGTAATATTAAAGTTTACGGACAAGGTGAAGGCCATAATTGAAATGCCTTCACCAAAAATGGCAACAGAAGTATAACTACTCATGGGATGAGTTGCATGACTAAATCGATTTACTTCGAAGGTTGGAGAACTTTTCTCGTTGCTCTTCAAGGACCTTAACAGAGCTAAGAAGTTCGAGTGGACTCCAAAATTTGAGAATACTTTTTCTGACCTTAAGATTTTACTTGTCTTCCCACCTTCAGTACATAGCCTAGAAGAAAGGAAAACCTTATTGCTATATATAGGAGTCAGAGAGGATTCAATCACTTGGGTTCTCATTAGAGAGGAGGGCAAAAAATAATGGCCCATATATTACATCAGTAATCCTTAAGAAGAGTCAAGTTAAACTATCCCATGATGGCAAAACTCACACTCAAACTTATTATTTCATTGAGGTGACTTCGGTCATATTTCCAAGTCCACTTAATCTAAGTCATCACCGATAATCCACTCAAATTGGTACTCATTAGGCCTGATGTTTACATCAAAAATACAAAAAATTAAAAATTGTAATTATAGAGTTGCGGTGTTGTGATCTTGGCACCGCGATGTTGTAACTGTTAACTAATTTATTTAGATGACAAGTCAATGGCCTAGCATCGCAGCACTGACATTACAGTGCTAAGGCACTGCGAGCACATCTGTAGTTTAAAGAAGCAAGAAAATCATCCTTCCTGCCCCCATGAACGAAAAACCGCACATGGGAATGGGGGGAGCGATTATGGGATAGATAATTGCCCCACTAGTAAGAAGAACTTTATACAAAAGGGGGAAAACTGTTCCCCCCTCTTCTTCTCCTTTCACTCTCCAGTTCTACTTCTATTTCTGAGGTTTTTTTTTTTTTTTTTGTGGATTCTTGCTTTAAAGAACCCACATTTTCTATAAGATTGATTCTATCTCCCATCTACTCCAGGTAAACAATTCGCCGTAATAATGTTTCTTGAATTCTTTTACCCATTCTTTCTTTTTCTGCAGTGGTTTTTATCAAAGAACCTTTGTCGTTGAACTTAGTTCCAATGCAAAAAGAAAAGAAACCTCCCTCTGTTAATTTTAGATCCATAACAAGAGAGAATTACATTGAAATACGAGAATCTAGCATTGTTAAAACATATGTCTACCAAAATTTTCATAAAAATTGCTAGATTCCGCAAGAATTTCTCTCTAAAAAGTGTATTCTGATTCGTAGCACCATAGTGCTAGATCCTAGTGCCGAGGTACCATACTCTTGGGAAATATAGCCCTATTGCTCTGCTTGTTGGCGCTGCGGTGCCAACTATGCAGTGCCGTGGCACCGACTCCTTTAGTCTCACACTTTATTTAACGTTGCAAAGCCATTTATTAAGCATTGAGACACCACGCTTTAAAACTTGCTCTGCTGTCGAACTTAGTTCCAACTTGTAACAAAACCCTCTCTCCGTTAATCTTAGATCCGGAATAAGGGAGAAGAGTGTCATGTACTAAATATGTAAAGAAAATCTAGAATTGCTAATGTTACATCGCTTAAATTTTCAAATTATAGGCATTAGTAGTATCATGAGCGTCGTGGTGTTGACTTCTTTTGTTTGGGCCATATCAAAATTACCATTAGCACGTCAACGCCATACATCGAGCGTCGCAGCGCTGTAACATTTTAATAATTCTTGGGACATTTTAGAATATATATATACACACACACACTTGAGTTTTGCCTATAATGGCACCGCGGCGCTGAGAAATGAGCATCGAGGTGCCACCCGCTCGGGTAGAAATGAGCGTCGAGGCGCCGCCCACTCGGTCATTATATATATATATATATATATGGAAGTAAATTCTACAGATAAAGGTAAAAAAATAGTATATAGTAATTGAATTATGAAGTGGAAGGAAATTAAAAGAATTTGAACTAGAAGAAAAAAAATAAAGAAAATAAATATTAGTTAAAAAAATAAGAAATTAAAAATAAAGAAATTAAAGAAAAGAGAAAAGAAGCTGAAAGAAAAGTATTTAGAAAAATGAGAGAGGGACCACTCTACCTCCATTTCTACAAAGACTTTAAAAAATGAAGTGTGGATAATCAATTTTTAAAATTATTAGAAGTATTTAAAAAAATTATCATAGATATACAATTCGTTGAAGCCTTAGAACAAATATCTTTATATGCTAAATTTATGAAAGACATTCTATATAAAAAAGAAAAATTAAGAAAAAAAAATGAAATAGTATCCCATATTGAAGAATATAATGCAATGGATAAAAGAAAACTGCTTGAAAAACTTAAAGATCTAGAGAATTTTACTATTCCTTGAGCTATATAAGAGAATTTTTTTTTTTTTTTTTTTTTTGGAAAAGCATTTTGTGATTTGGGAGCTTGCATAAATCTAAGGCCTTTATTAAATTTCAAGAAACTATGATTATGAGAAGTATAACTTACAAGTGTGACTTTATAATTAACAGATAGATTTTAACTTATCCTAAGATTTGGAAAAGATGTTTTAGTTAAGATAGGTAAATTTATATTCCCTACAAATTTTGTAATATTAGATATGAAGGTATATTAAAAAAAATACCTCTCATTTTAAGGAGACTTTTCTTAGCTACTGGAAGAACTATAGTAAATGTTAAAAAGGGGAGTTAATAATAAGAGTAAATTATCAAGAAGTTAAATTTAATGTGCTTAACTCCATTAAAATTAATTCCTGACTATATAAATGAAGAATGTTATAAGTAGATTAAGTGAAAGTAAAATAAAAAATATTTGAATTCTTATATCATAAATGATTTTATAGAATAAAAATAAAATATGATGATGAAAAAATATGAAGATATTCAATTCCTCTATACCCAATTAATTTAAGAAAAAAATTTCAACCACTGAATTATCTATAGAAAGAAATAATCTTAAACTATCTAAAATTGAAGCCCTAGAACAAGAGTTAAAATCATTACATAGTAATTTAAAGTATGCCTATTTATGTGGATCATCATCTTTACTAACTATAATTTTTAAGGATTTGGATTATGTTAAAAAAAAGAGTGGATGAAAATCTTGAGGATTATTAGAAAAATTGTTGGTAGGTAACATGCTAACATAAAGTACCTATCATATTGTTTTATCTAACAATTAAAAAGCCTATGTTGGGCTGAGGATGTTAAACTAAATGCTTGTTGAGAGGAAACCCAATATTATATATATATGTTCAATCTTTATTAGTAGCAGTATTGACTTGAAGACAGAGGAATCAGATGATGAAATAGCGGAAGCTTTGACAAGAGAATCAACTTGATGCCGAGCGGGATTTGTCTCAACTTGACTTGCCTAAGAAAATTCATTGGTAGTTGGTTTCATAGAGGGAGATTTAGTGGGTTGGGACCATTTAAATTTTCTAGAATTTTTTCTTAAACTTGAGCTCTCTTAGGTTCTAAAAGAGAAGTAAAGGAATGATGAGAAGGGCATTGAGCAAAAGAATGGAAGAAGTAAGAGAATCATATCCATTTGTAGGGTTTTCAATCATATAAAATCTTAAGCTTTATAATTTTTCCCTTGATACAGATAGGGATTTCATCAAGTAGTTGGGATTCTTTATCAATTTGAACACAGACTCGTGCTAAAGTAAATCTAGCTTTGGAAGTAGTTAGGGCATCAATAGCAAGAGGATTTTGTTGGCAATTTTTGGAATATCATTCAAGTTCCAATAGCAAAGAGGAAGATCATGAATCTTAATCCAAAGAAAAATCTTCTTTGACCTACCTAATGTTAGGATCACATTTCTTGATAATCCTCGGCATTAGAAAACTAGAAGAGTAAGAAACCCTCATTAAATGATAGAAGGAAAAACATACCTTTAAGTTTCTAGACCATTCTTACAAAGTAGGAGAGAGCTTCATAATAAGGTTGCTTACCAATTGAATATCCAACAAGACAGTACTCTTAATCTTTCGCACCAGTAGAGATTTCTTCCTTCGAGAAGTGGATAGTCTCCTCAATTTGACGAACAAAGCTAGCACGAAGATCCTTACTAGTAGAGATGTTAGAGGCAAGAATGCCTTTCTAGTTGATGGATTTGGACAAGGGGTTAGAGAAGGAGGCAGAAGAAGCAAGATCATAAAGTGTAGCCCAAGTTGAAGACCCAAGGTTCAAGGGTGGAAAGATAAAAGTAGAGAGGGAAGCTAATGAAGAAAGAGCCAGAAAGAAGGGATTTGTGGAGAAGGGATGCCTATGGAGAAAAGAGAGCCCCCAATTAGCTGTGGAGGTGGAGAGGCCTCTGGCCACGGTCGAAGGAAGATAGAGCAAGGAGTCGAGATCAATGGTGAAAAAGAGGAACCCAAGAAACCCTAACTCCACCGCGGCCCTCCAAATATGTAACTTGCTTTGAGTAACAAACTAAATCCATTTTTAAATCAACAATAGGCATTATCACTTCACGACCTTTGGAAATTCTTGACATTGACTTTTTTTGGCATATTAGCACCACTAGTTTGGGGAGAAAGTCATACATATTTGCTACGATTGATGATTTCACTAGATTTATTTGGGTGAGATTTTTGAAACATAAAAAAGAATTTCTCTCTAAATTTAAGAACTTTCCTATTTTAATTCAAAGAAAAAATTGTTGTAGCATTGCATCTACTCAGAATGATGGTGGTGAATTTGAAAATAATAAATTTGAAGTTTTCTATAGTGAGACATGGATAGAGCATACTTTTTGAGCCCCTAGAACTCCATAGCATAATGAAATTACTGAATGAAGGAATATAATGCTTATAGAAGATGCTTGATTCATGCTTAGTGAATATAAGCTACATACTACTATGCTAAGGCTATCAACACTGCATATTATGTACTGAAACTAGTGAACATTAAATCCAAGCTAAATAAAACTCCCAATGAGCTTTTGAAAGGTAAGACCCTGGACCTATCACATTTTTCATGTTTTTATTTGTAAATGCTTTGTCCTAAATAATGGGAAGAATAATTTGGGAAATTTTGATTCAAACTCTGATGAGAAATTTTTATGAGTTACTCTTTTGTAAGCTTATAGAATCTTCAATAGAAGGACCTTATTGGTAGAAGAGTCAATCCATGTTGTCTTTGTTGAATCTCTTATCTTTTTCACTCTAAATAAGCCTATAGATGATGATAATTTAGTGCCTAAAATTGATCATCTAGGTTTGAAAAAAAATGAGAAGCTAGGAGGAGACTACCTAGAGAGTGGAGATATGCCAATCATCCTTGAGATTTGATCATAGGGGACCCATTGTAAGTGTCAAACTAGGAATTGTCTTAGAGATAAGCCATATAACCTTTATTTCAATGATTGAAACCACTAGTATAGAACAAGCAATTTCTGATGTGTCCGATAAAAAAATCAACTTAATCCTGCAAGCCAAGCACTTAGAGAATAATAACTCAAAGGACAAAGCATAAATCAACTCGCTAGCAACAAGCGACTACTCTCCTCAGCCCCATCCCAACTCGCATACTCGTCCGACGATGGGTTACACTCCCCATCAACTGACAGATATATACTTGCTCACATGCATACCGCCACCAGCTTAGGCAAGAACTCACATATACAAGATATACCTTATATATACTTTTTTTGTATGGTAACCCCTTAGTGTTATAAAATGGGTACTCCTTTCTTATAGGGGGGATCTTTTTTGGGCTCTCTCTCTCTCTCTCTCTCTAGACCCCTGTTTCTTTATACCCATATTTTAAGCAATAAAGATTATTATTTCTCCTATACTTTTCTACTTCTATATTTTCCTACTTGTAGTCTTTCTACCTAACCCTATTTTTCAAGTATCTTAGAAGGTTCTTCCTCTTTTTACAAACAAATTTTGATTTAACATCCTTTTAGGTGTGGTGAGCCTATATGAGGATAAGAAACAGAAGTCAGATACAAAGTGAAGCAAGACATTCAATGCGAGATCTCTCAGCTGACATGGAGCAAAACATCCAACAATTCATAACCTAGCATGATTTGTGTGACATAAAAGACAAGATCCCTCGCCTTGTGCAGGCGACCATCAGAAGTCACACCGTGAAGAATCTTGAGCAAAGGAGAATAAAAGATCCACAAGATCAGCTACTTGTTAAGCTCAACGAGAATGAAAATGCTCATCTAGGGACCCCAACTCTCTCAACCATCCAAGATCTTCGACTTCGATGATGAATCTTATGACACTAGTGAAGAAGGTGTATCAAAGAAGCAGTTGTAACCAACCAATGCTTTCTTTCTCTGTGAAGATTGCTGATGCTTGCCCTCTTCACAAGTTCTAGATCCCACATCTTAAATCATACAAAGGTCAGATAGACCCCACCGATCACATAGCATATTTTGAGTCAACCACATCACTGTTGGACTTAGATGATGTAATGAAATGCTAACTCTTTTTCACTACTTTAAAGGAGTTGGCCCTTAAATGGTTCTCACATCTTTCCTTAAGAGTCATCACATCATTCACTCACATCAAAAGGATGTTCGTCACATAATTTGCTAGTGCTTAGAAGCTGCTAACGAGTTCTCAAGCTCTCCTACATATGACATAGGAACCTAGCAAATCCCTAAGGCAGTTCATTACTCGCTTTTAACGAGAGATGCTTGACGTCAAAGATCCAGAACTCGTAGTAGCTCAAGGCTTGAAGGAGGGGCCCTTCAGGCATGCTTTGGGGCTCCAACAACCTAAGACATTCATTGAACTATTGGAGTTGATAAATAATCATGATATCTGCCTCGAGCATAAAGAAGCCCTCATTTAAACTCTGATAAACAATATAGATGTATTCGCTTGGACAACAACAAAGATGCCAAGCATTGACATCAACATTGCTTGTCATTACTTAAACATTCTCATGGACATGCAACCCATCAAGTAGAAAATGAGAAAGATGGCAACTATTCTCTTCAAACCCTTCAAAGAGGAGATCATCAAGGTACTCAAAGCAAATTTCATTAGAGAGGTTCAATACTTGGAATGGGTGTCCAATGTGGTGATGGTGCAAAAGTTGGGCAGCAAATGGAAGATGTGTGTCAACTTCACTAACCTAAACTTGATATGTTCGAACGATGAGTATCCTCTCTCGTGAATACATGAGCTTGTGAACTCAACGATTAGATTCTCAATGATAAGTTTCTTAGAAGCATTCTTAGAATACCATCAAATTCAAATGAATTTTAAAGAATGAGAAAATGACTTTCATTAATGTTGAAGGATTATACTACTAAAGAGTTATGCCTTTGGGACTAAAAATACAAGTGCAACCTATCCAGAGCAGTGAATTGAGTGTTCAAAGAGCAGAAGGGGAGAAATGTGAATGTCTTTGCGGACGACCTGCTAGTCAAAAGCAAGTCACCAATATAGTGTATCCAAGACCTCAAAGAGACATTTATCATACTTAAAAGGTATGATATGTACATTAACCCTCTGAAATGCATTTGTAGTGCAAGAGCAAGGAGATTTTTGGGATTTCTCATTACCCCTAAAAGCATAAAGACCAACAATCTGGATAAGGTGAAAGTTATATTCGACATGCTCTCACCCAAAAATGTGAAAGAGGTAGAATGGCTTACTAGGAGAGCAATGGGATTGAACAGGTTCATCTCAAAAATAGGAGAGTGGATCTCTCTATTTTTCAAGGATTTTAAAGGAGCGAAGAAGTTTGAATAGACTCCAGAATATGAAAAAAAATAATGATTTAAAGACTACTCACATTACCTTTTTATTATAGAGTCCTAAAGAGTCCCGTTGTTGTACCTGGGAGTGGGGAAAGACTCAATTAGCTTAATCCTGATTACAGAAGACGGTGAAAAATAATGACCCGTCTATTATGTTAGCAAATCTCTGTGAGAAGCTGAGTTAACCTACCCACTCATGGAGAAGCTTGCACTCACACTAATCACCTCGTCCAAGCGATTGTGACCTTACTTCTAAGCACACTCCACACAAGTTGTCAATGATCACTCACTTAAATCTATGCTATCTAAGCCTGATCACTTTGGAAGATTACTAAAATGGTCTATAAAATTGTCCGAGTTTGACATATCATACTCTACTCGAACTGTGATCAGGGCCCAGGCACTCACAGATTTCCATGTTGACTTCAGTAGCTCAAAAGATATTCTCATTAGTCTGGAGTATTTATGGTGATTATGTGTCCATGGCTCTTCTGATGAACCAACCATCGATGTGGGCATAGTGTTGAAAAGTCTAGTAGGGATCACAATAACACGATTAGTTAAATTTAGTTTCAAGGTGGCAGACAATCAAGTTGAATACGAAGCTTTACTCAAATTGGGATTTGCTAAGGGACTTGGAGCTACGCATGTGGCAACTTATTCAGACTCACAACTTATGATAAGATAAGTAAATGAAGAGTACGAAGTTTGAGATGAGTCCTTGATAAAATACTCAAGGTAAATTTGGGGATTAGGCAACTGGAATATTTTAGAATCGAACAAATTTCGAGAGAAGAAAATTAACTCACTAATCCATTATTCTGAGCTAGCAGCTCAGGGAGCACGTCTACATCCAACTCGCCCAGTAGAGTACTGAAGAAGAGGAGCTAATGTAAGTAGATCGTGAATACTCACCAAGCTGGATCGACCCCATAAAAAAGTAGACTAGTGGAAAAAACTAAGAATCAAAGGAGGTTCAAAATCAGGGAAGCCCAATACATATGGATAAGAAATGAATTATTCTGAATATCTGTGACCTCGCTCAATCTAAGATGTGTGAAAGAGGTTGAACAAAAGAAGATTCTTAAGAAAATACATTCTAGATAGTGTGGCAGCCACTCAAGCGGAAGAAAACTCACCCACATTCCTAAGGTGAGAATATTTCTAGCCCACACGCTGAAAAGATGCTAAAGAGTTCACGAGATGTGTACAATGCTAGAAATTTGTAGCACTCCAATAGTAGCCATCACAACTTTTGCAACCTATCACCAATCCTTAGTCATTCACTACTTGGGGAATGGACTTCATAGGTCTATTGCCATATGCTAGCGAGCAAAGAAAATTCACATTAATTGTGATTGACTATTTCAATAAGTGGATCGAAGCAAAGCCACTCTCAAATATCACTTCTCATATAATAAGAAATTTATTTGGACGAACATAATTGGTAAGTATGGATTGCCATTAGTGATCATCACTATTAATGGACCTTAATTCATTAAGAAAGGCCTAAAGGAGCTACTAGTCTCAAGGAATCAAGCTAAAGTTCACATCAATGCATCACCCCCAGAGTAACAGACACTTGATAAGAAACTGATAAAAAAAATCCTCAACTTGTCCAAGGAAAAGGTCGAAGGCATCAAAGCTAAATTAGTAGACACACTCCCGCTAATGCAACGGGACTCTCTCCCTTCACATTATCGCATGGTATAGAAGTCTTACTATTAGTCAAAATGAATTCTATAGTCAATGAGTCTTAACCATGGCTTAATGGGAGATGGACATGGCAAGTGAGTTCAGACAAATTTGAGGGCTATGGAAGACACTTGACATGCTTCACCAAGATAAGAGGAAACAAAAAGGAGAATAGTCAAATACTGCAGCCATTATGTGAAAGAGAAGCATTTCAAAATTGGTGACCTAGTGCGGAAGAAAGTAGATGATACTACTTAATAGAATGTTATGGGCAAACTTTCCTATAATTGGGATGGACCTTTCATAATCAAAGAATAAGTTGGTCTTGATGTATACCAACTATAATCTCATTCTAGCAAAGACATATCAAGACCATGAAATATCAAAGACTTGTTGAAGTTTTATCCCTACGAGAAAGTTCCTCTAATTTGTACTCACTTTACTAATTTCAGGTATTATGTATATTTCTATTTTCAATAATAAGTTTTATACTTTGCTCCTTAAATAAGTTTACTCATAGAATAATGATATCTGCAGGAGAATATATGAACATTAAGAGATGAAATATGTACTTGGGGAGCGACATGATGATTTAGGATATTCGATGCACTATTTATGGCCTGCGGAACAATCCCAATCGGTGAGCAGTGAAAGCCACATTAGGAGATTTGAATACTTTGCGTGCTACTCTTGGCTCGAGAAACACTAATTCGAGCAAAGCAAACCCCTGCTGTAAAACACTCAGGAGCTGCGTGACGACTCAAGACACTCAATGCACCATTTTGGCCCAAGGAAAAGTCCCACTCGCGAGCTGTGAATGCTCGAGTAGAAGATTCAAATTCTTGGAACGTCGCTCTTGGCCCAAGAAGACAAGAGTCGGATAGGCTATTCTCAAGTTGAACCAACTCTACAAGATCTGTAGTGTAAGATCAACACCCTGTGAGGTTAACAACTAGACTCAAAAAGACTATAAAGACCAACATTTTATACAATTGGCGACTAGTGTAAGATCAACACCCTGTGAGGTTGACAACTAAACTCGAAAAAGACTAACTCTCCTAGTTGACAACTAAAATAATTAACAACCAATGTGATTGGCGATTATAGCGGAAGACTGACACCATGTGAAGTCAACAACTAAACTCGAAAAAGACCAACTCTCCTAATTGGCAATAAAAAGATGAACACCCCATAATGAAACCAACTTACTTTGGCTTTCGATGGTGCTATAGTAGTGAATGGTGATAATTCTTATGCTATAAGAGCATTTGATCGGCTTGATTTTTTTTAATTATGCTAATAGTTTATATAGGCAAAGACTAGGATACCAATAAAAAGACATGTAAGAATTCTATTCGTAATAGCTGAGTTCACCATATATTGCACTCGAATGAGATGGTCTTAGGCATTCCAATCCACCATAAATCTTTATTGACGAGTTAATGCTTTGCTCCTCACAAACCTTTGTGAGCTTATAAATCCTTCGAGTCAAAATTAAAGATAAACATGAAACACTGTATAAACTTGTGTGCCAAGAAGGGTTTTCAATCTGTATTTTTGATATTGAGCACAAGGATTGGATTCTTCAAAGCCATATTTTCTTGGGCAGTGTATCTCCAATTTTTTTGGCTCTTAATATAAGCATATATTTTGGATAGAGCCTCTTGAAAGCGGACCTAAGTAAATTCCACGACAGAGGAATGGGTACATTAATTCTTTCATAGAAGTGTAAATACCATATTTATATAATGCAGTATAATTATCTTGAGGCCATTGTTTCTTGATTGCCTAGTAGGCTAGCTTTAGTTTACGCAAGAATAATCCTTGGTGATTGAGATGTCTTTCTTAGAACTTTAGAAAAAAAAAAAATTCTTCTGAATGCCCTTCTAAATGATACTAATAAAAATAGAAGAACAAAAATTTTTAAGAATCACTGATAATGAAATAACGTGTAGAATTGGAAAGGAGTCTAGTTATGCTTTAATTAGCATACAAGTGGTCCTGTTAAGGTCTAATATATGTGATAGTCAGAACAGTAATTAGTGACAGATAAATCGCCCCACTACACGGACCATTGTACATAACATATTATAGTTTATAATAGTTCAGAGCTCTAGCAGATTCTTTCCCTTGTAGCTAAAGTTATTTGTGTAATGGATAAAATAAAAGCATCTTATAAAAAGACCTTGTCAGTGTCCTCTCTAAAGTTCTAAATGTATATGCTTTATAAGTTAGATGAGGAATCACCTACGTGAGTATAAGATGTATTCTAATACAATGTTGTTAGAAAGATTGTCAAAATGTGACCAATTCAATTTTATTTAAACTGTGAGGTCAGAATCTTCATCATTTCATTCAAAATGCACTTTTTTCATTAATTCACTTTTGTGGAATGTTACTAGAACAATAGCTGCAAGCCATAAGACAAGATGAATTCAACATGGTATTCTCATACTCCTAGCATCGAAGAATTCAAACTCAAGAGTTGGCTTCAATAGCTCTTAATTACAATTTGAATTTTATTATTAACAATACAAACTTGCAACTTTGTATATCTTGCTAAAATGTCTAAACTTCATTAACTTCATGATTTTTTTATTTGTATATTGTAAAATTCGTCAAGTTGTTAATATGCATAGCTACTCCTATCTTGGCTTCATCCATTTGTATTTTCTTTATTATTTTACCTTATTTATTTCATTTTTCAACTAAAGAAACTAAAATTTATGTGACACTTCATCAATTTACTACTTCGAAAGCTGGATTTGTGTCATATTAATTACGTTGTTTTCTACTGCAAGAGTTTTGCAGTATTTTTGATTTGTTCTCACTTTTTATAGCTACTTCAAGGGTTTAAATGGAGTTGAAGCCCCTTAACATAGCAGCCCTTCAGTCTCTACAAAATGAATCAAATGAAGAGTGGACTCAAGTGTGAAAGAATAAAGGCTTAAGGGAACTAAAAGGCCTACTCAAAGATCAACCACCTCCCATTAGAAGGGCCAACAATGCAGGAGCTCTGTCAATCTTTGACAGTACAACCTTAACTCCCGAATGGTTAGTTTCCTCATCTGGAATGTGAGGGGTATAGCTAAATCCAACTCCAAGGCCAGACTCAAACAACTTATTAGAACTCACAAACTGGGAGTCATAGGTATCATTGAGCTTATGACTAACAACTACGAACCTCAAAGAGTCACTAGACATATTTGTATGCTTAATGTTTTTGCTAATTGCACCAAAAAAATCTGACTTATGTGGAAAGAAACTTTTCTCATTGACATACTAATGGATCACCCCCAGTTTATACATTTTAAACTCACCTTTGGTGATGTGGAGGCTCTTTCCACTATTGTTTATGCAGCTTGCTCATATCAAGGAAGAAGAGAATTATAGGTCAATATCATCCACCTTAGCAGCCAAATTAATCAACCTTAGCTTGTAGGAGGAGACTTCAATGTGATTGCATCACCCGAGGAGAAGAAAGGCGGAGCTGATCCAAAACCAAGACCACTTGCTAATTTTGTTTGCGCCATGATTACGGCCAATCTCTTTGATGTTGGCTTTATTGGGAGAAAGTTCACCTGGAGGAGAGGTAAACTACTTGAAAGACTTGATAGAATACTGTTTAACACATCTTAGCAAATGTAGATTTAAAACACCACAGTGCAGCATTTAGCAAGGCCCACCTCAGACCATGTACCTCCTCTCCTTATTAGCATATAATTTTCAGATAAACCCAAGTACAATTCCTTCAAATTCTATAATATGTGGACTAAGAAATTGGATTTCCTACCATTCATCAAGAGTATGTGGAATGAGGACAAGACAAATAATAGCTAGACCAAGTTGTGGCTGTTGCACAAAAAAGCAACCAAAGGACTAAAGGAATGGAACAAAAGAGCCGTTGGATATCTACAAACCCAAATTACTGAGCTGAAAAAAGAAGTTAAAAATCTGGAGCTATCCATCTCAACCTGAACTATGAAGAAATTGAGGAAGAGCTCAAAAAAAAAAAATTGAATTGCATGAACAGTAGATCAAAATGGTGGAACTTTTTTGGGCCTAAAAAATAGTAGGAATTAGCTTCACTGAGGGTGACCAAAATACAAGTTATTTTCATGTTGTGATCAAGAAAAGGAGGGAACATATTTTCATTCATAAGATAAAGGATCACTAAGGAAATTAGCTAACTAATCATGGAGACATTGAGTCATCGGTTGTTGATCAGTTTTTGTTAACCCTTATGCACAAGTGCACGTATCGAATCAAGTAAGATAGAATTAGTAGATTATCATTCTCACAATGATTAGAGTAAAATAAGATATTATTTTATATTAAGTTAAGTACTAATCTCTTAAAACCTATTTTTTATCCAACAAAATGCAAGTGCTTACTTAAAGTTACTATCTACTATTTTACAAGATAATAAAAAGACTAATTTTTATATTTTAAAATTTAAAAAAAAATATAAGTGTTTTTTCTTAATTTTAAAAGTACTCTGAATTTATAGAATCTTTTATACTATATATTATATTAAACTATATGGTAGATTAATTTAAAGCTTGTAGTGTCAATCAAGAGCAAAAACAAATTTCTTTACCTAATTTTCTACCTAATATCAAGTAAATTTTGATTGGTTTCTTTACCTATAATTTTCCTTTCAATGATTGCAAATCTTAAATCTCATGTATTTAATAGTTATTTAGCTACCCCAAACAATCTAGCACATTAATGATTATTTAGTATATTTGTTTGCCTTTTTATACTTCTTATTTTCACACTAATTTTTAACTTTGTAATTGGCCAGATTTCAAGTAAGTGAGCATGGAAAGAAGTAAAACACATATTTATTAAAAGCACAAGTAGTTTTCTTATAGTAATCCATAATGAAGTTTAATACAACACAAACATCCCAAAAGTTCACATAAATTTAGAGCTCAAACACTTAATTCAACATCTTAGAGAGTAAAGCACGACACAATACATAAATTTGTGGAGTAAGTTCTAGAAAATATAAAGAAAAAGAAAAGAGTAAAAGGAAAGAGTGCGCCGATAAATTCTCTCTTTTTGTTGTGCATCCTTCTCCTTGATCTCCTGATTTGAATCTCCCTCACACACACACAACACATAAAACTTGGAGTGTCACTCTCCAAATGCTGTCACTCTACTCTCACGTACTCTCACTAAGCTCACTCACCTTTAAAAAACTCTTTAACATTACTTTACACCTCACACACACCAGCACATAAAACTTGGAGTGTCACTCTCCAAATACTATCACTCTACTCTCACGTACTTTCACTAAACTCACTCACCTTTAAAAAAACTCTTTAACATTACTTTACACTTATTTATAGTCGTTAAGTCCCACTAGTAGTTTTCACTCCATTCTCCCTTAAAACTATTTCGAAAACCGCTCCAATTGCTTTCCTGAAAATTGCTCAATGCCATAATGTCGTCTCAGAGTTAGGCATTGTGCTCTTTGATTTTTGGCTTCAAATTCCTATTCACGGCCTCAACATGTAATGCCTAGGCACCCGTCATGCCGCACTACAAATCTAGCATTCTCTATTGTCTTCTTTCTACACATTTTCTTTTGATACTAATGATCTTTTACAAATGTAGCGTCACGATTATATATTTTCTTCACTTCTTTTTTTCAATAAGAGATTTCCTATCATAAATACTTAAAATTATGAAAATAAATCATAAAATAATCAAATTTTTACTTAAAAACACATGCTAATTTAACTAATTTTTTTCACTTATCAAGCACCTCCAAACTCAAATTATTACTTGTCCTCAAGTAATCTATATTTTCATGAATCTTTAAATTTATTTTATAGCAAAATTTTAAGAATTTAAAATCATTAAACAATGATTTTAATTGAAGAATAAACTTACATGAATCATTATTAAATATGAAAAATAACTTAATTATAATAGCCTAAATTTTTACTCAAACTATTTCATTGGAGTTAAGTCAATTTAGTGCTTAATATTAACATAGTTGATTCTTTTGAATTTTCTCTAATGGACTATTATAAATAGTCATCACTTAATATTTAAATAATCATAACATGATTTTTTCTCTTGAATTTAGCTCATTTAGTTACTTTAATAATTTCAATGATTTGGTTAAATAATTTGGAGAATTTCTAAGTATTATTATTGTATAATACTCAACCTCATTCTTCTCATCCATTTTTTCTTTTCTTTTTTTATTTTTTAAGGAAAGGTTCACCTTATTAGCTTTATAACTCCCTTATTAGCTTTATAACTCATACTTGTTATTGATATTCATACTTTTATATTCTCCTTATATATCTAAATATTCAAATGAATTATTATTTTTCACTAAATGGGCTAATATCCAATTAATACTAATCAAAATTATGTTATTGAAATAATAGTGACTTCTATTTATTTCAAGCCAATTACCACAATTCAATAAGAATCTCCTATCTGTGGTGTGTAAGAAATTTCTTAACTCATTTAAAATTACTACTTTTTATAAGAAATATTAGTTATTAATAGTTTAAGTTATAATTCATTATTTAATAATTTTAATGCAGGTTCTATTTTTAAATTAGAATATTATTTAATTAATTTTAATTCCAAAGTTTTACTTTTTAAATAAAAATTTAAGTTTCAGGAAATAACAAATAATTATCGAAGACAACTAATACTTATAAATTTTCACTTCTAAAATAAAATAAATATGATAACTTAAATACTACATAGCAATAGTTCTACATAATGAAACACTTCAACTTTGTATACTCAAAGACTTCAATCTCTCCCACTCCCCCAAACTCATATACGACTATAATAAAACAATGAATCACACATAAAACAAAGGACATGAACTTCTTATTCTTTAATTTTCTTCTTCTAACTCTTTCTCATCTTCTTTTTAGCTTTTTTAAATAAATATTTAGTATTATAAGGACTTTCAACAACACAAAATATGTTTTCAATAATATTATACTTTCACACTAGATGCAATAACTCATAACTACAAATTACACTACTACACACCAAACTACACAAACATTGAGTTGCCTCTCAAGCAATGTTTAGTTTATAGTCTTCAGCCCAACTATACCAAATTTTCCTAATTTTAGATGAATCAATTATGTCAGCAAGCATCCAATCATAGTTTTTTAATAATCCTTAAGATTTTCAACCACTCTTTTTTTCTTAACATCATCAAAATTCTTAAAAATTAGGGTTAGTAAAGATGATGATTCACTCAAGTCCAAATCTATTAACATAGATGACTTAAGAGTACTAACAAACACTACTAAGAGGACACTTTTTTCTTTAATTTCCTTAAGAGCAGATCTAAAAAATGTATCTTCATCATTCTCTTGCTCATCCTTAGTTACTACTTATTCTAATAAATTTTCAATCACTAATATCTTCAAATCCTCAACTACACTTTCTTCTTTAAGCATGGGGGATTATTATCTAAGTATTTTTGGAGTCTTTGAAGGAAAGGTGGAGGTGGTCTCTCTCTCATTTTCCTAAAGGCCTCTCTCTCAACTTCTTTTTTCTCACTAATTTCATTTTCTTATATCTTTTCCTCTATAAAATCTTCTAATTTTCGAATTTCAACTTCAAGTTTATCCTCATCAATCTTTACCTTTTCTAGGCCTTTTCACTTCTAAATTTTATCACATTATCTTGCTCTTTATTCATTTCCTTAGGATTAATTTTTTGTATCACAAGATAGACTATCCTGAGGTCTATTTGTGATATTATTAGCCAATTATTCTAGTTCAATTTATAAATTTTTAATAGAAACAGTTTGACTTGGTATTTCGATTCCCATTTACAATAATAAATTTTCAAGTTCAATTTGTGGAGGATACTCTAATTGAACTATAGATGTATAATTTTGATCATTATTAACATACATATTACTGCAAATTTTCATATTCTCAATTTGTTTAAAGTTTGAATTATTATCGTTCCATAAGAAGTTAGGATGATTGCTCTAACTTAGATTATATGTGTTTGAGAATGGATCATTAAATCTATTGGCAAAATAATTAAATATTTTTGTATCATTAATAGTAAAAATTAAAGGAGAGTGATTGGAACTAATTCTGCTTAGATGTTTAATTCTAATGTGCTGAAACGGATTGTGTCATTTACTATTGATAAGGATTTTTCAAGTTTTTCGAAGGTTTTTCCTCTACTCCAAACGAAGATATTTCCTTGATACTCGACATCTAAAAGGCCATCACTTGTGATTAAATCAAAGAATTCTATCGTAGTAGTAGCATTTGATTTTATAACTTCCTTCTTGTCTACAAGACTTGTGAACAAGTTGAAATCCCTGCCAGCAAACCAAGGTCCAACCATACTAGTATCAATGAAAATAATCTTATTCCTATATCTCTTCTCATGTAAGAACATGAAGAAATTGGATATCATTCAAACAAATTTTGATTTCAATGTTTCCACGCTAGAACAGTCAAATCTTATTATTACAATTACTAAACTAGTTGAAACTTATAAATCTTCTTAGAGTTTAGTGTTAATACTAACCAATGGCTCAAGCACAACAAACAATCTAGTTAATGCTCTTGTGAGACTAGTCAATCTTTGTGAGGCATTAAATTTTGCAATGCCTCTAATATTCCATGTCAAAAAAATAGTAATGTAAAGGAGGATGACTACCCCTTATGATCCACTCTATTGGGAACTCTATCATCAAAGGAAGCCAGGATTCTAGCACTTCATATTTTTTGAAAGTTTTTAGCTAATTCAAGATTTATGTGGTTCAAGTCTATAATACCTTTTGAATTCATTTCCTCTTATTTTTTAACCTCCCAATCTTCTTCAAATTCAGCAATAGCTTAATGTCAATGTTTCACATCTATGATTGTACTGTTCTCATTATTGTAGGATTTCTCATGCAATTGTTAAAGGAGATCTCTACAATCTAAAACATCCTCATTAGCAACCTGCTGAAGAGAAAATTTGGGTTCTAAATCCCTTCCTGTGTTAACTAAGAGTGGCTTATCTCTGGCATCATTTTGTGCTTCATTAAGCAGAAAATTCGCCAGTCCATCTACAAAATAGTTGCAATCAGCATTTAAAGTGGCATTCAAGTGAAAAGTCCGATCACCAATCTGATGACAAAGGCAAGTGTGACTGGTTTATATTAACTGTATTTTATCATCAATTCTCCTTAGCAATGTAATAGTTTTCAAGCTAGTCACCAAACATTTTCACTTAGTGCAATAACAAGGCTTTTGTTCAATCTCAACAGCCTACCAAAAATCATTAAATGGAGATGCAACCCATATTTCAGCAGCATACTGAGAAGTAATGTCCATTTCTACAAATACCTGAGCAGCTAAAAGTCTTGTAAAATTAAAAGTTGGTAAATCGTGCTTAAGTGGCTTTCCAAATATAGTAGTAAGGGAATAAATGATGTATTTGTTGAATAGGTAGAGTTTCAAGTTAGGGAACCTGATCCAAATTGGAATAATAGGAGGCTTAGCATTATAATCAAAAGCAGGAGTCCATTTGAGTATCTTCATGGGAATACTTTTAACGCAGTACAATTTTTTTGAAAAGATTTTGGTTTAGTCTTCTTCTCTATTGATTTTCATGGATAAATGGCTACCGTCCAACAAACCGATCATTCCCCCTAATAACTACATATCATCAAAGTTTTATTTTTATTAATGTCCATTTTAGGGTGTTTGTATGTGAACTTCCCTATAAAGGTGAGCTTAATAGTTCAGATAGTAAGTTTGTTTTAGCTTTAAATAAGAAAAGGGTCGGTTTTCTTAAGAAAATTATTGTCCAGACTTTCATTATACTTATCATAATAAGTTTGAAGAAAAATGAAGTTGTTAACAAGCTCAAAAGCAAAATCATTTGGAACATTACAGTTCGCAAGAGCTCCAGCATAAAAAGGGTTATTCATCATAAAGCCTAGTATGGAAGAGATTGTCACTAGGAGCAAAGAAGAAATCATTAAGGTAATGGAACAGTAATCTGGAATGGATGGGAGCACATACCTTGGTGGCTATGGAATAGTGCTCGTGGGAAGCTAATTTTCCCTAAAGTGTTAGCATAAATTCCCTCAGTTTGTCAAATTAAATCCTTAATTTTTTTTAAACATGTGTTGCATCAATATGCAATCAAATGAACCCTAAGAAAAAAAGAGATGAAATGACATTCTTTCAATGTTAAAAAATATCAAAACTTAATAATAAACTAAAGTTATAATTATTACATAGATTGCTAAAAAGTTATGAGTATTAATGATTTAATTAAATGATAAAATGGGTAGCATATTGAAAAATAAATTTCTATCAATAGAGAGTAAATTCCAGTATATTAAATCCTTCATAAATAACTATATATGTATGTTTCATTGCCTAAATGTATTTTGTTTTACAAGCGTTTTCTCTTTGATGATGGGAGCTTTAGGAAAATTAATTTGGTCTAATATCACCAAGCTATACTACCCAAAAGGAGAGGTGAAAATCGCATCACTTATATCTCCACCCTTATACCATTTTAAAAATTTAAGTCATTTGGAGGCTTTTTGGCAATGCCAGCTAATTCTCAAATTGGGTTAATGATGCCTACAGATCTATTTAGAATAAAGCTGTTGGCAAATTTCTTCATTTTTGAAATGAGTTAGAAACTATTGCTATTATGATGTATTAGTGGTTATCATTTGTCATTGGTGATAACTCCCTTATATCCCTATTTAAGGAATATTAATGGTGCCTCTATAAAGCAATTCAAGGGACAAATTGTCACTGCTGGTTGAATATTCATGCTTATGCAAAACTTAGCACACTTTATACAATTTTAAATGGACTGCCTTCGATGCATGCTATAATATTGCTATTGAGATACTGATATCTGAAGGAATAGAAAAAATTTCATGAACAAAATGATTTATTTATATCTCACAAAGCTAGCAAGTCGTTTTTGCCAACTTTGCTTAAGCTAGGTAAAATATATTTGATTAAAGATTGTTCCATCAAGTATTCTCCACATTGTTGGATGCTTGCTTGCAAAATTTAAAAATAAGTGACAATTTATGAGACAGGCATTCCGGGCTAATTTCCTTAGGGACTCTTAGGGATCAATTTTATTATATTCTTTTTTTTATTTTTTATTTTTATTGTTTATGCTATTTTTAAAACATACTTATTTAGTGCATTTTTTTAAGTATTTTATTTTTTATTTTAAAAAATAAATAACATTATTTTTAAAATACACAATAATTTTTAGATGTTTTGAGTATTTTTACAAACAAAAATTATCATCAAATATATTTTACTTTAAAATAAAACATAAATAAAATAAAATATAAATTTAAAATAAAAAATAAAAATGATCCCAAACAACCCTTAGCTATTTTTGCTGATTTGGTTTCTTAAACACATCCATTTATTCTTCATATTATTCGATGGACATTCTTTTTTCTTTGAAATTTAATTGTTTCAGATTTTAAAAGTCTGTTTCAGACATGAACATAATTATATGATATGAAGGTCACATCATCTCATCATGTCAATTGTTGCTATGCTGTTTGGAGGAAAAACAATGGAAGATCACGTTGTTTATATTTCATGGCAATTTGGTGAATTTTAAACCAGAAAGAACCAAATTTTTTCTTAAAAGGCCTCCAAATAGAGATATGTTGGCTAATCCTCCAGAATAAAATAGAATTATAGGCATGAGAGATGTTGTGTAGAGATGGAATACCCAATCCTCTATATTTATGAGGCTTATAAGTTTTTTCCCAAGAGATGGGAATTAATTTACGATGACAGATGTCCCTAGAATATTGAAACCTGGAGCAGAGTCTATTGAGGAGTTTAATGCAGCAATTCGTAATGGATACCCCTCTGATCCGATAAGCAATTAAATTACACACTAAAAAATTAATAAGTTGGAATCTACCAGCAAGAGAGAGCATTTTAGCTTTCCAGCAGTCAAGATTAGAATCACCTCAAAAATAAGTTTTTGAAAATCCGAAGCCTGTAGTGTTTTAGAGGAAACAGGTAGACCAAGATAGTTGAATTTCCGAAAATTGCATATTGCATTTAATAATAAAAAGTAGTACAAAAACTAGCAAAGGCTAGAGAGTCTAAAACAAAGAGCTAGATAGAAACATGCTTCTTATCATCCTCAAATAATGAAACAAAACAGAAGGTAAAGTGGTAACATCTAAAGAAAGCCAAGTAAAGTCTACTTACGTGGCCAAAGCGAGCGATGTCCGCCCGGTTGAAGTCCAGGTGAAATGTGTGAGAAACGGGACTTGGTGGAAGGCTAGGAGAAAACCAGTCCTGGAGCTCGAGGAAGAAGGAAAGTCTGGCATGGTCTTTCAGGAAATTGACAACACTAATGTTGTCCCCTCTGATGCCCTTGTACTCATACATCCAAGGGTCTATAAGCTATGGCAAGCATGGCTATCTCTATGAAAGCATCTGTCCCTGGATGGATTGGATTGATGAAGTCACCAGACCATCCACGAAACAACTCAATGCCAATCCAGGAGGAGAGGAGAGCCATCTACATTCACCTTTAGCCATCCAGGAGGAGTCCAGGAAAGGAGTAGGCGACCTGCGGTGGAGTTCCCATTGCCCCAAAGCAGAAGGTAGATGCATTAGTGAGCTCCAAAATACTAGCGGCAATGACCTTTGGTGTCCCATGTTGGTGCCCTGTCTTTGCATTGTATCCTCAAACTTGATATATCATGTCTGCAATAAACTCTTCCCAAGCCATCGACTTGGCGGCGGTCCGTTGAGAAATAGATGAGCATTAGAAAATAAGGGAGGTTAACTCCCAGGAGGACAAGACAGTATGATGGAAGAAGTAAGAGAAGCGGTGGTGAGGATATGATCCAGTCTTGATCTGCGGAGGCAATGAGTCTCCTCAACAAGACCTCGAGTGGAGCTGGTAGGTTGGTAAGGCATTCTTCAAGATCGCCACCAAAGAACTTCTCGTGGTGCGGAGGAACCTCGGCGGGGAAGAGGCGGAAGAGGAGCATCAGCGTTTTCCCCAGGAGGTGGATAAGCTCAGTGCGTCTTCCCGAATGAAGCTCCACCTTGGTAATGTGCTCCACAAGATCCTTGCCCCTTGCTCAAGTTGTGTAATATCCCATGTCACGTCCTATGGATGAGGCTTGCTTGATCCTCAAGGTGGCTCTAAGAAAGTCGTCTTGGGAACAATCATATATGTTGTCCAAAATCGAACTTTCGCCATCAACAATCTTCCTGAATGAGGGGTTCAAGACTTTGAGCCCCAGAATATGACCAAGTTTTGGAGTCCCCTCTTCAAGCTCCCACTCCAAATATCTTCCCCATAGCTCAGAATCTCGGTGAAGTAAAGAAGTGGGCTTACGCAAAAATCCCAAGCCAACCTAGCCACAGAGGGGCCAGAGTTGGGGTGGAGTGAAACCAAGTCCCCATGCTTAATAGGCAAGCAAATAGTACCCAGTTGACATAGTGTATGCCCCTCGAGTTGGACTCTTGTCCCACAAGAAGGATCTACATAAGCCGATCTCCTGCGGCATTCAAGGGAATAGTTGTATGTGTTAGTTGATAAACCAGTATAAGAGTGAGAGATAAGGGTAGCCCGCGCATAAGAGAGGTGTCGAGTTCCCAGATAATCTTCCCTTTGACCCGGATCGAGGCGAAATCATGCTTGTAGAGCTTCATAGCACTTAATGCCAAGATACTCCATCTCTTGGACCTTGTTGAACCAATAAGCGGCAATCCGATTAGTCCTCCATCTCTTGGCGGCTTTGCTAAAGAGAATGGCGGACTTACCTGAGTTGGCAGTCGGTCACAATAATCATCAAGTATGGCTTTAATTTGCTTGGCATGGAGAATAGAAGCACGAGAGGTAATGAATCATCGGATATAGGAGATTAGAGATGAGGTACCTCCGCTTTTCAAAGTCACACCGTGCCCTCGCTAAAAAGTAGCTCGAGCATAGAATAAATAGGTAAGGTGAGTGGGCCACCTGCAGATCCACGTGCATCGATCCAGGGAGACTTCTCGCCATTAGATGGAGAATCTAGTGGTGAGTGACACCTTCGAATCCACTCAATCGAGGAACCCCATCAAGGTGAGCATCTTGCTCAAAGTAAGCCTCATCTTCGTAAAACTGCTCCATATCAACTTTAATTGCCATGAAACCAACCCGGGAGGAAGAATCTTTGGAATTTGTTGATGATCTCTTGGGCAAGGAGAGCATGATGGGAGATGTTCCTCTCGGACAAAAGCACCTTGTTAAATCGAAACAGAAGAGGTAAATGCTTCAACCTGACGGGATCTTGGCCACCACCTTATAGATGGTCGCCGCAGCTAATGGGCCAGAATTTGGAAGGAGTGCTAGCCCCAACAACTTTGGGGATAAGAACAATAAGTGTCTCCTTCCATGAGTCCTCCATATGATCAAGTTCAAAGAACTCCTGAATGGCAGCAACGACATCCTTCTTCACAGGCCGAAATGCTTGTAAAAGAGGCGGTGATCCCATAAGTCCCGGTGGCGGTTACTCCCCATGGAATGTATTGCCTCCCAAATGTCTTGATCATCCAGGGCTTCAAGGAGGATTTGGTGACGAAGGAACACTCTCAAATGGCGAGAATAGGCCACCCGTCGAGGGAGACATCCCTCTCAACCCATTTTGCCTAAAGAAGGAAGTGAAAATATCAAATATCGAAGGGTTCTCAATCATACCTCCCTCCATTGCAAGCCGAATCTGTTGGTGGGTGTGAGGCCACCGTGTGGAAAAAATGAGTGTTCCCATCTCCATCCTTGAGCCAGAGCTTTTCTCCACCAAGCGGCCAATGTAGAGTTAAGCTCATAATGCCGGAGCTCCCCTTCTGGCGAGTGAGTCCATCATCGAGCATTCAAGAGTGAGAGGTAATGTCCTTCTCCTCAATCCGGAGAGTGGAGGTTCTTGACATACTCTTACTCCATGGAAGAGAGATGGCAGTACAACTCTCTACATGGAGAATTGCGCCTTTGAGCCAAAGTCTTTTCCAGTTCTTCCAAACCGACCTCCAACTCATGGGATAAGAGCCAAGTATCTTCAAACCCAGCCATCGGGTTTTATGTAGGACCAGGAGGAGAGTAGGAGGAGCATGGTCGAAGCAATCAGGTGGGTGAACCTGGTATCCCGATAATTGAGAGGCCATGAGTTGATCAAGATCCGATCTCAGCCGACCGGATCCTGAGTTCCCATCTTTGTTGTTGGTCGTGAACTTTGGGCCAACAAACTCCAACTCATGCACAGCCATACGATCCATCTCCGTCTCCATCTTGCGTGTGTGTAATGAAAGGGCTTCCCTTCTTCCACTGATACAATTAAAGTCACCCCTAACAGGGGCTTGAAGATCCACATTTTCCTTGATGGTTTGCGGAGGTCCTAAAGATAACTATTGTTGGCATAGACCCCAATGGTCCACCTCATCCGTTGGGCATGAGCAAGTGCCCAAAACAAGTCGATGAAATAACCAAAGGGGAGAAGTCCACAATATCCTTTCTCCAAAGGATGATAATACCTCAGAGAACCCATTAGAGGGTTTGCAAAGAAACTGCCAGTTGGTCCCTGCCATTTTGTCCACTTCATGTCTTGAGATGCACTCAATTCTAGTTTGAGTAAGCATAATCTTTGAGGTGGTCACCAATAAGGTGGCATAGGTAGTTGCGTAGTCTTTTACACAATTCGAGCAGAATGGAAGACATTAATCTTCCATAGGGAATCGTCCAGCCGATTAGAAGTGAGGGTGAGGCTTTCTTTCTCTTCTTAGAACTAGCCTCGGGTTTTCTTCCTCTGTCTCTCCCTAGTGTGGACCTTTGGGGCCTTCCCTTTCTTGTTATTACTCTTCCCACCTCTATCCTTGGGTGGTTTGGTTGTCTCTCTAAGCTTGCGGTGCTTGGAAGATAGGAGGGATTGAGATATCCACCTCGGAAGGATCTCAAGTAGAGGAGGAGCCTTGGGAGGGTGACCCTTGGTGGTAGAGCCAAGGTATGGCTGAGGCGGCGAGGCACTCCTTCTTTGCTTTTCACGCACAATGGGGCTAGTCTTCTTCTTCCCGGTCACCAAAACCCATGGACCATACCTGATCAGTTTCGGGAGTAGGAAGGCTGCTCGTGGGATGGTGGGATGCTGAACCTCAGGTTCCTTTCCCCATGGACCAAGATAGTTGAATTTCGGATCTTGCAAAGGAATGCCACTAATATTACTCGGGAATTCTGAATCATGAACCTCACTTGTGAAAATCATGCTTTTGTTTTATTGACTGTAAGACCAGATGCCCGAGCAAATAATTGAAGAAGATTGTTAAGGCATAGCAAATTGTGAGGAGAGGCTTTTCCAAAAATGATGAGATCATCAGCATACATAAGCTGGGTAATTTTGCAGTTATTGGAAAAAATGCCTTCAAAATAAAGATCTTCATAAGATTCAATACATCTCCTTTTTCTATTTTTAACATGCGGCTTTCAATTTTATATGGGACCCTTGGATAAATCGCAACTCCCTTGTAGATATTCTCGGGCACAATATTTCCAATTATTACAAGCAAAATGCTCTAATTTTCTCATTTATCCAGACTTATAATTGGGACCATTTCCAATGAAAACATATTACACATTATTAACGGCATCCAAATATCTTGCAACAGATCAAACTCCATCTACTTTAAAGATGCTTTCATCCCAAAATATAAATCATTTTTGAATGACTTCTACTGTAACCTGCAAGAGGTAGACTAGTATCGTGCTATCTGACACAAAAAATATGCTCTAAGATATGCTATCTACTCTTGACTGTATTTTTCAAATGGTCTTAAAACATCTGATATGTTAATAGCCAGAAATGTTGGCAACATGGCTCATTGCTGCTTTTATTTTTCTAATCTTGAAATAAAAAATCATCTTTCTTTTGAATGTTCATACACATTTAATATTCTTGCTGATATCATGTCGTGGGCCTCTTGCTTCCTCCTTAGACCAACCATTTTACAATTCACTTCCCACATACTGGATATGCCACACGTTCCTCCTAGCTGGAAAAGAGCCTATTTTTTGGCCACGAGTTGCCTAGTCTACTTTTTATGGCGAGAGAGAAACAATATTGCTAGTTACACTACACTATTGCACAAGATCAGAAATCGTATTTACAAAAAAATTAAAACTTGGTCCAAGACGGAAGTTATCAATGCTTTTTGCTCTTGAAGAAAGGACTATTGCTTCTCCCACTAGCAATTTATTCAATCTCCTTAATGCTACAAATTCTTCTCTTGAAGGTTTTTTACGAAGGTATTTTCTTCCCAGGACAATGATGAGGCTTTTCACTATTCTCGATTGTAGTTGCCTATCTCTTTTAAGGCTTCTACTTTTTATTCCCTTTCTTGATGGCTTCCACAGCAACCAAAGAGATTTTTATGCCAGAATGACAGCTTTGATCACAATTCATCTCTGAGTCCTGTATTTTGCTATTTATTTCAATCTTTTATTCTCACAATTTTCTTCTCTCTTCATCTAATGTAATAGACTTCTTCTTCGTTGGAGACGATTGTTCTTTCATCCTCTCCAGGACTTTTGATTGTACGGGCTATGCCCTAAACTTTCCCCAAAAGAAGAATGGAAGATCACATGATTTAACAGGTCAACTAGGACTGCTATTACCATCAACGTTAAAACACAGATTTCCAATAAAATGAAGAAAGTGAATATTGAAGGAAAATTAGCCATCACAGATTTATGTGTTGCATAACCTTCTGAAATTTGGTTACATATCCATGGATTAAAATTATGCTCTGCAGATTTGTTTCCAGAATTATATTATTTATAAAGTGTCTGTGCCTTGTGTACTTATAAAATTCTTCCTAGGTAGATAAAATAGCTTGGACTTCCGGTTGGTTTGGAGTTTTGATTACAAGTGTTCGATTTCCTAGATATAGAATGCGAGTACTCTCAGTCTTTTGGATTCCTTTTTCTTAGCATTTTTATTTGATTTCAATAAGTTGTTGGCACTAAAATATCTTGTCCAACTTATTATGATTCTTAATAACATAGAGATGCTATTTCTTATCACCCAGTAATGAAAGATGCCTAACGACTGCAAAAAATTAAGCACAACTCTGCAGACTTAACAAGATTTTAGCCTTACCTTAAAATTTCACAATAAATTGAAATATAAAATATACAAAAATCATATATTACAATACTTTATCTATTTATAAATTTTTTCTACTTCGTATATCCTGAGTCGGTGTTTAATTTTTAGGTAGTTAAAACATGGACTTAAATCCATGTGCTTCAACAAATTTATTTATTTTTTGTTGAAAGGGTACTGATAGAATTGATTGTTTTTAGATTTATCAACTGACAAAGTATTTACTAAATTATTCTATGGTTATAGTATACAAAAAAAAAAAAATCACACCTATAAAATAAGAATAATTTGCTCTGCAATAACAATTAAACTCGTGATCAGAAGAATTTAAAAAGAAAGCTACGTGCGTGTTAGGATTTTTTTCATCATGTTTCTTTAGTAAATAGGAATTAAAAAAGGAATTATAATTTACTTGCTTTATGAAAAACAATTCAGAATCAAGCCCTAAATTTTGTAAATATTCAAAATTATGTAGACCGATTTGAATTTAGACTTCAAATTGAAGATTTTGTAGCTATCCTTAATGCAAAATTACTCATATCATGATTACATCAATAACAATAATAAATTGGATAATTATTGCTGTATATGGGACTTCTAACATGTCTGTTACGTACAATATACTGCAAAATACAGATTGTTCTAACAAGTGTCATTTAATTATACAATTAATAAAGTATAATACAAATGAATTGAATCTACCATGATGCATAATTGATGTTCAAGATAACTGACATGAAAACATAAATTACCATTTGCTTTAACATTATATATGTGTGTGCCTAAATATATTACATAATATTAATATTTCGGTATTATATGAACTTCAATGCAAGAGTAACTATCAGCATTACTGTTCTCTTATACTTACACAATGAAATAAATAACTGAAACATGAATAGTGCATTGACAAACATCATATTTTTCCACTACTAATTTTAGAAGTTAAAAAAAGAAAACTAGTCATGTACCAAACATGCAAACTGCAACAAGCAAATGTATGCTATGAAAAAATATAATTATATTAAATCTCAACTGCACCAAAAACATACTCAAGTCCATAAATCTCAATGCAAAAATAATGAATCAAATTTGACCACAATAGTATGACCTTTCTTAAAAAAGTACAAAATCAAAAACTAGAATCTTAAAATATCATGTTCAACCAAATAAAAAAAAAAACACTCTGACCTAAAGACGGGCAGCATCATGATAAAAAGATGAGCTATCAAAATCTAAGCTACAACTGAATGAACAAACCTTTGAATTATTGTTTCTTCAAAGAATCATACTTTAAATTTGAGGAATTTTGTCGTGCAAGCAATGCCTTTGTCTTCTCCAGAACACCAAAAAAGATTGAACCACCGATTCCAATCCACAATATTCTAGGTCCTATACCCTGGAAAAACAAAAAAGAAAAGAGAATGTAAATGACAAGAATTATCATGCACTCTACAGCAATGCATATTTTGAAGATGCAGACTAAGCCATGCCAAAAATCATGAATAAGTGGCTCAAATGATAAGGCCTAAAAAGCAGAAATGGAGATCTAATTAATGTATGGTGGCCTGCTAATATAGGTTCTGAGACGATGATGTGTATGCGGCTTTATCTTGCAAAATTAGAGAGTATATATCCATAACTCGAACTAAGAGCTGTAAGTTACCCAAAAAAGGCAGCTTAAGCATTGCTCCTTAACTATCTACCTTGATGCAAATCATGTATCTACAATCATTAAAATATTAGTGGTGTTAAAATGAATATGTATAAAAAAACCTTATTTTAATGATTTCTTTTTCTTTTGTAAGTCCTAATTTTAGGAACCACAACCTAACTTAACAGCAAGAGGAATTTTTATAGAGGCATACACCACTACTGACATCAGATAAGAATCTAATATACACATCGAGGATGCAAAAGAAATTTTTATAGAGGCATACACCACTGTTTTCATTTGAGAAGAAAAGTTTAGAGAATGATGAAGATTTGGTCAAACAAATGGTTTAAAGAAAAAATAAATTTATTGTCATAATTATATAAGAAAAATCTCAATATTAAGTTTTTTTATTTTTGTAAAAGAATAAAAACAACAAAAGTTGACTAGAAAGCTACAAAAAATTAGTATAAAATTTTCTGAAGTATAAATTATAAAAGGCCAATAACATTATTTTAAATAATATTCTTATTAGATTTTATTGATTAGGAAAGAGGAAGGCGTAATTAAAAATGAGGAAAAAGATGTGAAAATATGTTGATACAAGTGAGGATGAGTGAAGTGACAAAGTAACAAGTAATGATAATGATTATCATATCATCTAAGTGATAACAGTAAAAGAGGCTTGAATTCAAAGTTCAAAGTCATAACTAGTTTATTTAGAAGATATTTAATAATTTTTTTAGATTTCTTTCTAATCATCTTGCATATTATTGAGTGCATGTATGATTGTTTATATTGTTGTCTTACAATTCTAAACTAAAGAATTTAAATATATTTTTTTAATTTATTTAATAATTTTATTTGTCAAGTCCCAAGTCTCAGATGTGAAAAATAGATAGTTACATTAAACAGTCGACAACCAGCATAAAACTTGTCAAAAATTATCATGACATGAATCGTTTAAAATATTTTGTTAATATTAGGTGTCCAGAAATGCGTTATATAGCGAATAAAGCGAAAAAGTGCAAGCTACATACCGAGTGCAATATTAAATAAGCGAGGTTCTTATAGCAAAAAAGTTAGTTAAGCTGGAATTAAGTTATGAACTTAAAATATAAGTACTCTTACAGGTAAATTAATGGAATTAATAGATATTATGATTCTTAAGAAGATAAATATTTTAAATATTCAAGAAACTAAATGGGTTGGGGAGAAGACCAAAGAGATTGATAGTTTGAGTTTTAAATATTGATATTTAGGTAAGAGTCCAATTAGAAATGGAATAAATGTGATTATTGATAAAAGTTTGAAGGATAATGTTATAAATATTAATAGGATTGGAGATAGAATTATAACTTTAACGATTATTATTGATATTAAGATTATCAATATTATAAGTGTTTATGCTCCTTAAGTAGGTTTGGATGTAGGCTCAAAAGATAAATTTTAGAATGATTTAGAGAGATTAATACAAAAGATGTCTTTTAAAGAAAAGGTATTTAGTAGAGGAGATTTAAATGAACATGTTGGAAGAGTGATATAAGATTTTAAAAGTATTCATGATAGCTATGAATTTGAAGTGATTAATGAAGAAGATAGGATTATATTAAATTTTGTTTTAGCTTATGATTTTGTAATTGTTAATACTTTATTTAAGAAAAGATATGAGTATATTATTACATAAAAGAATAGATCTAGAAAACACAAATTGATCATTTTCTGATAAGAAAAATAGATCGCTTAAATTGTAGAGATTATAAGTTCATTCCGAGTGAAAGTTTAAGTACTCAGCATCGACTGTTAGTTTCAGATTTTAAGATAAAGAATTAGAAGATGAAAAATAAATCGAATTATTATTATGGGAGTACTTAATGAATACTAATAAAAATATTTTAAAAGTAAGTTACGAGAGCTTAAAATTTAAAATGTTCACAAGAAAGTTAATGTTATGTGAGCAAAGAAGCAAGTGAAATTAAACAAGTTTTAAAAAATATGTTTAGAGAATCAAAAAGAAAAGCTTCTTTTAATAAAAATGATTGGTGGTGGAGTCAAAATGTGTAAAAAAATAAAAGAAATAAAAAATATTATTATAAATTTTGATTTAGATGTAAAAACTCGGAGAATTGAAACAAATATAAAGTTGCCCATAAAGATTCTAAAAAATCAATATATGATGCAAAAAAATTAGCTTTTATTAATTTCTATAATAGATTGGATGCCAAAGAAAGTGAAAGATATATGTATAAGTTAGTAAAGCGAAGAAATAAGAGAAGTAAAGATCTAGTTCAAATGAGATGTATTAAGAATAAATATCATAAAGTAATATTCTTAAAAAATGATATTGAAAATATGTGGATGAATTATTTTAATAAATTTTTTAATAAAAAATATGATAATACGATTGATTTAGCAACCTCAGTACCCTAAACAAAAAAAAAATTTATTTTTATCATCATATTAATAAATTTGAAGTTCAAGAAACTTTAAAGAAAATGAAGTGTGCAAAAACAGTAGGACCTGATGATATTCCAATAGAAGTGTAGAAATGCAAAGCAAATCAAGGAATTCCTTGGCTTACGAATCTTTTTAATATTATTTTAAAGATTAAAAAGACGTCAGATGAGTGGAGAAAGAGTTTGTTGGTTCATATATTTAAAAATAAAGATGATGCACAAGAGTGTGCAAATTATAGAGGAATTAAATTATTGTTTCATACATTAAAATTATGAGAAAGAGTAACTGAACATAGGTTATAATGTGATGCAAAAGTTTCTCAAAATTAATTTTGATTCATGCAGGGTAGATCTACTATGTATGCTATACATTTGTTGAGAGGTTTGATGGAGAAGTATAGAGAAAGTAAGGAGGATCTACATATGATATTTGTTGATTTAGAAAAAGCTTATGATCAAGTTCCAAGATAAGTCCTTTGGAGAGGTCTAGAAAAGAACGGAATTAATATTGGTTATATTCAAGTCATTAAAGATATGTATAAAAGATCTATTACTTGTGTCCAAACACAAGGAGGAATGACAATATTTTCTTATTTCAATTGGATTACATCAAGGATCGACTTTAAGCCCTTACCTTTTTTGCTTTAGTTATGGATGTTCTTACGAGGCATTTACAGGAGGATTTATGTTGGTGTATGCTTTTTGTTGATGACATTCTTCTTGTTGATAAGACTAGAGAGGGACTCCAAGAGAAACTTGAATTATGGATGTCAATCTTAAAGTCTAAAGGTTTTCATTTGAGTAGATCTAAAACTGAATATATGGAATATAATTTTGGTTGTAATTCTAGTGGTGGTGTTGTGACATTGGATGATCAAGTCATTAAAAAGAGTAAGCATTTTAGATATCTAGGCTCTATTGTTCAAACTGATGGTGAAATAGATGGGGATGTTAATAGTAGATTCAAGTTGAATGGTTGAAGTAGAGGAATACATCTGGCCTGTTGTGTGATAGAAAAGTACCCCTTAGACTTAAGAGAAAATTTTATAAGATTGTGGTAAGACCTACAATGATTTGTGATGCAGAATATTGGCCAGTAAAAAAAGAAGCATAAGACTAAGTTAAGTGTTGCAGAGATGAGGATGCTCTGGTGGATGAGTGGCTTTACTATTAGAGAAAAAAATGCAAAATAAATATATTCGAAAAAAAGGTTGGCGTAACTCCAATGGCAGATAAGATTAGGGAGAGTCGCTTTAGATGGTCTGGCCACATAAAGCGTCGGCATCCTGATGACATAGTTAGGAGAGTAAATGTATTAGATTTGCCTTATATTAAGGGAGAGATAAACCTAAAAAGAATTGATTAAGATGTATAAAAAATGACTTTAGTTTATTAGAATTAAATGAAAGTTTAACACATAATATGACACAATGGAGAATAAGGATTCATGTAGCCCACAGTGGGATAAAGGCTTGTTGTTGTTGTTGTTGTTGTTGTTGTATTTAATAATTTTATTTTAAGGCTTATGCTTTTCCTCATACGCACAAAGAAATACTAAATACCTAATTAAGCAATTTCAAATTCGCTTCCTTAAATCTCCATCTCTATAGCTCTTCAACTTTTAAGTGTTTTCGATGATAGAACCACTCAACTTTCTCATTTACAGATTTCAAAAGTGTATGACTTTACTTTATTATCACTTCCTAATTTTTGGGATCCCCATCAATCATCATAAAAAGAAAAAAAAGTTGGTTATTGCAAATCAAGAGCAAAATTGCAAAAGTTATAAGGATGCGTCACCAACTTTAAAGAGAACTATGGCTAGGTTGGCATTCTCTCTAATCAATAAAAATCTTATTAGTCGTCAAATTACTCAGCTGTCTTCTCAATATATTTGTTGAGTTCCTCTCGGCCTCTTGAAGTCTTATTGATATTAATAAATGTCACTTGATAGCCCTAAGAATCATTAGAATTCTCCTATGTAATTTCCCAAACCTCTCGGCTTATCCTCCACACACCTTCTTAATAAACTAATTGATTTTTTGATCATACGCCCTCATTAGGAGGCATTTCACTCTATAATTTGCCTCTTGGTCAACTCACAATATAATGCATGTAACACTACTTGAGTTTTGTTAAAAATAAGCCAATGATACTGGATATCTACAATAAAAAATCAAACAAATTATAGAAAAAAATTTCAATGACTTCCTCATATTAGTTATCGGTGCATGAATATCAATAATTTAACGATTTTGATCTTTGAAGTTGGGTCATTTTGATTATCAGATAATAAGTGATTAAAAATTAGCTTATATTTAAAAAAAATACTATACATAAATTAATATTAAATGCTATGAAATATTATCTTAAATTAATGGTATTTATGTTGCAGAACTTAATTTTTTGAATAGTAAATAAAGCATAAGTACATTAACTGCATTTTAAATTCAAATAAAAAAATATCCTACTAATTATTTTAAATTTATTATATTAATAACACTGTTTATGAAATGCGTTTGTTGAACAGATTAAAGTCAAATTATGCTCCCACATATGGAATGGCTAGCTGCTCTAACAATGCATCATCCATGATGATGCAATCCTAAAAGCATTGTTGTCCACAAAACACTTTGTTTTCCTAGATTTTTTTTTTTTGATAAAATTAAAATATATCAAACTTGAAGGGAGCAAGGAACATAAAAAAATCAAAATCAGCAAGTAATACCATCAAATGGTTTGCAATAAATTAAAAAGACACTATATATATCAGAAAGTTATACTAATAATTTATGGAAACCATATGATATATATATATATATATTACCTAGCATGTAGCATAAATTTGGATTTCATTACCAAAGTTAGATGGATGACCCCTCTACATGACAAGATCATGATCATTTCAACTACAATTTAATATTTGTCACTTTAATAATGATTGTATTATGTATCAAGATAATTATTGATGCATGTGATATAATGTATCGGTCTTGTTGAATCTTTCTTTTATGTCATTGTAATTTACGTCATAAGGGATATAAGGTTGTATCATGAGTACATCAAATATCATGGGTTCATCGTTTCACAATAAAGAACATGGAGGAGAAACATTAGAAGCATTAAGAAAGGTCAAGAATGGAAGTGGTCGGCAAAAACTTCCTCTTTTGGCGTTCAATTTGGTAGACACTTACATGATCGCCTCTACAACCCTTCCCTAACCTCCTGGAGTGACAAAGGGTGGTTACAAATCATCCCCACCATGCAAGAGCCAAATCATTCTACTTTCACAAAGGGTAAATCTCTGCCTCACCAAACAATCATCCAAATACTTAGCCACCTTCAACTCCATGGGAATTTTAAATTCTCAATTGAAAACTTGTAGGAAGAAAGTTAAAAATGTACAACTTCTTGTGAAGAATGATTATTGATGGATAGAAAAATAAAACTCAAAGGTGTTCATCACAATTTGACTTTCCTTGGCTTGGTGGCCAAAAACCCTCAACTTTTGATGAAGCAGGGTTAATTTTTTTGTTATTTTGCTATGAATTTTTAATTCACTCTACCATTATCTTTTTCAATTCAACTTACAACCAATGAACAAGCCCTCCAAGCCTTCCCATACATGCAAAATTATAAAAAAATAAAAATAAAACATAAAGAAATTTTCTATAACATATGTTTTTCTACACACATTCAAACCTAATATATCCACCAAACTCCAAAACCATTGTAAACCCTTCCTCCTGGCACTAAATATCATCAAAGCCTGCACTTCAGATCATTTTCAAATAGGCCATAAAATCTCTCATATTAAGAAATTTTCTAGGGCATCCTAGTTCAAACCTTACACAACTATAAACAAGCGCTCTTGTACTAGGCATCTCACTGGAGAAAAAATATATTGGGATTACCAGTGGAAAATCCATCAATAATATCAAAGAACTTTTCAATGGATTATCCAATAAAAAATTTGCTAGATTGAGGTTGCAGATTTTTTTGGTGAATGCTATGTTAAAAAATATGTTGATAATTCAGGATAAACGTATGAACAATCGACCATCTTCTACTAGTACTCATTTCTGCTCAAGTTGCCACATGATAAATATAGATGACCCTTAAAATGACACTATTTCTCACCTAAAATTTGTCCATAAAGGCCTCATCAAAGCATCTCCTTTTTAGATCAGAAAGTTGAGCAAGTCCCCCAGCACTGGAGAAGATATATTGCCTGCCACTGCCCACCTATTATAGGATTTCTTCATTTTTTTTCCCTATATTTTTTATCTCATTTAAATAGTTAGATTTTTGTAAGATCTATAAATTCCTTTAATAATATATATTATATGTTATTATCAGACATTGATTTATATGTTATTGTTATTCATGTTTAATAATTTTTATGTTAATTTACTTTCTATATCCTTTGATTATTCTCAAGATAAATCTATCGTGCTGCCATAGATAATCCATTCAAATGTTATAGAAGTGCAATATCCCCACTGAATTTAATATGAGACGTCTGTATATCATTGTAATTATGTAATCATTTATGGTTGCTAAATACCAAAATCCAAGCAAAGATATGAATCATCTTGTATTGCAAAATAACATTCACTTGTATTTTGTTTAAATAGAATATTATAATATTTAATTTATTTGTCAAATATTTTATTTTATTTTGTTCATATATTTTGTATAGCACTAAATATGTTATATGAATAAAGGTGCTATCAAATGCTTTAAAAATGATATAGATTTATGGAAATTTTTTTGCTAGAAATTAGATTTTATAGAGGAAATTATGCAAGAAATTCTCTCGAGTGGCTTTCCAGTCAATGACAAGCTAAGGTGTTTCTGTAGCTATTCCACAAAAGACTCCATGAAGAAAAATAATTTCACGGGATTATCGTATGTGACAAAGTATTTCCAACCAAGAGTTTACATAAGACAAAATTCTGCAATAAAATTAAATTACCGAAAATTTCATCCACATTTTGGTGGATTTTTCATCAAAAAAATCAATATTTTCTTGTACTGCACCTCATCCTACATCTGTATGTCATCCAAAATAAATTACAGACATTTCCGCACCCCTTATTACATTCATTACCTCGTTATCCATTAAACTCATTGGTCAAACTCTATGTAGTCCCTCCAACATTATTAATATCAAAGCAAACCCTAGAAAAGGAAAGGGACAATTAGGTGGAAGCCAAACTTGATCAACAAAGCTTCTTTGTTTCCCTTATTAGATTTTCTTTAAGCGGACACCCCTGTTGGCGCTTGGACAGCCACGCCAACTAGCATGTAGGGCGTCCCAATGTGTTCTTTTACTTTTTTTTTAATATTATTATAATTATTAATACATATATAAAAAATGAAAAATTATGCAAAAAATTCATTAAAATTTTAAATTTTCTAAAAATTTTTAAAAGTATTTATAATATTTTGTTTCAGTTTTTTTATTTTTATTATCTATTTGTACTAAGAATTTATAAAATTCTTATAAAATCTTTAAAATTCTAAAAAGTCAAAATAAATTATTTTTTTGTAACTTCTCTAACCTTCTCTTCAAGTATAAATACTCCTTCAGGGAGCGGAGGAAATTCACTTCTCTTTTCAATCTACTCTTTGTTAGTTAAAATTTCTTTTTGAGTGAGGTTGTCCACTGTCTTATATAGGAGATGTGTGATTCTCTCTTCGCAGACTTTAGTACTCCTCTAAAGAGGTTTGATATTATCATGGATAGGCAATGTGCATACCTCTTTTAAGCTTCGATGTTCCTCCAAAAAAAAAATATTGAATTGCATTGAGTGATTTTATTCATGAGTAAATTCTCCTTCTGAGCTCCATATGTTAAAAGAGTCTCGACCGATTGTCATTCAAGAAAATGGTTGGAGGATTTTTCATAAAGTTTTAGGAGTTGTTTGGGATACCTTTTATTTTTTTTCTTTTATGTTTTACATTTTTATTTTATTTTGTTTACATTTTGTTTCAAAGTAAAATATATTTGGTGATTATTATAGTTTTAAAAACACTCAAAACATCTAAAAACTAATTTGAATATTTTTAAAATGCATTTATTGCTTCAACCATTTGGATGGTTATGGCCTTGGTTCATTCTTGAAAAACCCATGTTAAAATTTTGGGGAATGCATGAGTGTATCAATTTGATATAAAAATAGATCAAATGATAAAAAAAAAGTTCTTAAAAACAATATTTTTTTTTTTGAAAATAAAAAACAAAACACATAAAAATTAATACATCAAACAAACATATTTTTGAAAATAGCATTAAAAAAAATCATAAAATAAAATTGATCCCAAACAGTCTCTTAAGGTTTGATGATGTAACATCTTTAATCTCCAACAATGCATTTAATAATTTTTCAAAAAAAAAAAATCTATTTTCAAAATGATTTCAGAGTCATTGCTTTAAAAAATCTAATAGAGCTCGTTTTCTCCACCTAGATATCTTATTGTTTATGAGATAGTGTGGAAATACGATTTCCATTAGCCCCAAAATTAATTATTATTTTATCACATTTGAGACTTGTTTATCTTAATTTTTATGTCGTGCTATTATGATTGTCATGGGACTAATTTTTTTTTTAGAGAGCGTGGTTCAACAATGACACCATTATTTCTTGTCAGAATATATAGATTTACTTGTGATGCTTAAGATCAGATCACATGTAGGATCAAATGGTTAGATAATAGAACGAGAGATCTTTTGAAGAACTAGTTTAGTAGGTCTTCTTGTGAAAGATGAGTGGAGTATTCTTGAAAAATGAAGAAAATTAAAGGAGTTTCCTATCCCCCTTCATGTTACAAAAGATATTTTGAGAGCTTATAATATTAATAATGTTGATGAACTTCAATATGAGGTTTGTCACTTAACAGATATGTGAATGAAGTGTCCTTATTCAAGGTGAGCCTTTCTATTCATGCTAGGAGATCCTATACTCAATTTTTAAAGAAATTTGATAGGACTTAAGGAGGTAAGCAACACATCATCAAAACCACAATCTAACAAATTATACATGATCATAAGACGGAGTTTCTCAAAACTAGTTTGGTTTCATGTTGAGAAGGTCTACTATGAATATTATATATTTGTTGAGAGGTTTAAAGGAGAAGTATAGAAAGAGTAAAGAGAGTTTAAATATTATCTTCATTGATTTAAAGAAAACATATAACAAGTGCCAAGAGAAGTGATTAGGAAAGTTCTAGAAAGAAAGGTATTAATATTACTTATATTCAAGTCATTAAAGATATGTATATTAGAGCTATTACTTGTGTTCAAACACATGGAAGTTTGACCAAGTATTTTCCTATGTCAATTGGATGACATAAGGATTAGCTTTAATCTCATATCTTTTTGCTTTAGTTATAGATGTTCTTTACTAAACATTTATAAGAGGATGTACCTTGTGTATTTTTTTTTGCTGATGATATTCTTCTCATGAATAAGAATAGCGAAACTTGAATTATAGAAGTCAACCTTACCAGAGGGGATCATGTTATTTACGTTGTAATTCTTTTCCTGCTCCTTCAAGACTTCGTAAGACTAAATCACTAATAGAGATTAGTCGAGGTTTCACCTTTTGATTGAAATAGCAAACAACTCTTTGTTTGTATGGAAACACTCTTAAGCTAAGCTACCTCTCATATTTTTGCAAGAAGATCGAGATTATATCGAAGCATTTTTTTTATTGGTGATAGCATCATAAGTTTGAACTCTGGGACTTAGAATACTAATGTCAACTAGAATGATAGCTTCTGTACAAAAGCATAAATTGTATAGTGTTTCTCTTATTATAGTCCTTGATGTGGTGCAATAAGCCCAAAGTACATTTGAAAATTCATCAGCATATTGAAAGCCAGTATTATGAGCTCCTCGTAGTATTCTAAAGAGAGAGAAATATTTTTCACCTATAGAAAATCAAATACGTAGAAAGAGTTGGTTGGTTCCTATATTTAAAAATAAAAGTAATGCACAAGAGTGTGCAAATTATAGAGGAATTAAGTTAATGTGTCATACATTAAAATTATGAGAGAGTAAATGAGCATAGGTTATGATGTGATACAAAAGTTTCTCAAAATCAATTTTGTTTTATGCCAGATAGATCTACTATGGATGATATACATTTGGTGAGTGGAGAAGTATAGAGAAAGTAAGGAGGATCTACAGATGATATTTATTGATTTAAAGAAAGCTTATGATAAAGTTTCAAGAGATGTTCTTTGGAGAGTTTTAGAAAAGAAAGGAGTTAATATTTGTTATATTCAAGTCATTAAGGATATGTATACTAGAGCTGTTACTTATGTCCAAACATAATGATGATTGACAAAATATTTTTCTATTTCAATTGGATTACATCAAGGATCGGCTTTAAGCCCTTATCTTTTTCTTTAGTTATGGATGTTTTTACTAGGCATTTATAGAAAGATGTACCTTGGTGTATGCTTTTTACTGATGACATTCTTCTTATTGATAAGATTAGAGAGGGAGTCCAAAAGAAACTTGAATTAAAGAGGTCAACTTTAGAGTCTAAAAGTTTGTTGTTTCAGTAGATCTAAAACTAAATATATGGAGTGTAATTTTAGTTGTCGAAGTTCTAGTGGTGGTGTTGTGATATTGGGTAACTACGTTAATAAAATGAGTGAGCGATTCAAATATCTAGGCTCAATTGTTCAAAATGATGGTGAAATAGATGGAGATGTTATTAGTAGAATTTAAGTTGGATGGTTGAAGTGAAGAAATGCATCTGGCCTGTTGTGTGATAGAAAAATATTGCTTAGACTTAAAAGAAAATTTTATAAGATGGTGGTAAGACCTGCAATGATTTATGGTGTAAAATGTTGGCCAATAAAATGTGTTACAGAGATGAGGATGCTCAAGTGGTTGAGTAACTTTACTCTTAGAGATAAAATGCGAAATGAGTATATTCGAAAAAAAGTTGGAGTAGCTTCAGTGGCAGATAAGAATAGAGAGAGTCTCCTTAGATGGTTTAACGACATAAAGCGTCGGCCATCCAATGACCCGGTTAGGAGAATAGATGTATACATTTGCATATTTTTAAGAAAGGTAGAGAGACCTAAAAAGACTTGATAAAGATGTATAAAAAATGACCTTAGTTTATTAGACTTAAATGAGAATTTGCATAATAGGACATAATGGAGAAGAAGGATTCAAGTAGCTGATCACACATAGTGGGATAAAAGCTTGTTGTTGTTGTTGTAGAAAATCAAATACGTAAGATGGAAGAGCAACAAACTTGAATTATCCAACTATTAGAAGAAGTTGGCTGCCAAAGAATACCACCATAACAACTCTAGTTACAAAATCAATAGAAAAATAAAATTAATCCAATTAAGAATGCCCATGTAAAACTCCCTCATCATCATGATGAAGTCCCTTTACCTAATCCAGAACTTGTAGAAATAACTTACACAAGTTATCCTTCCTATGTTGTTAGGCCAACAAACAATCCCTCAACTGCTCTTTAAGGTTTTACACATCATAATAACATACAAGATGAGTTGCGACATCTTATACAAGAGGAATTTCCTTTAAAGAAAGAAATCAACCAGCTCTTCAATGCAACCTTCAGGATATTCACCTCTAACTGATGCAATCTTATATCCCATCCTAGTAGAATTTAAACTACCCACAATTCATTTTTATGATGGTTCGACTAATCTTTATTGTTGACTTCATGACTTCCATCTCATTTGAGACAAACATATATTTAAATGCTACTGGTTGGTTTAAATTCAAGTGATGCAGGAAATTCTTCAAACCTAGATTTTTCAATCAAATTTGAAAAGCTAAAGCTGTTGGGAATTTTATAAGACTTACAATACTAAGGCAAATAAGAGTTCAATAAAATAAAGTTAATGGGTTAATCATTTCAAAATATTTTATTTTTCTATATTTTTATATATATTAAAATTACATTATTCTTTAATTATTCTGTGAATTATACTTTTTGGATAATCTAAATCACCTGCATGAGTTTAAGTATCATTTATTGTGATTTCAAATAAGATAAATTTATTACATACTTCATTAAATTATTTTCATGCTTAATCACACTAATTATTCATTTATTTTTACATGAGAATAAAACTATTCCAAAATTATCTTAAATATTCTTTTTTTCTCTCTCCTATCATTTTATGTTCTCCCTCATATCATCCTAATCATTTTGGAAACATTTTGGCCAAATTGTTTTGTAGATTTTTGAAAGATGAATCATGTGAGATTTATTCAAATTATTTTCATAATATTTCTCACATTTAATCAAATTTCAAAAGTCCATTTATTTGAATTTTAAATTTAAATTATTTTGAATTTAAATTAAATATATATTGCCATATTAATGCAAATTTGGATCTATTCACTTATAGAATGATTTGGCCAACCCTATCATGCTTTAATTTAGCTAATTAGAGTTTAAATTGAATTACTTTAAGTTAATTCAAATTTAAATTCAAATGAGCCATGATTTCATAAACTTTCCTTTTTTAGTTAATTCATTTTTGGAAAGTATATGACCAGTCCTATTTAATTTAATTTGAATTATTTTTAATTATGTTTATTATTCAAAAAGTCTCTTAATCACTCTTTCTTGATTTGAATTAATTGATTGCATTGAGTGGCGATCATTTTAATTAAGGGAAGTACGCTTGACCAAAATTCTCCATAGATTTTTCCATGTTTTATTTTATTATTTTTATTTCATGACTTGCCTTATTGTTTCAAATCTATATTAATTATTTGATCTCTCATATGTGTTGCATTAAATCATGATTGAATCCCTATTTGAAATATTTCTCGCCAGCCACCTTGCTTAGGAAATTAAATTCAAAGCAAATTCAAATTAACTCCCTCTTGAATTTAATTGCCTTAATAAATTAAACTTCATATGTTAATTTTATTAATCCTTCCCTCTTTTTACCCTGGCCGACCATTCATGTCTAAAATTCAATTTGAATTTAATTTCAAACCCTATGTTTAATTATTTAAAGTTCAAATTCTTACTAAAACAAAATTTTCCTCTCCTTGTAATACTTAGCCGAAAATCCTTGGTTTATTAATTTGATTTTATTTGATTGAAATGATTGATTTTATTCTCTTATATCTCTCTCTCAATACATCTCTCCTTGGCCGAAATCTTCATCATAGGATTCTTAATTATTTGATTGATTCAAAAATTGAATCATTTCCTTAATTGAGTTTCCCTCCAAGTCTTCTCTTGCTTGGCCGGCCCCTCCTTCCTCTCTTTTCTATATAATATGATTTATACTTAAGCTCTTAGCACCTCTCCATCTTGGCCGAACCCTTGCAAGTTTTTTTTCTTGGAAATCTTAGTGTTTCAAAAGTGCAAAATTCCTCTCTCTTCTCTATTCCCTTGGCCAAAAGCTCTCATCTCCCTTGAATTTTCCTTTGGCCAAATAGTTCTCAAATCAAGACAAGTTTTCCAAGGAATCAAAGCTCTTAGTCTCATACTTATTCCCTTCGCCAAAACTTCTGTGAAGTTGAATTAAAGTTCACTTGAAGATTGGCGAAATTCCTACCTTGGCCGACCCTTTCTTCTGGGATTACTTGAAGCATCGGTGATAAGAAGTTCTCGCGCTCCTTGCAAATCATCTTCAACCATTAAGTGGAGATCCTTCTCATCTTCTTTCACGTTACTCTCAGGCTTTATAAAGTGTGGATTCATTAATCACACTTTAATTCTTATTCATCAAAGGATTTGTGAAAAGATTTTCATTTTGATTTCATACATAAGAAATCAACTTTTGTTTGTTGTTTTGAATTTATTTATTGCATAACATACCTTGATTACACTTACATGCAAGTATTTTAATCATCATTGTGTTGTGGTTTTAGATAATTTAAAGTTGTTTTGGTTTTAAGTTTTCATTTCTTTTAAAGTAAATCAAGTTCTTTTAAGATTTGTTTGCTTACAACATTCCATATAAAGTTCTTTTTTTTACTTTAACTTTAAATCAACAAGAAAGTTATTAAACTTGAGCTCTCTTTAATATTTATCTTAATATTATTTTAGTTGGGTTGTGAGTGTAAAATATTTTTAAATTGAGAGTTAGATATTTTGTATTTTTTCTTCTTCTCTTCTTTTATACTTTATTGGGTTGTACTTGCTCATGTAGCGAAGTACGATGTAGGGTTATACTCCGTGTAAAAGTAATGATGTTGGGTTCTGCAGTATAGCAAAATATGATGTTGGGTTATACTTGCCCGTATAGGAAAGTACGATGTTGGGTTGTACTTGCCCATAAAAGAGAATACGGGAGATTTGCTATAATTTCAACTTTAATTTAGTTAATCCCTAGCTTAGGTTGTTATGCATGAATGTAGGCCGATTTTTGGGCTTGACCAAACCACGAAAAAATCTTTGTATTCTCGATTTATATTTTCACCTTTACTTTTCTTTACTTCTATTGTTTATTACTTTGCTCTCTTAAATATAATCTTTTAAAGTTAAATTTTCTATAAAATATTAAAAATAATTTAAAATCTGAAAATATTTTTGAAAACCAAATTCACCCCCGTATTAGATGCCATAGCTTCATAACATTTATGAGCATGTTGATCATGGAACCATTATGCATAAGCTTTTGATGTGCTTCTTTTCCAGGTCTTCCAAATTACGCTCAATGATCAAGCACAAACATAGTTTTACTCTCTTCTGAGGGGGACTATTCATAGCTTCACCCACCTTACCAGATTAGTTATTGAACAACTTATAGCTAATCAGAGAATTATTAAAGATTCATCTCGCCTATCTAGCACTAGGACGATGTAGGGTTATACTTGCCCGTATAGCAAAGTACGGTGTTGGGTTGCACTTGCCCGTATAGCAAAATATGATGTTGGGTTATACTTGCAGTTAGAAAAAATGTTGGGTTGCCTTGCAGTAAAGAGAATCTGAAGATTTGTTTTAATCTCAACTATAATTTAGTTAATCCCTAGCTTAGGTTGTTATGCATGAATGTAAGCCGATTTTTGGGCTTGACCAAACCACATAAAAATCTTTGTATTCTCTGATTTATATTTTCCTGCACCTTTACTTTTCTTTACTTCTATTGTTTATTACTTTGCTCTCTTAAATATAATCTTTTGAAGTTAAATTTTCTATAAAATATTAAAATTAATTTTTAATCTGAAAATATTTTTGAAAACCAAATTCACCCCCCTATTAGATGCCATAGCTTCATAACATTTATGAGCATGTTGATCATGGAACCATTATGCATAAGCTTTTGATGTGCTTCTTTTCCGGGTCTTCCAAATTACACTCAATGATCAAGCAGAAACATAGTTTTACTCTCTTCTGAGGGGGACTATTCATAGCTTCACCCACCTTACCAGATTAGTTGTTGAACAACTTATAGCTAATCAGAGAATTATTAAAGATTCATCTCACCTATCTAGCACTAGTCAAAATCAAGTAGAAACTATTAAAGAATATTATCAAAATTTTCATCTGAGGAATGACAAATATCAAAAGTAAATCCAAAACTAATACAAGATATTTTTCTTGGAAGACTTCACCAAGGCCTTTCTATTCTTCATTAATGAGAGAAATTGTCTACTCCTATGCAAATCTTGTATGGAGAGTAAAGGCACAAATAATTGCAAATGAAGCTAGTAATGCTCAGCAAAAGCAACTCGGTCAAACCTTACCAAGAGAAAAAATATTCAAGTAGAAAATATACAAACCTCCTAACGAAGAAAGCAACATCAATAAAGAAATCGAGGTTTTCCTCCTCGACTGCTGACAATAACATAAATACAAATAGCAAAAAGAATACACACCATTAAATACATCTCGTGCTAATATCCTGATTGTTATTCAAAATGAAAAAAAAAAAAATTAAGTGGCCAAGTTCGCTTAAATCAAATAATGAAAATCAAGAATAATATTCTCACTTTCATTGAAGTCATAGACATACAAATGAAGCATATAGACAACTAAAAGAAAAAATTGAGATATTGATCCAACAAGGTACCCACATCAATTATTCAGGATGAACCTACTCAAAATAATAATAATTCTACTAAAATGCCAAATCAACGACAATCAATACAACAAGGCAATAAGTAAATTGTAGGAGAGATTGAAATTATTGCAGGAGTACCACCATTATCATCCCAAGTCCTGGTCATTGTTCTTGAAGAACCAACTTTAAAAATATCTAATATTGATCATTCAATCACATTTGATAATTTAGACTCAAAAAGAGATTTAAACTTCACATATAGATCCACTAGTCATTAATGTTGAGAATGGTGATACATGTTGCGATGTTAAAAGAATTATAATTGATAATAAGGGTTTTGTTGATGTTTTATTCTATTCAATATTTTTAGATTTTCATTAGAGAAAAACTCCAACCAATTGCAAAATCATTATATGAATTGAAAACTACCAAATCAAAGTTAAAGGAATTATAACCCTCCCAATAACTTTGGGAGAATTTCACTAGCAGATAACTCATTTTATTTAGTTTATGATTGTAAAATCTGAGTTGGCCTATGATGCTATTTTTGGGAGTCCCTTACAATCAATTTTTATAATTATTACCTCTCTACCATAATTGAAAATAAAATTTTCAACTCCTACTAAGGTTGGTGAAATTCGTGGAAATTAACCAGTGGCACAAACTTGTTATCTTAAGCAAGCCCAACCACAATCATTAGTAACTTTAAGTATAGAAAGTTCTGATTTTTTATATGAAGATATGCTTTAGAATGCTTCCCTTGTGGAAGAAATGGTCCACATTCTGCTATCTAAAGAACATCATTCACAAACAATACAACTTGGATATTTACTTCTTGAAAAGGAAAGATCAAAATATATTAATTTCTTACATCAAAATCAAGATATTTTTGCCTGGAATCCATCATATATATTTAGAATTGAACTTGAGATAAATTCTTATTAAATTAATATAGACTCCAAATTCAAATATGTAATCCAAAAGAAGAGAAACATTGCACCATACCGTCTGCAAGCCATTGAATAAGAAATAAATAAACTCTTAGATGTTGGATTCATTCGAGAAGCATATTACCCTATATGGTTAACAAATGTAATCATGGTTAAAAAACTAGTAAAATATGAAAGATGTGAATAGATTATACTGATCAAAATAAAGCTTATCCAAAAGATAGCTTCCCCTTCCTTGTATATATCAATTGGTGGACGCCACCTCTAGACATCAAATACTCAATTTTATAGATGCATATTATGGTTATAATCAAATAAAGATGAATCCTGCCGATGAGGAAGCTACCTCTTTTCAAATAAATAAAGGTTTATATTGTTATTCGGTCATGTCATTTAGATTGAAGAATGCTGGAACTACTTATCAGAGGCTGATGAATAAAATTTTTAAAAATCTTATTGAGCAAACCATAGATGTAAATGTTAATGATTTGCAAGTAAAAAGTTTTGAAAGATCACAACACCTTGCAAACCTAGATCAATATTTTCAACTCTTTTGATGATATAATATACGCTTAAGTCCAACCAAATGTGCTTTTGAAGTCATATAAAGTAATTTTTTTGAGTTTTATGGTGATCCATCAATAAATTAAAGCAAATTTTGAGAAAATTAAGGATATACAAAATATGACTTCTTTAAAAAAAAAGTAGAGTGCCTAAATGTTCAAAGAAAAGCTTTATCTTATTTTTTAGCTCATTCTGTTGAAAATTATTTACTATTTTTTATAATACTATGAGAACCTCATAATATTGACTTTCAATGCGCTGATAAACCTTCAAATATACTTTGGGCTTATCTCACCACATCAAGAACCCCAATAGGAGAAATATCATACAATTTATGTTTTGATATAGAAACTATCATTTCAATTGACATCAGTATACCAAGTCCCAAAGTCCAAAATTAAAATGCTACTATAAATAAATAAAAGCAATGATATAATCTCGATCTTCTTCTAGAAACACGATATGTAGCTTTGCTCAAGAGTGCTTCCTACCAATAAAGAATTGTTTGTTATTTCAATCAAAAGGTGAAACCCAAACGATCTTTATGGGAGATTTAGTCTTACGAAGTCTTGAAAAGCAGCAAGAAAAAAATCACAACGTAACAAACTCTTCACCAAAAGGCAAAACATTCTTTGTGTCATCTTTTACATCTGGGGAACAACCTTCAAAAGCTTGATTAAGAGATAAATCATCTATATTTCATCATATCTTATGATGCACCAAGTGAGTTTCTTTAAGAAAACCTTAGACGAAGCCTTCCTCAAAATATTGACTCTTTATGTCTTTCACCTCAATATCATGCATATGATCAAGAGTCTTTTGAACATAATCCTGAATTGTGCTTTGAAAATCAATGAATTTTTGAAATCCTCTACAGCCTTAAATCAAGCTCGAACTACAACCTCCAATAAAACAATCTCCTAATTTAATAATTGAGCTTGTAATCTCTTGTTATCTAGTTTAAGAGTTATCATCTTTGCTTTAAGATTTTTTAAACTTTTTGTAGAATGATTAATTTTGGCTCATGCTTTCACCAATTCATCACGAGTTCGATCAACTTCTTGGCACTTTAGAGAAAGTGAGTCACCATGGCCGATAACTCAGTCCAACATTCCATCACCTAATTTTCTAAAATTACAACTTTTTTAACTTTAACGTCATACTTTCACTAATATTCACCTTAAAAAAACTTAGGGGCTGTTTGGGATCACTTTTATTTTTTATTTTTTGTTTTATGTTTTTTATTTTATTTTATATATATTTTGTTTCAAAGGAAAACATGTTTGGTATTAATTATTGGTTTTTGAAAACACTCAAAACATCTAAAAGCTATTTTAAGTATTTTAAAAAACAATGTTATTTGTTTTTGAAAATAAAAAATAAAAACACATCAAAAATACATCAAAAATATTTTTAAAAATAGCATAAAAACAAAAACAAAAAATACAAAACAAAATTGATCCTAAACAACCCCTTAGCGATTCTATTTGAAGAGGCCGCATTCCGCCCGCATTTTGAAAAAATCTGTTGTGAGAAAGCTACATTTTCCAACCTTACGTAGCTCCTTATGGTCACGGCCAAAAAGCTCCAATTTGACTTTTGGAAAAAAAATAAAATTTTGTAGGCCACACCATAACTTTCTAAACAGCAAATTCTTCTGCAGCACTTTCACCACTATTTTTTTCAAACTGCTACAACTATCCCAAACAGACCCTTCATCTTCACAAACTTTGCATTCCAATACTTCAAGGTAAAACTCAAGATCAATATCTACTCAATGCAACAACTAAAATAGGTATATATGTTAGATATTATTAGAAGTCATAAATAGATAAAATAATAATATAACTTACCAATGCATCAACTCGTTGCAATCCGGTGCTAGAATAGTTTAGCATCTCAGGTATATGAATATTTGATGAATCATTGCAATCTTTATCAGTTAAGCATCATTCGAAGGGGGTACTACATCTTCCTTATAATCATGTAAAATTCATTGTTAAGCTTTTGATGATGAATGCTTACCTCCTTAGTCCTATCGAACTTCCTTAACATTTGAGCATAGGATCTTAGGATCTCTTGACATGAAAAAAAAGGTCAACCTTGAATAACAACTCTTTATTCACAAATTTATTTAGATAAAGAACTTCATATTGAAGTTCGTCGATACTAGTAATATTAAAAGCCCTCAAAGTAACTTTTTTTACAACATGAGGGGGATAGGAAGCTCCTTTAAATTTTCCCATTTTTCAAGAATAGCCTGCTCATTTTTCACAAAGAAGAACAAGTTAGACCAATTCTTCAAAGGATTACTCGTTCTAAGTTCCAACCATCTGCTCCTACATGTAATCCGACCTTGAATATCACAAGTAAATCTACATATTCTGGCAAGAAACTCTAGTGTCATTGTTAAACCACACTTTTTGAAGAAAACAATTAATTCCATAACAATCATCATAGCACAACATGAAGATTGATGTAAACAAATCTCATATGTTGATAAAATAGTGATTAGTTTTGGGGCTAAAGAAAATGATAATCCTACAAGTAAGCTCATCTCGTAAATAGTAAGATATCTAGGTAGAGGAGGAGCTCAATTAGATTTTTTAGAAACAATGATTACCATATCATTTGAAAAATTAAATCATTCAAAAAAAATATATTAAAACATAGTCAGAGATTAAAGACTATTACATCAACCCCCGAAGCTTTATGAAAAATCCTCCCACCATCATCTCAAATGATAATCAATCAAGACTCTTTTAACATAGGGAGCTCAAAAGAAGGATTACTCATGAATAAAATCACTCAATACAACTCAATATTCTTTATGGAGCTAAAAAAAGAATATGCACGGCTTATCCAAGATAGTATCAAAAGTCTTTAGAATGGTAATAGAGCTTGCAAAAGGGGAATCATGCATCACTTATATAAGACGGTGGACAACCTAACTTAAAAAAAAATTTGAACTTACAAAAGAAGATTGAAAGAAGTGAACTTCCTCCACTCCTTGAAGGGGTATTTATACTTGGAAAAAGGATTGGAGAAGTTAAGAAAAAAAGTTTCCTTGATTTTTTAGAATTTTCTAAAGTTTTATATCATGAATTTTTTAATATAAATAGATAATAAAAATAAAAATTTTAAACACTAAATTTTAACAAATTTTTTAAATACTTTTTTTATTTTTTAATATATGTATTAATAATTATAATAATATTAAAAATAACATTGAGACGTGCCCCATGCCAACTGGTGTGGTTGTCCACTTAAAATAAATAAATATTATTACTAAACCCAACCCCCCAAGGGGCGTAAAATATTATATAAATATCTACAAATTACTACTTTTAGGATAAAATCCCTTTCTTTTCACGATTAGGCTAAATATATATATATATATATATATATATATATATATATATATATATATATATATATATATATATATATATATATATATATGATTAAAACAAATAGATAATTTGGAGAAAGTTATAATTTCCATCATGTTAAAATTTTTTTTGGACGATATGAGCATGACGTTCAAAATTATGGGCCAAATGATATATCATTCAAAAATCTAGAAGATTTGCCACAAATTTCGAAGCAATAGAAGTGTTAGAATCTTAGCAAACTAGCACAAGTTTTGAAGCAATATAAGTGTTGTAATCTTCTAAAATTAAGTTTGAGAATATCTGAACTCTAATTTTAACAAACTTATAGTCGAATTCAACATCTCAATTAAACGAACCCATTGACACCAAAAGTAGACTGATTCTAATCTAAATGAGCTCAAATCAAGCCTCAAAAATATATTTAGAAGCTTCGAAGTATTAATTGAAGAGTTAAATGATCTTCGAATCTAGTATGTTTATAATCTAATCGTACGACTCAACAAGAGGAAACCAATGAGCCTAAGATCAATTAATTCGAAGATTATTATGACACTTAAATGCTAAAAAAATACTTATAATCAAGGGGATTTGACACAAATAGTCTAATGGAGCCTATGATCAATTAATTCTAAAATTATTATGGCACTTAAATGCTAAAAAAATATATTTATAATCAAGGGGGTTGACACAAACCGTCTAATAAAGTGTTTGGATTTTTAACTAAATTTACTAAAATGTCACTTCATAAAACACTACAGATAAACCCTCATTCAAGAATTAGAGCTAAGAGCTAAATTTAAAATTGTGAAGAAAGCTTGAAACTAATGACAACTGATATACATTGTCAACCACCACTAAAGACTAGTGTAGCCTATTTATTATCTTTAGGTTGTCGTTGTCTAAATTCTCTAGCTTATAATATCATGTTCTACAATTTAGGAGAAGGGTGGAACATTATAATTCAAATCTCATAGTGGACTACTTTGTTAGGTAAGGCCTCATAGTTTTCTTCCTTTGAGTTCTTCACGTAAAAAAATACTTGTCTCTATCTGTGTATATGCTGAATATTTTTTGAGGTGAGACTTAATTTTTCTCTATTGTTGAGAATTTTTTGGTACGCAATAGGTATTATTCATTCTCTTTATTTATTTACTCATTATAATGTATGTCCAATTATTAAGATGATATGTTTGCAAATGTCTATTGGCAATTCCATGAAAATAATGTTAAGATAATTGATTGTACTTAGAAACCTTATTAATTGCCTTTTATCCTACTTATACACACATTACTAGAATGATCTCTATTTCTATGAATTAAATTGAGTTTCACTATATATTTTAATTACTTTATCTCAATATTTTGATTTACATGTTCCACTAAATTGTACAACTTACAAAATCTATGTAGTTTAGTTGTATTCATGCATACTTATGTTAAAGATACCTATACTTGTTGAACTTGCATAACTTGTGTAGGCCAAACACTTGCACGTTTTAAAATTTCATGAGCTTCATGTGTATACATATCATACCATAATAGAAAATATCACCACTACACTCAATATGTAGCTTATTACTTATACACTTGCTCTATTTATACGCACAAAATTCACTCAAATAAACATGCCTCTAAAATCAACAAATATGAAATAATATGAAGGATTGGCCAAACTCAGAGGATTTGAATGTCATTTAATGAGTAAGAAAACAGACTATAGTACGTACAACATTGTACAAATGAAAAATAAAATGTAAATGCAAACAATGTTAGATAGTATGATAGACCAATTAAATCAAATCAACCTAAGGTTATAAAATCCACCTTTAAACCCTACCTAGCCCCTCAACACCTCCACCATACTCATTATCTACATCCTAACCTCCTAGGTCAGCATGATGTAAAGCCTTCAACTACGAACCTAATTTTTAACCCTCACCATGTATCTCCCATTATGATCTGAAATCACACAAAGACCTTCAAAAATCTTCAATAATGTTGACCTCCACATACATCCATGAGTCAAATCGAGCAAAAAAAACGAATTAAACAGACTACGGATACGATGTTGCACAAATCGAAATTAAAATTCCCCAATTGTTACCAAAATCGATCATAACGATCTTCTATTGCAAAACAGACTTTTCCAATCCGTTCATAATATCAAAATTGCTTGAAATATACATTTTGCGCTATCCAACAGTCGATCGAAAGAGAAAACAAGCCGTCGCTTGCCTACATGTATATCGAAGTCGGGAGGCCTCGACAACATCCAAATGACCTATATTCACAAAATTGATCGCGCCAACATTATAGAAACATCAGATTCTATCAAAGAAGATTGTTCACGAACAATTCAAATGAGTTTGTGCAAGTGTCGAGAAAGATGATGTGATGATGCGTAATTTGAGTTGAAATTAACTCGATTTGACGCCAAGATCGACCAAATGACCTCTAATCACGAAACGGACTGCGTCGTTGTGTCCAGAATATCGAAATAACCTACAATAGACATCCATATTTCTTATGTGATGATACAACCACAAAAAGTCCAAATTATGATTTATTTAACACTCAAGTTCACAAAAAGAAGGATCTATATATAACCATTAATACCTGACCCTAAGGCCTACACCCACAACCCTTAACTCCTATTCACACACCACAATCTCTCGCCTCAACCGAGCACCACAAATTCCTTTCCTAGCTCGTTCTCATTCCATCTGCTTCATCTCACCACCTCGATGTAAGAAAAAACAACAAGCTGCTCCTCTTCCTCTTTCTGCTTCGTTGGACCCGCATATTGTTCTCACCATCTCTCCTTTGACTTCCCACAGATCGTGCACGTGCTAAACGAACAACAACTCACTCCCATCTTTGGCATGTCACAGCCAACCAAACTCATTCAACTCCCTACTCTAAACCCTCCCACCTCTCTCCCATTCCTTGTTGATTCCCCATGATAGAGGAACTATTCACCCACTCCTCTCCAAACCAAATTCAAGTCTACTCCCTCACAGCAAACCTTTTCTCACATCACCCTCCTATCTCTGACCTCTTGAACCTACTGACAGCTCAAAACCTATAAAATTTACCTCCTAGCTCCTCTTTGATTCCTACTAGAGAGAGAGGCAAGTCATAGCCTCTCATTTCTCCACCTAGCTCTTCCTCACAACCAACAATAGCACACCACCCTATTCTCTTTCTTATTTGAACTAAACAGAGGGGAATATAATGTATTTTCTACGCAAATATTGAAAGCCTATGCAACGCTTCCCATAAGCGCGGTAGATATGAAGATCTATTGCCCATAGTGTCGAAAGACACTCCCACATAAACGTGGTAGGTATGAAGACCTCTTGCCCGTGGTGACGCGATATCCCAAGCCAACGATCCATATCCCAATTCCTATGCTCTGATACCAAAAGGAATTGGGATATGGATCTGGTCACAGAACTTTGCCAATAAACAAGAACAAGATAGTTATATTAAGACAGGAAAACGAGAACTTACAAGGTAGACTCGAAAATAAAGAAGACTTGAGAAGAAAACTTCAACTTCAGTCGTTGTGTGTTTTCAACTCTTACAAACACATCTATATATAGTAGAATTACTGGCACCTGGTTTCCTAAAACCATTTGCCATTTTCACCTAGGTATTTGCAAAAGTTGGCGTAAACATGCCAAGGTACAATAATTTAAACTTTAATAGCTGGCACACCATGTGCCTTGTACAATAATTAATAGTAGTAGATGTAAGAGTCAGAAAGTTTGTATACCTGAAAGAGGGCCCACTATGCTCCACTAAACAAAGTCCCTCTGCTTTAGTAAAAGGTTCAATAATAATGTCGCTCACCCTTTTCTTTTCATTTGTGGGTAGAGGTCTTTGTACGCATTGCTTTTTCCTCCTGATACTCTTCTAGTGTATTCTCCCTTGTTTTCGTATATTCATAAGAGAATATGTATTTCTTTGAGTATAATGGCAGTTTGTTCTTTCTCAACTTGGTAAGTCCGAGTTGATCGGATGTATCAAGTTTGATAGTTGAGGGTCTCGAATAAGATCTTCATGCATCTCATCTTTCTGATAGGGAAAACTTCTAGATGATGAACCCTTCCATATGAGGTCTGGACCGTCCTTGATTTCGACGTATTTTTCGAAGGATTCTTGGAGTGCATCTTCGTTGAAGCTACATTCTTCATTAGGAACTCTTTTGATCTGGTTGTCGAGGCGTTTTTCGATCCATTTTTGCTTACTTGGATTAACTTTTGTGTTGCTATCCATACGCCCTTTTCCATGTCTTTGTTGATTTCTTGAGCTCATCCATTTGGTAAAGAATTGATTTCTTCTTCATGCTATTCCGCACATAAAATAAAGTTAGTCGGAAAGATTGTCACTAGCACATTGTTTTTCCCATCGATGTGCTCAAGTTAATCAGAATCCCAATCCACATGTAATCGAAGTTAAGCCACCGAACTCTGAGAGGGTTTATTTTGGTTTGTTTATTATAAAATGAAATGATGGCTTGACAGTCTGTTCTCAGAGTGATTTCTCGTTTATCCAGATAGTGGATTTTTAAAGCATTTAGTGTCTCCATGCAAGCGTGAATTTCTGCATCAATGGTGGATTTGGTTGTTGGAAATTTTCCACTTGCGTATGCACATACCCTTTATGTATTTTTAGGATCCTCCTTTTTGTTTTTCCACTTACATATACCTCCCCATCCTTCCACCATCGGTTTCTAGTACTGATATAGGCTTTTTTGAGGATTTCGGATCGGTAGTTTTGCACAATGGATTTGATTTTTTAGGTATAAGTTCCGGTCGTGGCTTTTAATCCTTTTATCACCATGTGGTGATGTTTTGATAAGTGGCCTCTAATAAATTAGGTATGTAAGATCTTGCATAATTTAAGATCTGAGCCAAGATCTCATCCACTTGCTTTTCCTTGACTTTTCTTACGGAAAGTCTGCGATTCTTTTAATAATATCGTTTGTAATTTTTATTCTGTTTCCAATAAACTCAGAAAATCAATTTGTGATGCAATTTTCATTTTTGTGGGGGAGAGAACTAGTCCTTCTTTCTCTACAATTTGCAGAAATTGTTCTAGATGTCCTCGGTGTTCTTCTTCAGTATTACTGAAAATTAAGATGTCATCTATATACACAATTAAAAATTTAGAACATTGGTTAAAGCAGTTATCCATTTTCTTTGGAGCGTGGCGTTCTTTAATCAAATGGCACTAACCATTAAATGATCCGGTGATGATGAATCAATCCATTCAATTGAATCGGTGCATTGCTTGATGGAACCACTTTTCAAGTCAATTTTGAGTATATTCATATTGCCAATTCTTTAGCAAAGTGTTTATACGGGTAGAGAATCTTGGTCTTTATAGGTATTATCATTAAGAGATGCATTAAATACCATTCGTTCTTTACCTTTGATTTCCTTTCCACTTACTTCATCGATTGAGGTCACGAATTTACAATCATGGCCATTGTTGTGGCTTTCTTTGGGTATTACTTTGAGTGCAAGGAGGCCTTGATGTGTCGTTTGAGCTGTTCTTGCATTAATGGCGTCACATGCTTTGACTTCTGATAGTTAGATCGATTAATTATCTCAATTTTACAAGATGCGATTTTTGCTCCGGTGTTTTAACGGATCTTCCCGATGTATCCGTTAGTTTTAGTCTGAGGATTCCTCGAATTTTCTCATAAATGGATTATGCTCTAATAGTGGATCCATTCGGATGTAGTGAATCGTAGAAATTAAGTAGTCTATCTCGAGTTCGATAATTGTTTTTGCGACTTAATTTGTGGAAGTAACGATAGGTGTTATTTCTTTATAAAAGTTACAAGCGTTACCTTGATCCTTATACCTCGTTCTTCTCCATTGCATCTGCCACGGATTAGTCTTTTGTTTCCATTTCCATATCGATTATCGGTGGTATTATGAATTTGTGTTCACCAATGGTCATTGTTCCATTCTTTATCCTCGTTTCTGCTTTCGTAACGGAATTTACTCCATGGAATAATATTTCGTAATTTAATTTTTCCCGTGCCTTTTCTGGCACGTCCTTGGTGTTTACACAGCATGCCGTAGCTCCTGTATCTATGATTGCTTGAATGCGGAATTCTTGGACATCTGGAACATTAAAGAAGATTATTAGATTATAGAGGCGATTTATAACCTTCCTTGGTGCCTTCTCTGCTTGTTCCTTGACGATTTCGTTGAGAATCCTGATTTCAGAGCATTCCTCAGCTTCGTCCTCTTCTGTGATAGGCCTTTTTCCTTTATCTATTGGTAGAAATTCGCTTCTTGCTTCTTCTAGTTGTTCCTTTAAGACATCTTGTATATCTTTGTCTGTCGTTTGTTTTCTTGATAAGATGATCGAATATTTCTTAATTCATGGATTAGTCATCTTTTGATAAGTCGGTGTTACGAATTTCAATTTTAAATAAAATTTGGCGCACATGGACCTGTAGAGATTTTACATATTGTGCAATGGATTCTCATATGTTGGTGATGATTACGCGATGTGCATTTTGAATGTGGACCTTGAATAGGTTTGTTGTGTCCCAAGTTGTGAACACAATTCTCTTGTAATTCGGTAAGTTGTACAGCGTACCTCCATCCTAAGTCTTTGGTAGTTACCATGAATCCGTATTCTTCGGGCGGGAGATCTTCGAGCGCTTGCCTTATGTGGCTTATCGTGTTTGCTCCTTCTCCGATATCTTTGCGGTGCGTCGGATGGATCTTCATTTAAGTCAGCGAGAGGGCGTCATAGTCCTCGATAGGTCAAATCCTTGTATATGCTTTAGCCATGTTTCCCCTTTATTTTTTACATTCCGTGAAATGTCCTTCTCCACCTTTTGAATTTTGTGGAGCGAGTTTTGTTTTGTTTTTGATCACTCTTATATAGTGTGGGTTTTCCTTTATAATTTTTGATTTTGAAGCCCATATTTTACATTATTGTTATAATAACACGGGATGGGTATTTTTTAGGCATATGGAAAGATCTTTAATACCTCTTTGGATTGACTTTCTTGCATAGATCGCGGATATTGATATGTGAATCTTATTCTTGGCGACCGGCCGTGCATCACGGGTATTTGATTTTGAAAACTTCAATTTCGTCTCCTAGGATGCGGCATTTTCTTGAAAAAATTTATCGGATAGTTACGAGTTAATGTACATCCTCCGGGACCTTCTTTTGGTGTTTTATAATGCGTTCATGTAGTTGAACATATTTTTGATCAGTGGCGACTTAGCCTAGGTCAGTGCGCTCTATTACGCTCTTACGTAGAGACGGTATGGATCTTTAGGAGGATAATACATCGTATTTGTGATAAGGCGTTTTGCGTCATCGATATGTTTACCTCTTTCATATTCTTCTCGCATGCCATTCTCCATTGGATCCAAATCTTCTTTTCATCTTCTTGATTTTCTATGAGTACTTGGATTTATTATCTAAGCTTATCATTTAGTAAGTTAGAGTTATGGATTCCCATCGGAAATTACATCATGTATAGTCGAAGTCTTACAGTAGCAGTAGGACTCTTTGTTAGAAAATCGATGGCGATTCCACATATTTCGGCCATGGGATTTCTTAAAATCGAAGCAGTGATACGTAGTTTTGATAATAGGTAGGGGTGGGGTATAGCAGTGAGAAGTGGAAGAGGTTCTTGGGTTCTGCCTTGACACCCATAGTCAAAGAATATCTAAATTCAACTTCTCCTTGTCATTGTGAAAGGTCGGGCGTTTAGAAGAGCGTTTAGACTCATCAATCTTTAAACTGCGGCGAGAAAGTGTTGAGTCCGATAAGCGCAACTTCAAAACTTTCACTCGGGAAACCCTCACCACCAAAAGCTTCCACGAAATTCTTTGTTTTTCAAAATCTGGGAAATATTCCAAGAAAAAACAAAAATCATCCATAAAATGGTGCACCACTCAAACTCGTCATCATCGCCTCTTTGAGCCCGGATCCCCACATCAAATAACCAGTAGAAGATCAAATCAGCTATCGGATGAGATCAAGACTTTTTATGAAATGCAAAGGCGATTACCAAATGCGTCGAAGATATCAACCAACGTTAGAGAATCAACTCGGCCCGATCTTTGAGTTACAAATCTCTCAACAACGGCGAACTGGCTTTAGTACTGCTTTGAGACAGCATGCGAAGAGCGGATGGGCACGCCGTCATCGCGTCTACCAACATTATTGAAGCGATCCGGGCTCGAAAATAATCAAATAAATCTACCTTTTATCGGGCAATCTTTATGAATTAATCGAAGGATGCAACACATCCACGCGGACTAATAATGGTCGGATACACGCTTTACATCGAAGAGCGCGGGGACCCACAATTGTCTCGGAGACACGGATGGCGTTGAGCGTCTATCATCGGGGACCATGGAAATTGATTTATCTGGGGGTTGGTATATATCCGATCTTATGCTCTATACATGATTTTATGAATCACATGGTAGTCATCTTGACGCATGGATATGAGGATTGCGAGGAGGTGAATCAATCTCTAATCACCGAGCAGTCTCGATTAAGCGAATACCGACCATCGGTTTCGTTATAATATCTAGGTAGCAAATTACTGCTTCATGGCATCTCGACTTTGCTGGCGGCATATCTTATTCTGAGAGGGAGCTCTTGGAATCACCATCAGAGACACCATCACTCCAGGTACCTCAATCTCAATAACTCTAACGCATTGGCGGTTCAATCATCATTTTCTTCTATACTCCTCATAACCCCAAACCATTACTACTGCGAAGATGACCAATTTGCCTCATGGCCTTTTCGATGAGCCAATTTGGGACACCTCCGACAATGAAGACGAAGACGATGACTTCTCCCTCTTCCTATACCTAAATAATTGTCTAAATGAAGCTCTACCGACTTCCGGGCGTGGGGACGATCGGAACTACCATACCCAATGCTTAAACCGAGCCCATACGAGCTTGAACTTCCCAAACCGGAGAAACCCACAATACGTTTCACCATAAATGAAATGAACTTGACTATCTAAACTTCGACGAATGAATGGCAGATCACTTATACACATGTTTCATCTTCTATCTTCCACTGAACGTTATGGGACGTAATGTATCCACCGGCAACCTCTTCCACTTCTGGTTATACCCCACCCTATTATACTGACCGGCTCAGTTTTAAGAAATCCATGGTCGAAATATGTGGAATCGCCATCGACATTTTTAACCAAAGTCTATTAGTCTTTACCCCTTACTTATCACGATGTAATTTCCAGGATGAATCCATAACTCTTAACTTAAATGATAAGCGGTTCGATAATAAATCCAAGTGCTTGTTCATAGAAAATCTGGGAGAAGATGAAAAGAAGATTTGGATCCGATGGAGAATGGCATGCGAGGAAGAATATGAAAAGGCGGTAAACATTCATGACCCAAAGCGTCTTATCACAAATCGATGTATTATCCTCTAGAAGATCCATACCGGCTCTGAAGAGCGAGAATAGGCGTGCAAGACTAGAAAGGCTAAGCTGCGACAGATCAAAATATGTTCAACTACGTGAGCGATTATAAAACAAGCTGAGTCAGGAGGATGTACATTAACTTCACTATTTGATAAATTTTTCAAGAAAATGTCGGCAATCTGGGAGGCGAAATTGAAGCGACTTTCAAAATCAAATACCGGGATGCGGTGATTGTCTTGCCAAGAATAAGATTCACATATCGATATCTGGCGGATCATGCAAGAAAACTGCGATCAAAGAGGTATTAAAGATCTTTCCATATCGAAAAATATCGGTTATTATAACAATCAGAAAATATGCTTGAAAATCGAAAAATTATAAAGGAAAACCATGACACTCATATAAGAGTGATCAAAACAAAAACAAAACTCGTTCCACAAAATCAGTCTTATATATGTGGAGAAGAAGGACATTTCGCACGGGAATGTAAAAATAAAAGGGGAAACATGGCTAGAGCAGCCATACTGAAGGATTTGGACTACCAGAGGACTACGATGTCCTCTCGGTTGACAAATGAAGATCCATCCGATGTCTGGCATATCGGAGAAGGAGCAAATACGATAAGCCACATAAAGCAACGCTCGAAGATCTCACGAAGAATCACAGTTCATGGTACTACCAGACTTAGGATGGAGATGCAGTATTGCAACTACTGAGAATTGTGTTATGGAGAACCTGACAAACCTATTCAAGGTCACATTCAAAATGCATCTTGTCGCGATCATCACCAATGGGAGAATCCATTCGATATGTAAAATCTCGTGTCCCCATGTCGCCAAATTTTAATGAAATTGAAAAGACTTGCGCAGACTTATCGTCAAAGATCTTGAATCCATGAATTAGTAAAGTATTCGATCATATCTTGAAGAACAGGGACATTTAGAATAATTTCTGCAAATTGTAGAAAAAGAATGACTAGTTCTCCCCCACAAAAATGAAAATTGCCGTGCCACAAATTGACTTTCTGGGAGCTGTTATTGGAAACAGAAAGATAAAACTACAGCGTATTATTAAAGAATCATGACTTTCGGAAGAAAAGTTGAAGGAAAAGTAAGGGATGAGATCTTGGCTCGGTATCTTAAATTATCAGATCTTACATACAATTTGGGTACCTTATTAGAGCTCATCGAAAACATCACCACATGGTGATAAAAGGATTAAAAGCCACTGGGAACTTATCTGAAAAATCAAATCCATTGCAAAAACTACCGGATCTAGAAATACCCACGAAAAGCATATATGTCTTAGCGATGGTTGTATGGAAGGATGGGAGGTATATGTAAGTGGAAAAACAAAAGGAAGATCACAAAATCTGAAAGGGTATGTGCATACATGAGTGGAAAATTTCCAAACAACCATTGATCAGAAATTGCGCTTGCATGGAACCTAAATCTTTAAAATCCTATCACGGATAAATCACTCACAGAAACGGTATCAGCCATCATTTCATTTTATAATAAAACTCAAAATAAACCCTCAGAGTTGGTGGCTTAACTTACATTACTCATGATGGGGATTACAGTTAACTTGAGCACATCGATGGGAAAAACAATGTCTAGTGACAATCTTTAACTTTTATTTTATGTGCGAATAGTCGTGAAGAAGAAATCAATTCTTTTCCAAAATGGGAGCTCGAAGAAATCAACAAAGACATGGAAAATGGCGTATGGATAGCAAAGTTAATCCAAGTAAGCAAAATGGATCGAAAAATGCGACAACCGGATCAAAAGAGTTCTAATGAAGAATGTAAACACGAAGATGCACTCAAGAATCCTTCATCATAAAATCACGGTCGGACCTCATATGGAAGGGTTCATCATCTAAGTTTTCCTATCGGAAAGATGAGATCATGAAGGCCTCTTATTCGAGACCTCACTACATCAAACTTGATCCGATCGACTCGGAAGGCGACTTACCAAGTTGAGAAGAACAAGCGCCATTATACTCAAAGAAATCTGATTCTCTTATGAATATATGAAACAGGAGAATACACAGAAGAGTATCGGGAGGAAAAGCAATCGTCACAGACCTCTACCCAAATCGACGAGAAAGGCGACATTATTCAAACTTTTACCTCGCCATTTCTAAAAGCAGGAGGGACTTTGTTTAGTGGAGCATAGTGGGCCCCTCTTTCCAGGTATCAGAACTTAACTTTCTGACACTGGCACATGTACCATTAATTATTGGCTAAAGGCATGGTGTCAAATTTATTAAAGTTTAAATTATTGTGCAGCGTGTTACGCAACTTTTGCAAATACCAGTAGGTGAAAAATGGGGTACAAATGGTTTTAGGAAACCAGTGAGTAATTCTTATATATAGATGTGTTTGTAAGAGTTAAAACCCGAAGTTGAAGTTTTTCTTCTCAGTCTTCTTTATTTTAGTCTTGTAAGTTCTCGTTTTCCTGTCTTAATATAACTATCTTGTTCTTATTTATTATTGGCAAAAGTTCTCTGTGACCCCAAGCCAACGATCCATATCCCAATTCCTTTTGGTATCGGAGCTATGTTGGGCTAAAAACTCTCTGTATGTTCTGAGGGAGATTCTTCTGGTGCTATCATATCCTCTTGATAATTTTTGTTATCAACACGGTAAGTGTCTCGATCTTTCGACCAATAACGGGACTTTGAGATGTAGAGAATAGTAAGGATCCATGACGAAAAGGGCGTCGGGGTAGCATAGGAACTTATCTGTTTCATGAGCTTTCATCTTGAATTATTTTAGCATTAATCAAACTCGGGGCATACTCTTCTTTATCTAGCATAACTCGTTAATTTCATGAGTGGTGGAACTATCTGTATAAGTTCGTAAAAGCTCTCAAATCTCGAAACTATAGATCCTCCCTCTTGCGGGTTTATAAACCTACAGAGGCTTGTATTAATAGTTCCTCTCCTTGACCTAGTCAACGAATAATACCATCATTCAACTTCCTTGTGAAAGGTCGGGGCGTTTAGAAGAGCGTTTAGACTAATCCAATCCTAAGCTGCGAGAAAGTGTTGAGTCCTCAATAACTGCTCTGCAAGACCAACTTCAAAAACTTTCACTCGGGAAACCCTCACCACCAAAAGAGTTCCTAATGAAGAATGTAGCACTCCAAGAATCCTTCGAAAAATACGTCGAAATCAAGGACGGTCCAGACCTCATATGGAAGGGTTCATCATCTAGAAGTTTTCCCTATCAGAAAGATGAGATGCATGAAGACCTACTATTCGAGACCCTCAACTACCCCATCAAACTTGATACATCCGATCAACTCGGAAACTACCAGTTGAGAAAGAACAAGCGCCATTATACTCGAAAATCTGATTCTACGAATATCAACGAGAATACACTAGAAGAGTATCGGGGAGAAAAAAGCGATCGTCTGAATCTCTTAATCGAGAAAAGGTGACATTATTCAAGAACTTTTACTCCTTCTTAAAACAGAGGGACTTTGTTTAGTGGACTTTGTTTAGTGGACTTTTCTGCCTTATCATTTTCTTCTTATGCTACTCTGATCAGTCCTTTTTGGAATATTTCCCTAGGATTTTGAAAAACAAAGAATTTCTTGGTGGAAGCTTTTGGTGGTGAGGGTTTCCCGAGTGAAAGTTTTTGAAGTTGGTCTTGCAGAGCAGTTATTGAGGACTGACATTTTCAAGCTTAGGTGCGGATTGGATTAGGTCGCGTTCTTCTAAAGCGTCGACATTTTCAATAGTGACAGAAGTTGAATGATGGTATTATTGTTTTCTATGTCGGCGAGGAACTATTAATCTAAGCCTCGGTAGGGTTTATAAACCCATGAAGGGAGGATCTAGTTTATTTGAGAGCGATCTTATAGTAACTTATACAAATAGTTTTATCACTCATGAAATTAACGAAGTTATCGGATAAAGAAGAGTATTACAGTTTGATTAATCCGTCTAAAATAATTCAAGATGAAAGCTCATTATGAGCAGATAAGTTCTATCTGACTCGATCCTTTTTTGCATGATGCTTTCTTCTCGGCGATCCAAAGTCCCAGTTCTGAAAGATCGAGACACGGCTTTTCTGGTGTTGATAACAAAGAAAATATCAAGAGGATATGATAACACCGTAAGAATCTCCCTGAGAACAGAGTTTTTTAATAGCTCGATACCAAAAGGAATTAAGTCGTCGATCCCAATTCCATCTTTGCGATCCATATCCCAATTCCTTTTGGTATCAGAGCAAATTACCTTTGGAGTGACCTTATGGCCAATTCAAATGCTCCAAAAAGTATGCGGATTTAAGTGAATTCATGAATATTTACATGCATTACGAGATGATCTCTACGTCCAATCTCATTACATCGAGATGTGTGTAATCAATCAAACCTAAATATTAACTATGCACGCATTACAAAGTAGTTTAAGCCAAAAATTAATATCTTGATATGCTCGCATAAATAACAAGATGCAATATATGCATGCATTACAAAGTAATGTCAACTCAAATCTGATATATCGAGTAGTGTGCAAGTGTTCTTTAGATGACTTACACGCTTTAATTTATCAAAGCTTAATTTTAAATGCCTCAAAAAGCATGTAGAACTCTCAAAATTACACAAAGCTCAATTGTTCTTAATCACCCGCACGTGCTCCAACATGTGCTAAACTCCTACTCAGTATCAAGATGTTGCGCAGCTAGAAGTGACAACTAACTTAGAATAGCAATTTATCTTGAAAATATATGCTCCTCTAAAAACCTAAATTTCAAAATTGAAGTACGCATATGCTATTGAATGTGTAACTTTCCCTATAAGACGAAGTTGCAAATCTCACTTAATCGGACTGGTCCTTTCTCTAAAAGGAATGGGAGTTCACAAGACTGATTGGAAATTAAGTGTTGAAAATTTGATATTTACATTTGCAAACGGCCATCAAAGGCCTTAATCAATAAATTTCGCATTCAAAACTACAAACTCATCATATCTATTAAAAATATGATCATAAATTTTAACAACAAACTTGATCATCTACAAATGAAGATAGATTCAACAAGGTTTGTAATGTGTTAATTATTTAAATCGATCTAAGTACATTCAAGCAAACATCACAAACCCGATCCTCTGCAAGTACATAAATAGAGTTCATAGGGTCTACTCCCAATGATAGTTGTGTTGAATGGAGATTTCAACTGAAGAGAATAATACCATCAAAATATATTTAAGACTTTAGATCAAATTAATTCAAATTAAAAATCGATACAAATACCAAATCTGATAAATCACTAAGCTCAAAATGTTAAAAATGAAATTCATCCTTAAATAACTTAAAGCATACATCCATCCATCTTCCAAAATTATTTGTTGAAGATGACAAATTAAGAGCACTATAGCTCACAAAAGAGTCAAGTGTATTATTATGTTCACTCTCAAATTATCTCATACTAGTAAGAATGTAGTCTGTGTCTTCTGTCCGTGTGATTTGGCTAGTAGAATTTACATATGATCGATTCGTAGGCCCTCGGCCTTGGCTTAGATAATGGCTCCACTAAATTACGATCACAAATGAAACCCGTATGTTCTCCAATGGCTCTGCATCTTGAGTTGTGAATTATAGAATGCACTTGATAGAACAAAAGTCATTTGTTAGCTAAGGTGAACTTAAAGTTATCTCATTAGACAAACATCAACTAGATCTAAGATTCCCGGGCGATCACATAAATGTGACAAAATTTGATCAGTTGGATCAACTAACAGTGGTAGAATCACGATAACTTAGAGATGATGGAATAATAAGATCTTGATTAAGCGCGTCATCATTTCCCCTACCACATGCATTGATTTTAGAGAAAGGTGAATTTCATAAATTATAAACTCCACATCTTCTTCTTGCTCTATACACTATCAGTATATAGCCTTAATTAAAAAGTTCTCTTATCATTTGGAAGGGTAAATTAATTATAAGTGCTTACACTTATAGGAAACCTGGAATAAGATCTAAGTTCTCACAAAAAAGAATGAAATCTCGGGATACTGTCTTATCTACAATCCATCTGCCTTCTAAAAATTTAACTGACAAATCTAAACTCTTTTCATCAAGAGATCGAACGAGAATTTTCGGAGCCCACAAATAATCAGTGATCATGATGACCCTTGTAATTTTATTATGATTTGGTGAGTTATTTCTCTGCTTCAAAGTGAATTCTTTGGATTCTCTCTCTCTAAGCTTCCGTGAGAACATCTCTACTCTCAAGTTCTACTATAAACCTAATTGAGAACTCATTTAAAGGGGTTTTGAGGAAAAAATACTAGGCATGAGTCAAATAGTGCTAGATTTCTTGAATTTTGTATCACCCTATCGAAAGAAAATTGGATATAAGATAACATTTCATCCCATTTCTTTGTGCACCAAAAGATGAATATTCTCAACAAGTAAATAATTATTTTGTTGACAACCTCTATTTGATTATTAGATTGTGGATGAAAAGTTGTGCTCCTTATAAAAGTGAATCCAACATGACTTGCAAGGATTTCCAAAAATTGCAAGCAAAGAAAGTCATCTTTGAGATGTTTCAGCTCAATAGACCAAAGTGCACACAAATATTTCTAAAAACAAAGAGAAGATGAATCTTCTCTGATAATGCGTTGCTTAAATGACAAGATTAATATCAAATTTAAAAATATTTCTACCATAATAAGAACATCATTATGATTATCCTAGATCATTGGTAGCCCTTCTAGGAAGTCCATGAAAATACACTTCTATGACTGTGTTGGCACAAACAATTAAATAATGTTAAGGTTTTGATATACAACAAAGTATACATTCCTTCAACACTATGGACATATCAAGTCACAGTCTTAGCCAATACACATATCTTTATAGATCGAGAAACAACTTTGCCACTCTAAAGTGCCCGAACACTTTGAAAGTGTGCGCTCTCTTTATAGAGAAGTCCTCTAACGATAACTTTGTCTTCACAAAAACCTTCCAAGATGTTTCAAAAAGTCCTCATAAAGCTTATATAAATAAACACACTCATGTCAGTAAAGTTGCAACCATTTTTATCAGTAAATTAATCAATGGTCGAGATAGCATATCAACCATCTTATCCACTTCATATGCAACGCTTGTTAAAGATTTGACTCTATCTAAAAGTATCTGACTTATGATTCATATGAATCATGGTTTCTTTCCTAGGTGAAAAGGATAGTCAGTGATTCATGGTTTGGTAAATTGCCAGAAATTTCTTACCATGCATCAACTAATTTTTTTGAGCTCATTACAGTAATTCAAAGTAGTACACTATAGGTCTCCATGTTAACATTGGAAATGCATCAAGTCCATGTTTGATAGCATCAGCCTCAACTTCAAATGATTTCCATAGATTTAAGAGGGCTAAAATCAATAACTCATTTATCCAATTTCTTAAAAGAGAAAATGTGTACTCATATTTCATCACAAGAGAGTTTATAATGGCCTTCGTCAACAAATGTCATGGTATCATGACTATAGATAAATTATGGTTAACCCATCTTACTTACTAGCATGCTCCCATGAAGCCCTACACGTCAAAATCAGATTTCGTGGTTCAAGCTAATCTCTCATGGCTTTAATATTCTTGGGGTTGCTCTTAATTTCCTCATCACTAAATTCAAACTCCAAGCGAAATAGAATCTTATCCAAATATTGCTCATCTTTAAATTTAAAAAAAGATAGTTCTTCTGTAGGAGGTCAAATACTTCTAGTACATGACAAAGACAATCCTCTCATATTTAGTTGAAATATGTCATTAAGGTAGACAATCACAAAGTCCTTGCATGAATGGTTTAAGCATGTCATGCATAAAAAGTAAAAACATTATCAATGTGCTAAAAAGACTGAATGGCATCACCATTCACTCAAATATCATGTTTAATCTTGAACAAAGTTATACGCATATCTTCATCATATATTTAAACTTGGTGATAGACTAACTTCAAATACAGCTATGTAAAGATTCCACATGATACATTTAGATCATAATCATCCACTTTCTGTTGATTCTTAACCATGATTTCATATAGTGCCAAGTAGTAAAATTACACCAACATTTACCTTCTTTAACACCATCACAATCAATGATCTACATGGTGAATTGTTTAGCTCAATGGCTTCTTAGGCTAGCAACTTAGCTACATGCTTCATCTCTTCACTCTTGTCCACCAAAATGTTGTGATATATCCTAATGTTGGGTGGAGTATATTTTGGGAGGTGATTGTTCTCATGCTCAATAATTCATCAAGGAGTCAACCTTCTTGACTCAAAAAAAAATCTTGGTATTCTTCTACTAAATGTTGTAGTTTCTATTCTCATTCAACAATAACCAAGGTCAACACTTTTCCTTTCCCCTTCTCTTAGCCTTTTATGGATTCTTCTTGGAAAAATGCCTATCCATTTCCACCAGGTCTCTCTTATTGGACAAAGAGCATAATGAAACAATGACACTTGTTTATTGTTGTCTTCACCTATCTAGCTATCAGCATATCCAAAGACTAGCAACACTTACTCCAACTGGTAGTGTATCTCACACTAGAGATAATATTATTGCAACCTTCGATAGAAGATAGCATATCAATCCCATAACTACAAGCTTACAAAGATGGTCTAACAATTATCGACAAAAATCACTTCACAAATTACCTCATCGATGTATTCTTGAGTTATGGCAAAGCTAATATGGCATAGTTCATCAGACCACATCTCATCCTTCTAACTAGACTCATCAACGTCAAGTTATTTTGTACCACCAAATTGTAGATGTTAACTACTTCACCTAAATTGACAAGGTGAATGGCTCTTCATCCTTATTAGAGTAGTGAGAAACTTGACTCTTTTCCTTTTAAGAAAACCACAAGGAAATACATGAATCTAGCAGTTCCATTGACTCTAATGTTTGCTCCCTGTCTATTGTAGTAGCCATCTTTCCTTTAGCTCCTTCTTGAACTTCTCTAGAAAGAATTTTAAATGAAATTTGTAGTCCATCTCTTTCATGTCCTAAAATTTAATAATTATCATAATAGAGGTTATTTCAAAAAAAAGAGATCATTATAGAATTACCTTTTGTAGAATACTTTTTATTCTAGTTCTCAACAGTCTTTACTTCTCCTCCCTTCTTATCATAAAGAATCTTGTTTCCTTGAATTTACGCTTTCTTTTAATAGTTATAGCGAATATGTTTTTCTAGTTGAGGTATTTGAAGGGGAAGGGTAAAAATTCATTGATAATGTTGCAATGCAACTTAATTGAATACTGCATCAACACTGAAACATCTTTCAATGATGTGCCAGCCATTAGCGCTTATTTCATGAACTTTATGGCATATTCTTGCATAGTTAAAATCTTTTCAATGTCACAACATATGCCACATCATCTTTCCTCTTAATACCCCACAAGGTAAAACTCTTGTTGAAGCAACTTCTTAAATTGTCCCCAAGTTATATCTTAATGCCCATGGCTAAAATGAGTGTTCCACCAGGTTGTCCATGCCTTATAAACTCTAAATTGGAAACCATAGAAACTACAATAGATTTCTAATTGATCTCATATGTCGAACTTCCAGTGCAAATAGAGCCATCAAAAGTGGGGATATCGATATAAGTTTCTACCTTGAAAGGAATTAATAAGACTATCTTTTATTTCTTCCAGCTCATTTTTTTCTTGCTAGAACATTCATTGGCTTTGCGTTGATAATGATGAGAGCTTTCACTAAGACTGATCTTCCATGTTGACTGGTTCTTGATTCATGCCCTTAAACAGACTTTGACATTTGCAACACCCCCTTAAGTAGAATGTGCAATTATTTAGGACAAACTAATAAACTGTTTCCTTCCAATATTTATTATTTTTTCTTCTTTTTATAAGAGGACTAGTTTAGGTTTATAAAGACCCTTGCAGATTGAAGTTTTGAGATTGGAAGAACCACATATCTAACCTTTAAAAGAGCAGTTGGACCTTCTTCCCTGATGATAGTCTTGGTGCAGCTAAGTAGACCACTATATTGTTTTGTTAAACCCTACAACCAATTTAGAAACGACCACATTACTAAACATTTCTAAATTTTGTAAAAGAATATTATGAGTTTACCTGCGTCATCAGCCTCGTTTTCAACACATCTAGTGGGGTGGTTATAGCTCCTGTTATGGCACCTAGAAAAATTAAAAATAAGTTTATAGTTTAATATGATAAAAATTTATCATAATTATTTATAAACCAAAAATGAACAGAGAAGAAATTATGCTCTACACTTTTAAAAGGTATGTAATAAGGTTCATTGAAATCTAAGAAATTACAAAATAAAAGGCATTTATAGAATTCTATCCAAACTTCCAAATTCGAAATTTTTAAACGTACATAAACAACTAGATGAACAAATTGAATGCATACTCAATTTTATTGGGCCTAAAAATTTAAAATTATTCTATAAGGCCTAAAAATTAAAAATTGCATGGAATTACGAAATAAATTTAAATTTTTAATGGCCTTTGTCATCATGATAAAATCTTTTTAAGAATTGGTATACGTTAAATCAATAAGCAAAATAAAATCGAATTTAGTTTCACATTCATTATAGAAAATATCAAAAGATAATTCAGTGAGTTGCATTTTCAGTGTGCAAATATGATTGATTCACTTTCACAATATGAATATTCTCAATTTCTAATGAAAATCCAAGTTTAGGTATACCCCATGCTCAAATTTACCATCAAACCACAATTATGACTCTTATTCAAGTAAAAAATTTAAGTTTGTAAATATAATCTATTATAAATGTAGATTCAAATCCAACATCAAATATGTCATCATATTGTAACCACAAATCATCTTTTGCATCAATAGCATCCTCAAGAAAATATTCTTGAACTATAGTTTCTTCAACAAGATCTAATTGAACCATAAATAATCCTTATGCTAGTATGTGTGTGAATGGATATTTAAAAGACTAAATCCAAAATATTCTCCAAATGGACCTTCCTACAACAATTGTGATATAAAATTGATCCCAATTTAATCTTTCAACTATGTAAAATTAATCCTAATTTAGTCCCAGATAGATCAATTTGGATCAATTGAATCTGGTTAAGAGACTAAATTGGATAGATGTGATACTGTAGGACCAAATTAGCCACATATAAAAAATTGAGAGGACCTTTTTAGGATTTGACACCATGTAAATAATATTAACACCAAACTTACTTTCAATATCCAATAAATTATTGAACTTCCCATAGTCAATATCACATGAATGCTCTGTCAAGTGACATTGCAAATATTTGCTTCATGAATCTCAACCAATCAACCCTTAAGATTACGAACAGTCCTCTTGCTCCAATAATAACAACGCCACTTGCCAAAGAAGATGTCATCAATAAATCAAACATCCTACCTTCTTGTGTAAGTAACGGTCTTGTCACATAAACACACACTAGGAGCCAAAGATAGGACAAAACATTGCCAGGAAATATTAAATCAAATAAACTTCAGCCAAAATATTACCTACCAGCACATCATTAATTTGCTTATCCAAAATGAGACTAAAAATACCACACTTCAGTCTTCCTTTAAAGTTTAAAGCATAGAACAAAGATTCAATTTAAAAAAAATAAAAAGTCACTTTAAAATTCCAACAGCCTAGCTCCCTTGAGAGAGACAAGATCATAAGAGCTACTTGGCCAAGATTGCACACACCACTCAAATCATCAAGTACCTATTTCGCTTGGATGATACCATGGCTTCTAATATCACTTTCTAGTTTGAGAAGCTCTTCATAGGACTAATGCATTGACTAACTTAATATTAAATAGCTATTAACACAACTTTAATAAGAAACTTAAATAACTTGCTTAATAACTAATGTAAGACTAAACCTCAACCATCTGACTTCAAAAAAGGTGTCAAAGTGAAATCTACTAATATACTGAAACTCTTTAAAGTTTTATAACTAATTTTCAACTTTTTCCAAGGTAAACTTGTTAAACAGTTTATGGTGCCTACCATGAAAATCTTAAAAAATATGTTTGCATGAAAAGTATCTATTTAACACAACACAAAAAACACGTCAAAATGAGATTTCTAACAAGCACGTCAAAAATCATACAATTATTGAAGTACTTGTTTGAGATAATTAGAGTAAGTCAGCATAACCATTACATATGGTTAGATATTATGCAAGATGTCAAATTGCATGAGATTTAGAGAACAAAAGCATGTACACTACCAGCAAAAGCACCAATCACAGCGATCTCTTGATCAATTAGCTCTCGCTTAGCCTGGACAAAATAAAAAAAAGGGGATAAAGGGGTAAATTTGAATCTATTATTTTATATTTGTTTTATTGCCATCCATGACCACAAAAGAAATTTATTAACTTAATTCATTGAAAATAACCGACAAACAGTCGGATCAATTATTTGAAAACCACAATAAAATCAAACCATCATTAAATGATGGTGCATTGAAAATATTATTATAATCATGCATGCATGCATATATATATGTGTGTGTGTGTATGTATGTGTTTCATAAACACACAGATATATATATTTACATGCACATATATAAAAAAAAACTATATGTATGTATGTATGTTCACATACACACACACATATATAGATATAGATAGAGAGAAAGAGAGAGACATACACAAACACTAAAAAAATTATATGATACCCCCACAAAATGAATAAAAGTAGGATTAATTAGCTTACTGCAGCTCTATAGCCAATTCGAAGCTGTTCATAGATACAGAATTGAATTGCATCGAACGGAAGATCTCGCAAAAGAAAGGAACCATATCCCTGCAAGCTGAAAATAAGTTCTAAAAGAAAGGTAGCTGGAGGAAAAATAAATTTCATCAAATCAGTTATATTTTTGGAGACATAATAATGGCAACAAAAATCCATTCATGATTAGCATTCCACATATACTTAAACTATGACAACCATGTACATACCGCATAAAAGCCTTTGAAGCCTTCTTTGGCAATAATCAGCCGGGCAGCATCAATAGTTGAAGCAAATTGTCTTGTTTGCATCCTTTGCTTAACTACCTACACCAAAGCATATATAATCATAATTATGAATTTCATAAAGCATGTAGTCCCCAAAACAGAAGTTGTGTTTACCTCAGTAGGCACCCTAATAAAAGAAGATGCAATCCCTCCAATGGCGCCAGCAGTCTGAATTAAGATTCATAAATTAAAGGATAAAAATTTTCAGATACCAATATAATGCTACTACAATTTCTGTCTTTCCTCCTAACAGGCTTAAAACATTAAACCTTTTTCTTCCTAGATTGAAAAATTTGTGGCATCCACTTAAATTAAGCACACCTTCAAAAGTGAAGTATATAACCGAGCAAAAGATGACTTTATGCTACTTCAAGCCATACTTTGAAATAAATATTTTAACTCCATCTATAAGCAAATATAAAGGCTGCAATATGTGTCATGCAAGACAAATAAAAGAGAGATTATAGGCGTTAAGCTAAAAATTTTCCTCCAACAATGCATGTTTAGGGTGAATAAATAAGAGAAAAGGTCCAATTTGTATTTCACAGACAATCAATTTGATCAAATATTCGACTCCTTTGATGAAAATTAGAAAACACATAAAATTCATACAAATAGTAATCTAATTGTCATCTAGTAGAAATCATGCATCAAAAATAAGGATCAAATAGAATCATACATTTGATCTAAAAACTCACGATGATGAAAAAAAATCTATAATATCAAATTTAAGAAAACCCAACCACAAAACGAACTCAATTACTAAAATTAGTTAACCATATTAAAAAAAACATAAGAAATCACCGGATAAAAGATCAAAGCCTCATGCCAATACAAGAGAACTTTCCCCAAAATTTTAAAAGGTTAGAAGGGATTCAAACCAACTAGAAATTAATTCAATCTAAATAAAAATCAGTTGGAATTATTTATCACATATATCAAGTATCCCTATTTATAAAATATAGAATACCTCCTTAAGTAATCAAAAAAATATATCATTTATAAAAAGGCAATCTAAATCCAAAAGTCATTGAAATCCAGCATCCAATAAATCATATAATCAACTATAGCACCCACTTGTATGTAAGAAAAATGGGTCCTATTAGAAATTACAACAGTCACTAAACAAAGAGATCGCAAGGGAACAATTCACTGATGGAAGCAATAACTTTCCTGCTATTATAAATCATGCATCGATCATTCTTGACTTAAAAAAATAAAAAAAAAAAAAAACACCTTTAATGTATAGTTCAGTTGATGTTCATTGTTTTTCATCAAATGGATTTGGGCATAATTGTTGCATTTTCTATGTAGAAATCCATGAATTACCACTAATAGACTTGTCTGATTGTTTGCCTAATTTGTAAGGTATTTCAGCTATCTGTGATAAGTAATGAACTCAATTTAATGATCTCATATCACTTCTAGCACAAGATATGGACGACTGTTTGGTAAATTGTTGGATATGAATTTCTATGGAAATAGAAAGTGTAAAGAATCCAAGGTTTTGGGAGTTAAAAAAAAAAGTCAAATCAGATATTTTTAAGATTGGACAAACACTAGAACTTTTTTGAAAATTTCAATTTATAAGCATTTGTTCCAATGTGCCTCTTGATTTTATATAGGTATGCCTTTCTATTAACTAATATCTTAAATCCTCTCATAAGTAACATTACAGGATTTAGACAGGTCATTACTTTATCACCTAGTTCAATTTCAACCTTCACATTGGCAGTATATTTATAATTGTTAAATAAAAGTAAGTTGCATATGAATATTCTCACAAAAAATCATACATATGATTAATGAATAATGCAACATGATGTGATGAAAGTAATGAAATGTTAAATCACTAATATGGTTTTTAATGGATACTAATAAAGATACCATAAGTAATTCCTAGAGGAAAAGGTAATAAGCACAATAATAAAAAAAAAACATTAAGAGACATTAAGATTTAAATTTAAGAAAAAACCTCTTTAAAACCGGTTAACTTAATGATTTAAATTTAATCATAATTTATTATACACTTTTAGATTTGATTTCAAGAAAACATTAAGAGACATCATTAACAAATTCTCTAAAATAATGAAGCAACTTAACTTACTCTATAGGAATTTTTCTAAAATTAAATCTTAATATTTGTAGAAATGATATCAATTGATAATATCTTAAGAATAACTTTATCAATTTATTAGTCTAATTCTTCAACTAATGTATGCACAATCTGCCAAATTATATATTCATTAATGAATTTAATTTCTACTATAAGTCCATATACAAATAAGATTTCATGCTCAATATTGATATCAAATTATGACTCTTTAGATATAAGTTCAGATATAAAGATGTGAACATATTATAAAGTAAGTAGATTCAAATTCAACAAATTCAAATGTCAAGTCATTATAATTGTATATCTTTTCAAACATCTATTTTGATATCAAAGAAAATAATTTGTAATGTCTTTAATATGATCAAATTCAAACATTTATGATTATTGTGTCAATGTGTTTGATAGGGTTTTAAGGAGATGATAGATTTTTCTTTAGGGTTATTAACTACAAGTATAGTAATCCTAACAAAAGAACAGTTGTAATATTCATCAATATATAAAATTATGAATAAAGGCTCATATAATATTTTTGATAAATTGTACCTTAATTCACCCAATATTCATGGCTTAAACTCTTCATAAAAAAAAATAAAAAATAAAAAATATTTAACTTAATGATGTCGAGACAGCATTTAGCTAAAATATCTTAAACCTTGCATGATATTCAAACTCATCATAATCACCGTGTTCATAATTTTAAAATTGATCATGTAGTTGGTCATTATTTTTACTTAATGGAAAATATTATTCTTCATGTTCCATGCTGGACTATGTAGATTTAACATTAACACTACACCAATAATATTAAGTATGACTATTAATTACATTTTAACAAATTCAACCATATAAGAATCAAACATATTGTAACATTTGAAGACAAGTTATCATTTCAATTTGAAAATTTCATACATTTACATCAAATGAAGGAATATTTTTGAACATAACGATGATCATGTTGTAATTGTTTAAACCCATAGTCTGATCAAGTTTTTGTCTAAGCATTGACCTTAAGCATTGATGTCAAATTTGACACATAGGATCTAAGGTTTCCAAATGCAATTCTAAAATTAAATGTAAGAAATCAAGCAAAAAAAGGCCACCTTCATTGTTAATCCATGTAAACAAAAATTTTAATATAAACCACAAAAAAATTTACGATCATAAAGGAATCACTCATTCTAATAGAAACTTACACCAAAATCAAAGAATGGAATACCACAAATTTGACAAAACTTGATGACTCAATCATTCCAATTAATAAAATTAGAGCATACAAACCAAAAAAAATAAATCAAACACAACAACAAGCCTTTATCCCACAATGTGGGGTCGGCTACATAAATCCTTATTTTTCATTGTGTCCTATTATGTGTCAAATTCTAGCTTAATTCTAATAAACTAAGGTCATTTTTTATACACTTTAACCAAGTCTATTTAGGTTTACCTCTCCCTTTCTTAACATAAGGCAAATTTAATACATCAACTCTCCTAACTATGTCATCGGACAACAGACATTTTATCGGTCAAACCATCTAAGACGACTCCCCCTAATTTTATCTGCCACTGGAGCTACTTGAACCTTTTTCCGGACATATTCATTTTGCATTTTATCTCTAAGAGTAAAGTCACTCATCCACCTGAGCATCCTCATCTCTACGACACTTAACTTAGTCTTATGCTTCTCTTTTACTGGCCAGCATTTTACACCATAAATCATTGCAGGTCTTACCACTATCTTATAAAATTTTCTTTTAAATCTAAGCAGTACTTTTCTATCACATAATAGGCCAGATGCATTCCTACACTTCAACCATCCAACTTGAATCTACTAATAACATCCCCATCTATTTCACCATCATTTTGAACAATAGAGCTTAAATATTTTGAGTGCTTAATCTTTTTAATGACTTGATCATCCAATGTCACATTACCACCACTAGAGCTACAAATAAAATTACACTCCATATATTCAGTTTTGGATCTGCTTAAACGAAAAATTTTAGACTCTAAGGTTGACCTCCACAATTCAAATTTCTCTTAGACTCCCTCTCTAGTCTTATGAACAAGAAGAATGTCATTAGCAAAAAGCATACACCAACGTACATCCTCTTGTAAATGCCTAGTAAGAACATCCATAACTAAAGCAAAAAGATAAGGGCTTAAAGTTGATCTTTGATGTAATTCAACTAAAATAGAAAAATATTTTGTCAATCCTCCTCGTGTTTGGACACAAGTAATAGCTCTAGTATACATATTATTAATGAGTTGAATATAACAAATATTAACTCCTTTCTTTTCTAGAACTCTCCAAAAGACTTCTCTTAGAGCTTTATCATAAGCTTTCTTTAAGAGTCTGTTTGGGGCAGTTGTAATTTTTTTTTAAAGTTGGTTGTAAAGCTGTTGCAGAGAAAACAATTTTTTGAAAAAGCTGTTGTATGTGTTACAATTTTTTTTTTTTTGAAAAATTCAAAAAGCATCTTTCTAATAATGGCGACTCTAATAACTCAGTTCAACTTTTCACAAAATTTTCAAAAAAAAAGGCGGTAGCTAAACAAAGCTATTTTGTTTTCTGGCTACTTTCTGAAAAAGCAAACCAGAAAATTGTCCCAAAAGCATCCTAAATCAACAAATATCATATGTAAATCCTCCTTACTTTCTCTATTATGCTCCATCAAACCTCTCAACAAATGTATAACATCCATAGTAGATCTACCCGGCATGAAACCAAATTGATTTTGAAAAACTTTTGTATCACATCGTAACCTATGCTCAAGTACTCTCTCCCATAATTTTATTGTATGACACATTAACTTAATTCCTTTATAATTTGCACACACTTGTGCATCACTTGTTTTCTTAAATATAGGAACCAACAAACTCTTCCTCCACTCATCTGACATCTTTTTAGTCTTTACAATAATTTTAAAAAGATACTTAAGTCAAGAAATTCCTTTATCTCCTAAGCCTTTCCACACTTTTATTGGAATATCATTAGGTCCTACTACTTCTCCACACTTCATTTTCTTTAAAGCTTCTCCAACTTCAAATTTATTAATACAACGATAAAAATAAAATTCTTTATTTTTGTTTAGGGTACTAAGGTTGCTAAAATCAATCATATTATCAAATCTTTCATTGAAAAATTTATCAAAATAACCCATCCGTCTATTTTTAATATCATTTTCTAAGAAAAATATTTTATAATTTTCATCTTTAATGCACCTCACATGAACTAGATATTTACTTTTTCTATCTCTTTGCTTGGCCAACTTATACATACATTTTTTACCTTCTTTGACATCCAAACTATTGTATAAATTACTAAAAGCTAAATTTTTGCATCGCATATTGATTTCTTAGAATCTTTACGGGCCACTTTATATTTTTCTTAATTCTCCAAATTTTTACATCTAAACTAAATTTTATAATAATGCTTCTTATTTCTTATTTTTTTTCTTACATATTTTAACTCCAAATATTTTTATTAAAAGAAATTTTTTTCTTTTGATTTTCCAAATACATTTTTTACAACTTGCTTAATTTCACTTGCTACTTTTCCCACATAACATTAACTTCCTTGTGAACATTCTAAATTATAAGCTCTTGTAACTTGTTCTTAAAAATATTTTTATTAGTGTTCATTAAGTGCTCACATCTAATCCTAGGACAATAACTTGATTTATTTTTCATATTTCTATCATTCATTTTAAAATATAAAACTAACAGTCAATGCTAAGTACTTAAACTTTCACTCGTAATAACCTTACAATCATTATAATCTAAACAAACTATTTTTCTTATCAAAAAATAATCAATTTATATTAGATTCATTCTTATAAGTAATAATATGTTCATCTCTTTTCTTAAATAAAGTATTAGCAACTACAAAATCATAAACTAAAGTAAAATATAATATAATCATACCTTCTTCATTAATCACTTCAATACTTTTAAAATCTTCTACTACTCTACCAACATGTTCATTTAAATCTCCTCCAATAATATTTTTTTCTTTAAGAGGAATCTTTTGTATTATTCCCTCTAAATCATCCCAAATTTTTTTTTTTTTGAGCTTACATCCAAACCTACTTAAGGAGCATAAACACTTATAACGTTGATAATCTTAGTATCAACAATAATCTTTAAAGCTATAATTCTATCTACAATCTTATTAATATTTATAATATTATCCTTCAAACTTTAATCTATAATCACACCTATACCATTTCTAATTCGACTCTTGCCTAAATACCAAAGTTTAAAATCAAAACTATCAACCTATTTAGTTTATTGAATATATAAAATATTTATCTTCTCATGAACCATAATATCTATTAATTCCATTAATTGTAAGAGTACTTATATTCCAAGTTTCTGACCTAATTCTAATTCCTGGACTAACTTCTTTGCCCGCATCTGTCCAAAATGTGGGAACATTTGTTTATTTAACACTGCACCCGCATGCCGATATAGCGGCCCTTGCACACTTTTCACTATTTTCAAGCCATACAACGTGTCCCTTCTAGGGGACACCCTAACATTAACATAATATTTTAAGGGATTCATGTCATAATTATTTTGATAAGTTCTACCCTGGCTATCGACTGCCTATCGCAACCCTCAGAAAAAAAAAATAAGTCAAACACAGGAAAAAAATGAATGCTCAAAGAATTTTTTTGAAAGATAAAAAGATTAAAAACAACCAAAAATTCATTAAATAAAAATAAAAATGATATGTTATTATCCTTTACATGTCTCAAGTTGCCTTTTTATAATCATAAAATCCAAGGTAGCAGTCCAAATTCAATAGTCATTACATTCCTACACCTAAACAATTGCATAATCAGCTATAGCACCCACTCTTATATTAGTTCTCTTGGAAAATAAGTTCTGATAGCAACTACAATACTAGAACACAATTCAAATCAAAGAGAAATCATTAATCACACCAAAAAGATCATGAGAGAACAACTCATGGGAAAAAGTTGTTAATCTTGAGTTGCTAAAATCCCATCTACGCATCTAGCTTACTTAAAACATAGTGCATGGCTCCTTATATAAATATGTCCAAAAAAAAGTAACGGAAGAACAATTAGACATTGTAACATATGAAGAAAATGCATATAAAGCACAAAACAATCATAATCGAGTTAAAGATAAATAAGGTAGATAACACATGCAACCTACAAAGGAATTTAGAGAAGAAGGAAGAAAAAACGTGCAACTTTTCTAGTTCAATTTTAGGGCATATATATGATAAACATGTAATTAAAATCTACCTTACCAGATGGGCAAAAGCACTAAGGTTGTCAGGAAAAAATTTTAACAATTTTTGTTTGGTAGGTTCATATATGCCAACAAAAACAGCTGAGGCTCTGTAAAAAAGTAAAATAATACAAAAGAAAAACAACAGTGTTAGAACATAAGCTTGTTCGAAAATATTTAATAAAAAGTGCATCCAAACAATCTTCCACGTTGAAGTAAATGAAAGCCATATATATTCAAAATTTGAGAAAAAATAGTAATAAGAACGTGTGTGTGTATCTCATAGCTCTAATTTTCATGAATATTTATTCATATGCATAAACACAAAAACTCTCATAGATGTCATCATAGGTAAGCATCAAATCAAAATAACACTGAAAAAAATGTAGGCTCAAGTTGCATGCATCTCAACTGTTGATGATTTTAACTCTCCTGAATAGAATGAATAAATACCAAATAGAAAAAAAAAGATTACCCCATAATTCAAATTTGGTCAAGCAGACCAAAGAGTAATTTTGAAAGCAAGTAATCAACAATAAGTAAATAACTCACGGAAGGACACCAACAAGATTACCAGCTAATCCAGAATAAAGGCCTTTCCAGTGGACTTTACTTCCACCATGAGCAGCCTAGATATAAGAGGGCACCAAAAAATGAACTGTAATTATCCATCACAAATAATGCCTAACGATAGATAACTCATATAAATGTATACATTAAAGAAAGTGCCAGTACTGGGCATTCAAGTGCTCTTATTGTCAAAATGGGATTAAAGTGCAAGATTACTTTTCATGGTGAAATAAGCAAAGTCAAAGAGCATGAAACATAAATGCATTAAGTCTCCCCAAAAGCACAATATTAGAGCCAACAATGTTCAAGATCTCAAAACGAAGAACAACTTTAATGATAAATCATATATACTTTCTGCATTAATAGCATCTTTCAATAGAAATGTATTAGCTATCTGACAATGGAAATTCTAATATTACTGAACATAGAAGGATTATATATCATTGAACTTACCTGTTCAACTAAACAACAAATTTAGTGTATCTTGTGATATTACAGGTTCCATAGAATTTCAGGATATCATCATGTGAAACAAGTAAATAACTAAATAAATTAGTAAGCAGAAAAAAAAAAAATTTTTCTTCTGATTTAGCTTGCCTGTAATCGTGTTTTTATGGTATCAATCGGATATAAGACTGTTTCAACAACAACTCCAGCAGTTCCCCCAGCAATTATTCCATCTAATAACCAAAAAAAGATAAGTTAGGCTCAAAAATCCAAAATGTTAAGTTGATAAACTACCCGTAATCAATTATAGTTAGCGAAATAGGAACACAATACAAAAGTTTTGAATGCCCAATGAGTAGCCATGAGCTAATGAGGTTATAATGAAAACTAGGCAGCATACTTAATATAGTTTAAAGAATATTGTTATACTAGCCAAATAGTCTAGGTATAAAGTAGACCCATAATAGTTTGAAAATTAGGTTTTAACTAAGAAGAAGATGTTTAAACATTAAAATTAATAATTTTAAAAATTTCATATTTAGATCAAATACCTTATATATAAGTAAAACATGTTAATATTCCTATATCTAATGAATATAGTGTCTAGGTCAAAAGCCTTATATCTGGGTAACATACCTTATATTTGATAATATCTTACATGTAGGTTGAAGATCTTATATCTAATAAACACGTAAATGTAGAAGAAAGATCATATTTCGAATAAACATCTTAAATTTAAATAAGACACCTTATATATAGCTCAAAATCTTGTATTTATCAAAAGTATCCTAAAAGATTATTGTGATTGACTTCCATAAAATATAAGAGAAGTATCAACCACTCATCAACATCATAACAGACTATTTGCGACTCCATGAATAAATGGTGATAGTAGTACATGGCTTGGTGTCACCAATTTCACCAAATGGATTGTCCTAATCTATCTAGAATGTCAAAATTGGTAAAGAATGGCCCCCATATCACTTGAGAAGAATGAAAATTCACATGCAAAAGACACAAAATTTGTCAAGAAGCCTGTTACATACATGAATGTCTCTACCATCACATCCACCTAATTATTCCCTTCTTCATGAACCAATGCTTGCATGCTTTTTCCTATGTGCCAACATCAAGTCTCCCAGTGCCCTTTATTATTGAACCAGCACCACATCATAAAGCACCTCTAGCATTATCGCTAGCCTTCTCCCTTGTGTGTCATTATAGTTTCTCCAAAGCATCATAGACCTAACCTGCATGCAAGCCTACCTCCAACCCAATATCATGTCTCCTCATCATGCACCATTTTGCACACACGACCTTTATGTGCACACACCAACTGTGCCTCCACATCAACTAAACACCTAAACCATTATCGCATGCCTCGTACATGGTTCGCTCACCTCCACCCATTGTCATGCCTCACCAACATCATACATCTAATTCTAGTATGTCGATGCCCCTCACACTCATGCAGACCACTACATATGCAACCCTAAAATCACCCTATCTTATTGATCTCTACCAACGCAAGTGTAAACCACCAACTATATCTCTTTGTGACTATAAAGCCTAAACACAATAATAACCTACCATCTTGTTCCCTCTCTTCTCACAATATGTTGTTGCTCCCTTGCACGCACACACACCACATATTAGTCACACAATAACAATCGCTACACCATTGTCACCCCCCTTGGGCATATTGTGTGCCTATTGCATGGCATCACCCAATGCATTATATGCAAAAACTTATATAAATCGACCCACACGTACATTTGCAACACGTATGTGTGTGTGTGCGTGGGTGTGTGACAGGTGATGGAGTCATTCCAAACTCATTGGGATTTGTTTGTCAACATGCATGGCATTAAGACACTATGATTGATTGTAATCATTCAGTCATGGGGTTACAAACAATCAAACACACTAAGTTGCATGCTAACAAGGGGTGAGAGATCTAAATTTTGATGGAGGTCAACAATAGTGATATATATATATATATATGGCCACTTTTGATAGATAAAAGATATGTCACACATATATAAGATGTCTTATTTAAATATAAGATATTTATTTAGACATAAGGTTTTTCTTCTAGATATAAAATTTTTTTAAATATAAAGTCCAACTAATTATATGACTTTATCAAATATAAGATTTGTTGCTCTAATATATGGCCTTTTCAAATATAAGTTCTTTAATTGGCAAGGTTCATTCAAAAAAAAAAATTCAATCCCCTAACCATAAAGGCAAATGTTTTGAGCTAATATTCTTTGATAATGGATTCAATTATGAGAATATCATAATTGGAGGGGATTATTCTCATTATATTAATACACTCTCAAACTTTAAGGAAAATACAATTCAGGCATTTCACATTGACTAAAATAAATAAAAAGTATGCACATAACCAAAAAAAATTCCATCTAAATCCATTCCCCACCTAAAACACATAAAAATCAAAATTATAAAGCACTAATCACATGCTTTGTGCTTGGAGCGAAAAACCCCTCCATCCTCTACACTAACTTGCAAGGATATCAAATTTAAGTTCTACCAACACTCATAAAAGGGCTAATGTCATCTCAAGTGTATCTATCATATTTATATACATTCCCTCTTACTGGATTACTAACTTGATTGTAATAACATTATTAAATTACAATTACAACCTAAGCATGAATGTTCTTTAATAGCTTTGTTTATGAGTTGCTAGCCATAAAATGCACATAAGACGTAAATCTCTTTGTTAGTAAATTGCAATTTATAATAGATCCCTTTAATTTCCTTACTAGTTTTCCTTGAATGATGCAAGCCATGATAGCTGATAAAAATCCTCGTCACATTGGGTCAGCAACCTTTACTAGTTAAGTAGACCAAGATTCATAATAATTTGAGATAACTAAATCATATGATCATCATCGGGTTTTCTTTATTCTCCCATTATTTGCTCCAAGCACATAGTGGCATATCTTCTCCCAAATCAAAATATTGGTATTAAAACTAACAATCATTAAGCCTATTAACTAGCCTTAATCAAATGCATTCTCCTATAATTGAGAGGTGTAATTAATGACATGTGTTGTGAGAAACCTTGAACAAAATAATAAAGACCTTGTATGATGAAAAAAATCTCTTGGCATTATTGAATTTAATGTCTAATATATATTTTGAAATTTTATCCAGAAATCACTTTAATGCAGTAAAGTTGGCAAAAAATTTTAGAGCTTACATGCTTCTCCAAGCATCATTCATCAATAGGTGGCATCAGTTGCACACCTTTATTAAGAACTGATAAGCCCCACCCAATTATATTCATTAAATTAGAAAGGGTCCCTCTCTAATGGGTTTAAACTTACTAACATAAATCAATGGCACTAGATTGGTTGGCAAGGAACAAAAGCAAGATTCCTAATTTTTAAGAACTTTAGGTTTACCAGTTGGTCATGGACACATGTTATTCATGCCATGTACAGTTTAAGGTTTTGATAGGCGTAAAGCTATCTCTTCCATGTATTATTAAGTTTTCCAATTGTAATCGCAAAAGAGTGTTATCCTCTTCTATCAACTAGAGACAAACAGCTACACTAAAGAGGAGAGTTTTACATTGTGAGGAAGCATCATATTCACTCCAAATGCTAATGTGTAAGTAAATGTATAAGTAGATGTTCTGTTAACCCCATAGTTCCTTATTTAACTCCTTATGCCCTTTGCATTTATTAGCAATGAATATCTTGGTAATAAGCACTCAAAGGTTTCTGCCAAATTATTTGCACTAGTATAGTTGATTGTGGAGTTGTAATAATCTATGTTGTGTCAACAAGCAAATTCATAAATCTCTTGCTCTTAAAGGCATTGTCATTATCTGAGATAATTCATGTTGGCATGCCAAAAAAGTAGACAATGTGATCCCTGAAGATATTTAGAACATTGTTTGCTTTGACTGCATTACATAGAATGGCTTTAACCTTATTAAAGAAGTGATCACTGGTTACTAGGATAAACATACGCCCTTTCAATAATGGATGGTTGATTAGACCAATGATATTTATATCTTAATTCTTGAAGAGTCATGATAGCCTTATCAGGTAAAACAATTCAATGGTTGGTGCAACAAGTCATCATGCATATGACACTAGTGGCACTTAAGCAAACATGCAATGTAGTGATTAATCATGGTTAGTTATAATATCTTAGTTTCTTAGTGTTCGATCTTTTATGTCACAGTCAAATTATTATGACCCATAAAGTTCATTATGAACTTCATTCATGACATTTGGAAATTCCACTCAATAAAGCAATCTAGTTGAATCAATAATTATAGAAAATCATAAATGAAAGCAACTGATAGTGCATGATATCTAACTGGTGTAACCAACGATCAAATTTTGCTTTACTAACCAATATTCCTTAAGCTCGCTCTATTGCAAATGATTCTCTTCTAACCTGTTAGAGTCACTGACATTAGGATTTGATGGTTGAACCATATAAACTGCTATTAGGTTTGTTATTCCCTTGGATAATTTGGAAAGTGCATTAGCTTTACCTTTACTATCATGAAGCATCCAAAGCTAAATTATGTTTGGGATTTTTTTTACAAAGAAATTTTATGAAATAACAATAAGTATAAGTTTAGCCTTATGTGTTGCTTTCAGAAAACTTTGAGTAGTATGGTATGTTTCCTTCTAAAGATAAGCATGACATCATCCTGCTTATTATTATTGAGGATTAAAATGCCTTATGGTGGCTACTCCACAAAAGTGCAATTTATATGTATAAGATTAATCTTAATACTCGTATGCTTGTCAGTTATTGCATTATTCAGCTGAGGTTTTGAGTTTCGAAAATCTAGACTCAACTTAATGAGCTAAACCATGATTAAAATTCAAATTTTGATCGCCCAAACTCAACTCTTTGAACTAAACTAAGATAAGAGAATTTAGGTTTTAATTATCTAGACTTGGCTCGATAAAAGAGCTGAACTAAGATTAGGATTATCTTGCGCTTGTATGAGGAAATTACGATGATACACCAATGATTGGCCAAGGAATGATCATATCATCAACTACAAGCATGAGTTTACTCAAAAGCTTGATGTATTGGACTATCTCAGAGGTCTCTTTAACTTAGACTCTTAGAGCTCATCAGATAAAAGGGTGAGAATCACAATTTTATTGGGCAAGTAAGCTAGGATTCTCTGTATCTTTGGCTCGGCTTACTAAAGCTTATTAATCCTAAAAGTTATCTTTTACTTAATTAGTAGAGCTTCTAATGAGTTAGAGTCATATTTGCACATGCATCTTGGCATTATGCCTATCAACAATATGTATAACTTTGTTTTGATGGATCAAGTAGGCTATTTAAATCAACCACAAGCTTCATTGGCTATATGGAAGTTTTTTGTCATTCTTTATTTCTCTCTCTTTTTTCAATCTTTTGGAGGCAATTGATCTAGTCATCTATTGATTATGCATTGTAGAAGTATTAATATTGCGAGTATAATGTCCAACCTATATACCTAAAGTAGTGAATAGGCTCAAGCAAGTCTAGCTATCAAACAAGCACACTCGCATTAAGGGTGCTCGAAAATCAAGAATAAGTATGCTCGCCGAAAGGTGTATCCGATAAGAGAAAATCGATTTAATCCCATGAGTAATTGGCGACTACTCAAAGGAATAAGGCGACTATTCTTCTCGGCTCCATTCCAACTCGCATACTCGCCACAAACATACTATCACCAGCTTGAGCAGAAATTCACTTGTACTACATCTACCTTATATGTAATTTTTATGTATAATCACCCCTTGATATTATAAAGGAAGGCTTCTCTCTTAAGAAGGGACCTTTTAGCCCTCACTCTAGACCCCCATATTCTATGCTTGGATTCAAAGCAATAAAGATTATTATTTCCCTTGTACTTTCCTACTTTTATGTCTTCCTACTAGCAATCTTTCTATCTAACCCTATTTTTCAGGCATCTCAGAAGATTCTTCCCCAGTCCACAGACAAATTTGGATTCAATGCAACAAACTTGGAGGTCCAATACCCTGACCTCCCTCCATGATCACTCAAAATTTTAAATTATTATCTATTAGTTGAGGTTCAATGATAGTGGACTTGCGGATGTATGCCTAGAAGAGCAAGTATGAATGATCCTCCATGTAAGGCTATCAGAACAGCCAAACTCACAGGAAAATATACTTGACAATAAAGACCTGCCAATAAGCAGGCGAGTTAGAGACTTAAAGAGAACCAGAGAATCGACCATGGATTACTCCTCCCTTGGCAGGTAAGTAGCTAGGGAGGTCAAACAACCGCAATCATTCGAGCTAGATAGTCTGGCCCCAACTAAGCAATCGCACCAAAACAATAATATGCTCGTCGGATCTGTTACTCGCACATACTCACATTAGGCCAAGCGAGTCCATCTCTGTATTGAGTTCTCATATGTACCCGACTTATCATTTATGTTATTACCATGTGTATAGACCTCCCTTGAGATATAAAAGTGGGTACCTCTATTTCCAAGGGGACTGCTTTTTCTCTTTAGCTTTCATATGACACTTGTACTCTGGATCACCAAGGAATAAAATTCATTTTATTTTTTTGCTCTTTTAACCTCTCAATTTTACTTTGCCCTGCTGAACCATATTTCCCAGGTATCTAGGAAGGCTCTTCCTCAATCCACGAACAAATTTGGATTCAATAGTGAACATGTCACCCAAGCCTTTTACCTTGACCATTAATGTAAGGGTTGTGTATCTTTTAGTAGGTTAGTCAAATATTTAATAAAGAAAATAGATCACACTACAAACTCAAAAGTATGCCTTTCTCAAAGCCTATAACTACATTTTTTTATGTATTCATATTATTATTAACAATAACAATTGATGTGATCTATTTGTGAGTGTAGCAATACTTTAGTTTCAATTTTGAATAATAAAAACACCAAATACGTCTTGATCAATTAGCTAAGTATTGGATGTCAAAGAAACTATGTTGATGCTTGTTTACGTATGAATTTAGCTCTATAATTACAACCTAAAACCTGTAAGTTCAAGCCTTTAAAATGATTAGTTATCATTAATCAAGCCATACTAGGACTAAAAGCATCAATTTAGAGTTAAGGTGTCCTCAAATTATGTTGTAGCATGAGGTAAGAATTGGTCAATGTTGTGTTTGTCCCATCATAAAGTTACTATTTTTGGTTTATCAATGCAAATCCAAATGGGTTTTCGCATGAGGAAGCATTAGTCATAAACATTCAATATGGCAAATGAATAGCAATCAAGCAAACAAGAAAGATACAAAGAGAGAAGCAAACCTCTTGCATTTAATCTCTATAAAAGGATATAAATGTTGGCTCCTAACCTTATAGGATGGATAAATGAAATTATTTGATGCATTAAACTAGAGCATTTTGTGCACTTTTGACATCAATAAATCAATTAAATTTATCTTGCATGTTTTTTGAGCTATAGTATTAATTTTGTGGTTGTATGCATGAATGTTAATATGCAAATTTAATTGATTATAACAAAGAATATGTAATGCATATTCACACATGAATTAAACACGCTACAATTTATTTACCTAAATACTTCAAAAAGTATAAAATAATTGCCGTTAATAACATATGGAACTTTACTAAATAAATTCACATATCACAGCTTGTTCCAAAAATTCCAAATGAAGAATTTTCACAACATTCTCAAACTGAAATAGGCATGGATGTACAAACTAAACAACCACCACAACCAAATTCTGCAAAAACGCAACCATATTGCAACTCACCACGCAGCACACTTAGGAAATTAAATGGCTTCTCTTCACTCATGGTGATTGAAGCAAACGGTCTGGTCTGTTCCAAACCAAAATTGCAGAGTTTGCTCTTGTAAGGATCTGCAAAACCTGGCAATCAAATATCAAAGAAAAAAGAACCAATCCATAACAAGAAATCAACATTAATTAGTTACTAGGAATCAAGCCGCGATTTTTTAATAGTAGAAAACATTACATCAGTGATAGAATAATACCTAACGAAACACCAGGAGATTTCCTAGATTCAGCGCTCAGTAAAAGCGGAGCCATCGAAAAATCCCTTTGGGGCTGTATGGTAGCAGGATTTGAGCAAGATTTAACTTAAGTTCTGCCAAACGGTCCAAATGGACAAATTAATTCCTGCAGAATTTTAAATCCCGTTTTTCCTACGCTTTTCCTTAAATGCCGGATTTAGTAAAACCTGCTGGTAGGCGGATTTACCGGATTAGGCAAGCAGAAGCGCTGAGGGTGGTGGAAGGAAAGACGAGGTTTACCTTCGTGTGGCCTGTTCGTTTCCTCAATGATTTTGGGGCAGGAGCAGAGCGGAACGAGGAGGAATACGTGAGTTTGAGTTTTGGAGGTCCTCGTCTTTCCCCGCTGTAGATAGGTCTTCCGCCGAGAGGGGACCGGAGCTAAGGTAATGGAGGTTTATTAGAATTTAAAATATTAATTAAGTTATTACTATTTTTATTTTTATTTATCTAATTAATCTAATTAAAATTTTTAATTCTTAATTAATAAAAAATATTATTGATTTAAAATTATTGTAAATCAAATATAATTTAATTTAGAATAATGTTAATTAATTTAATTGATTATTTATTAATAATTTATTAATATGTTATCTTAAATTAATTATGATTTAATGAATTTGATTGTATTAATATAAGCTTAATAATTAATGATTAATTATTAAAATTTAAAGTACAAATGTTTAATTAGTAGTTTTAAATTAATGATTAATTGATATATTATCTTATGATAATTATATATTAAATTAAGTTAATTATAATTGATTTAGGCTAAATGAAAATTAATATTATATTTATGTAAATTAACTAAATAAAAAAATTTATTAAATTAGATTATTATATTATCAATTAATGATTAATGAAGATTATAATTCTCTCAAATAATTTAAATATAAATACATTAATTAAAAGGTAAATTAATCCAAATAATTAAGATTACTTAAATAGCTTAAGTAAATTTGATTACATAAAAAATATTTATTTAAACTACTTAAAAGTTAGCAATTATATATTAATTAAAATATTATCTTACATTAATTATGATTTAATAATATTTGAATATACTAAAAAAATATCATAAGTATAACATTCATATAATTATTATTAAAATCCTATTTGGCCACCCTAAATCATGAAGTAAGTAGTCAAATAGTTTCGGGATTTAATTCCCTCAAGATTTACCCAATTTTTCTTGCAGTCAAACATCCCCTTAAACTAATTTTAGTTATAAAACAAAAAAACCAAACAAGACTAGTCATATTGCATGTAATCAACTAACAAGAAAATGCTACGGTTTTCCCCCAGAGCTTTTTTTTCCGAAAATCTGGGAGTTTAAGAGAGAGAACACCTTAAGAAAATATGAGGAAAACAAAAGGGTTTATCAAATACCGCCACATAATACCTGGGCACGTGGAGGATGTAATTCAAGTCACCAGTGAATCTTAGTCAATTTAAATCCAAGAACATACCTACATTTCGTTGGATCTTGATCTTAACTATTGGATTCAAACCATGGAGAATCCATTCGAATCCTAAGATTTTTCATGATTTTTTTTTTCTCCGTGGAGATTGCATAAGGCGAGCATAAGAATATTGATTTTATTATATGTTGGGAAAGGAATAGACCAAATAAGAATATTTAAAAAAAGGGCCACATATTCATTTTGTTTAAATAGTATATATAAATTTGATCAAAAATTATTAGATTATGATGTGCGGACCATTTCATTTAAAAATGACAATGTGGAAATATATGAAATAGTTAAACAATTTAATTTATATATAACTTTCATGAAAGATCTTAGTCGCTTGAAACACATGCAACTAATCAAATCTTAATATTATATCCATAATGATGATAAAATGTATGATTATATTTGTTGAATCTAAGCTGGAGTAGAAGATTGGGCCAAGAGTATATGAAAAACATAATGATGAATAGAGTACAAAAGCTAATATTTAAGATATCCATAGATTGAGTATATAGAAAGAGTCGGGAATCCAAAATTTCAAGAAAGATCAAAGTTCTCCCAAAAAGGATCCAGAAATGTCTCTTCACCTTTTCATTTATAAGGTTGAATGGCTATAAACGGCTATAAGAAACTCAAGAAAAATTAAAGAAAATCGATAAATGACATACTAACATGTATACACCTATATGGTTGGGGTTTGACTACTATATGATGTGGCCTTTCAAAAGTGACATGCTCTATGGATGGGGCAAGTGCAGTGTGAGGAGTCCATGGCGAGTTGTCCCATGGTGGCCACCCACCTATCTTATTTTGAACAACTTGTTGTGTGAGCGAGTGGCAAACTTTTTGTTTGGAGACCTTGGAATAGATCGTTGTTAGTTGAATTTGGCAAGTGGTCATCAAGTTCATCATTCAGGTTGGCAAGTAGGTAAGTCATTGGATGGTTGACACCCTCATAGGTCAAGTGAACAATTCTAATTCCGTCTCCATAAGGAGAGTTTGTATGCTCCTAACTTGGCTTTTGTAGACAAGTTCACTCCTTTAAGAGGAGTATCCTTGGCATACAATTAGTTCTTTGATTCTGTCGATCCTTATAGAGGTAACTTACAAAAAGATCAGAGAATTAAATGCCAATAATTAAGATATATTGACTATTTGACTGGAATCTTTGGCGAATCATGCTGCATCACCTTTTGATTTCATCACTGGCTGGATAGATCGATTAGCCATTCCCTATAAATAGAGCCAACTAGTGGTGTCAATGAATCTCTATTCACCTCCCTATTCTTATTGAATTGCTTTATAGGGGAATGGCTTCTAAGAGGTCAATAGACAATATTAATAGGGCCAAGCTATGGTTGGGTGGAATAACATAAGGAGGAGGTCTAATCATAAGGAATAAAGCAAAAGAGAATGTCTAATCATGCGGAGTAAATCAAAGTGATAAGAATAAATACATTAGGATTTGTTATTTACAAGTTTTTTTTATTTGCTTGTGTTATATGATCATGTTTAATTTTTTTATCAAGTTATGTGTCAGGTATGATCTCTTTATAATAATTTATACTTTTAGGGTTACTTATGTAATTTGGAAAGAGTTTGGGAATTATTGAATAAAAGCATCAAAATAATTAATTGTATTAATTAGTTAATTTTAATTTTAGAGAGGAGGGGCGGTCATGGAGAGAGAAGTTAGATAGTCACAAGAGTGGCCCCCTCCAAAATGTCAATTTGAATGGTGAAAGTACAAACTTTCATTTGATGTTATTAATGAACAATGGTGATATTTTTACTGAAATTTGAAAGTAGATTCCATGGGGTTAAGGCTTGGTAGTTAGCCAATCAAAGAAGAGGATTTGATGATCCTTTAAGGGAAGGAATTTGTAATCTTACCTACAAGGCTACTTTGGTGAGAAGTTTAAAAATTTAGGTGTTTTTGTTCTAGAATATTTTGTATTTTATTGTGGATGAAGTTTACCATCTTATATAATTAATATCCCTAAAATTCTCCTTCTAAAATGGTGTAATTTGAGCCCTTATTTGGTTGTAGTTTATGTTTGGTGTCCCTAAACCCATATAATTGTGTGAAATTCCCTACATTTGTCTCATTTTAGCCTGTTAGCTAGAAAGGTTTTCCAATGATCAGTCTATAAAAAAAAATCACATACAAATATTTACACCAACGAAAATTCATGAAACTTTTTAGATCATAATTGGACATCCATATCTATAAATTTCTTATAATTTCATGTGATTTAGAGTTTTGTATAGGGAGTACTAATTATTTGAAGTTGGGTGTCAAAATTTGACTTTATTTTTTTCTTGTGTTGGCCAACTCTAAGTTCTTGTATAACATAGACTCTACTCTAATTAACCAAGACCTTCTATACTTTTCTAGGAATCTTAGGAGAACCTTCATCAACCAGTTGGGTCACCCCAATTTGTTGAACCCTTGCTCACACCAAGTTGAGTACCAAAGCCATGGTTTGGTGGACTAATTTGGTAGGTGATCATCAAGAGGATTAGAGTGCATAACAAAATGCTTACAAATGAAGAAGTTGACTTCTAAAGAAGTAATTTTTTGTACTTAGACTTTCTAATTTTCTCTTTATGGTATGTTATCTTCCCTTGAAATTTAAAGTGGTGACTTACAATTTTAAGTTAATTCTATGAACCTATGTACTAATGTCATTAATTGGTTTCACTTATTGACCTAACCATTTTCCATTAGCTTATCCTAACCAAAATTGGCTTAAGTGACACAAAATCAGTGAGAAAGCGGTTCAATAAATTAATTAATCTCTTACATTGATTTATACTAATACATGGAAACTTACATTAGATAACTTAGATCGAGTTTTATTTGAGTTCAAATTTACTTATTTTGTTTTAGTGCTTTCCATTGTATTTGTACTTCGTAAAAGCATTTTTACATCAATTTGTTTGTTATTTGCATTTATTTCATCATAAACTCAATAAGCATCATTGTTTCATTTAAAAATTAAAATTTAAAACCAAGTTTCATATTACACCTTCATTTGTGTAATCATGCATCATAAATTAGATAGTCAAGATCAAACGAATAAAAAATAGAATAGCAAAAGAATTAGCTTTATAAGCTAAGGAGAAGTTTAATAAAATTTTAGACATAGTCATAAACTTGGCCACCCAAGTCTAAAACATAAACATTAGGGCATGACACAAACTCACTTGTAGTTTAAAATCATGTTGAGGCTGTCCCATGAGGTGAAGAGCTTATAGAAAACCATAAAGAACACATACATCATAGAAGACATCCTTTGAGGAATTCCCTTTGGATTGAATATCATAAAAACCTTAAGGTTTTGAATGATCCCATTAATAAGGTTAAGCTTGGTTTGCCTACATATAATTGAGTCCATTAATAAGGTTAAGCTTGGTTCTTTGATTGGTACCTGATGGATGACTATCAAAGAACCATTTTTGCCAAAATGAAACTTGTAGGCCATGCTATAATTTACTGAGATAACATTTTACTTAAAGTAGAGTGGCTAGGTAAATACATTCTTACTTGGATTGAGATGAAAGAGATATGTGGTGCCAAATATTATTCTAGGAATCATGAAAAGAAATATATAAATAATTGATAACTCTTAAGAGAAATATGAAAGTGGTTGATTATATGAATATTTTTGAGGATTTGATTGCTAGGACCTATTGTATTGATCTAGTGTGATGGCTAGCCACTAGGTTTATTATTAGTCTTAGGAGTGACATTAAGAATGAAGTAGAGTTACTTGACCCACAAACCCTTGAGGATTCGTTTTGCAATACGTAGCTCCTTGAAAAGCATAAGAAAGTAGCCTCTCCTTTTAGATCTATGGGTCGCCACTCCTAAACTAGGGATGTATTGTGCTTTAAATTCCATAATAAGAGATAAATGTGAAATCAATGTAAGGCAAGGATTATGTCACCTCCTAAAATGCATGATAAAGATACTTGAGTGTATAGTACAACCACGAGGGGAAGTGAATTGATGCTTTATCAAAAAATTATATGAGCATATAAAAATATAAACAATGTAGAATTAAATTTTGATATGTAATTGAAAAATTTAAACAATAATAAATAAAATTTTAAGAAGAAACACAACACAAATTTTTTTATGAGATTCAACCATTCCTTATATCCTCAACCAGACCACCACCATCTAGATTATACTATCTTTATCTCACTATAATGAGATTCTCTCTTTCTTAAGGTTGAGAAAGATCTTACAACTTATGCTCCTTCATGGGCAAGACTAGCCCAAAAAACTATATTTATAAAAGTATAACTAAGTGTTTACAATGTTTTCTAAAACTTTGTGAGAAAAAGAAAAATTTTTTAACATCTAACTATTTGATGATAGCAAAAATAATACAAAAAGAAAAATAAAATTAAAATGTATAGGAGTGATCTTACAAACATGATGACTGATTGAAGAAATTCAAAATTGCTTACAAATGATGTGGCCTTATATGAGCTCAAGCTTTGAAGAGGTTTGGATAATCCCTTAAAGTTTTTTTCTCAAGAAAATATGCTACCAAGGAAAGAATTTGATATAGATAAAGTAAAAGAAGATTTTTACAGGCTTTTCATTTCACTCTTAACTCATTAAAACATCTCCTATTTGCAGAATCTCAAAATATGCCAAAGTATATTAAACATAATCTTTAAATGCTCTCCACATGGTTATAAAATAGGTAGGCAAAAAGGTCTTAGTGGCTAGTCAAAAAGGCCCCAATGGCTAGTCAAAAACCTTCAAATATGTTCAAACTACTAGTCAACCATTATTAAAAATGGTTAATTATTAAAAAATCATAACAAATTTAATTTTAATAAAAAGTATATCATGTAACCTATTTAATCACATTAAAAATATATGGATCTAATGGCATAAATTAAGGTAAAATTTATTGATTATAAAATAATATTTATTAAAATATTAATTTTTATATTTTTATAAAAAATTAAAATATATTAAATAACGTTAAAAAAATCTAAGATAATTTATATGGAAATATATATAGGTTAAGAATATTATATAAACATTTTATGTTAGCATAAAAAGTTTAATTATGCTAAATAAAATTTTAGATTTGTAAACTTATTATTATTAATTAACTTGATTAAGTATCATTATACAATTTTGGTAAATTTAATGTTATGTATAAACCACATAAAATTGTCTAAACATATAGATATAAGAATCATTTAATTAAGAAAGTTTATTGATGTGAAAATTAAGCACATGATGATAAATAAATTAAATAGCTCATGCTTTCATAAAACATAATAAAAGAATATGATAGAAATTTTAAATCATTTGCATTTTTTTTAAATGTGCTAATAGCCATATATTTTCTTACGTTTATAATAATTTAATATAATTTTTAATTTTATAAAAAATTATTTAAAGCTTGAGCTTGAGTCAATATTTCACAAATTCAAACTTAATAACATTATAAGCTCCTTAGAACTAAAATATATTCTTGTGCATTTTTATGCTTACTTGATCTTCTTCTTAGTTTATTGGTCATCTTCTAAATATCTTAATCAAAAAATTTAATTGTTGTCACTTTAAGTTCCAAAGTTTATGTAATTACTTAATCCTTAAATCACTTAGTATAAATAGTTAGAACCTCCAAAAATGTATTTTGTTATCATCAAATAAGCTTGTGAATACTATGTGCTCATAAGGTTAACAAACTTCATCTTTTTTAACGTTGATAAACTTTTGCTAGCTACTGAATGGGTAAAATTTATAAAATTATATCTCCCATCAGTTTAGCAATAATAATATAATTTCCTTTATTAATCTCCCTTTAAATGTATGCTATGGTGTTTAAAAATGTTTGATAGATACCACGTAGATCTTGAGGGTACTTATTTAGGCGATCACATATGATATCAAGGAATAAGATACTATCTTAAAAGATATAAATATCACTCTACGATGGATTCAATCACTTAATAAAGACTCCTAAGGATGATAAGCCTATGTATATTATAGATTTTTTTTCTACCTTACATGGATGAAGTAAAATAGGGTTTATTATAAAGTGTGTTATAATTTTTGTAGTGAATCTCTTAAGAAAACTCTTGATTAAAGTAATCAACTAATATCCCTATAGATTTCAAAGTTTTAAATATATGATGGGTAGTTTAGAAAGTCAAATAAGAGATATTAAGTGAGAATAGTTCTTGACGGATACTAAAGAAGGATAAATATGAAATACATTTATATTAGGAGGCCCAATAAACACTTTAGTTTATTCTATAGTCGGGCATTAAAATTTTTAAGTTGAGTTTTATATTAAGTTTTGACTTGGCATTTTATTAAAATATAACACAACATCACAAGACTGTAGGAATGCTTAAGAGGTGAGGACTTACATACGTAGTAGAGGTGAAACAATTATCCTTCGAACTTAAACTAAAATGCCTCGACATAAGACAGAAGCTTGACCTAATCTAATAAGAGATGATTGGGATATATTGGCTCACTCTTACTAGAAAGTGAACATATTCCAACTCTTTTGGACTTACAACTCACCTTGTTGCCTGCTAGCTAAAGCAACCTATGCTTTAAAATCATGTGGCAAAGTTTCATACATATGCAAGATGGATAAATTGTTATTTATTAGAAAAGGAATCTAGAAACTAGAATCACTCTCTAAGTTCTAAGATCATAACTTTCATGAATAATGCTTCTAACTAATATATTAAAATTTCAACTTTTCTAGATTTTTTTAGACACAAAATTTATTTGAAGGCTTGGGTATGCAATATAAAGGTGTCATTTTTAAGTTGCTTCACTTGAAGTCTTAAAAAAATGGTTCCTCCCATCACCCATTTAAAAATCCTTAGACATAATTTTTAAGAATTCGTGATATAAAGATTCATTCATACATTCAAATAAAATATTATTCACATAAATTTGTATAATGCTCCTATCTTCTCCTACACTTTTAATAAAGATAGTTGTATTTGCCCTACTCTTTGTAAAAGCTTGACTACTCAAAAATGAACTTAATATATCATTCCATGATCTAGAAGTTTATTTAAAACCACATAATTTTTTCTTTAACTTATATGCATAATCTATATAATATAAATTTTCATAACTCAAGGGGTTTTTAAACAAAGTATCTTTATTTATAAATCCACTTAAGAAAGCACCCTTAACATCCATATGGAAATATTTAAAATCTTCAAAGTATACATATGCTAGGGACATTCTAATTTCTTTTAGACTTGCTACGAGTGCAAATGATTCCTTTAAATCTATACCTTCTACTATTATGTACCCTTGTGCCACTAATCTAACCAATTTTTTTGTAGTATAACCCAAGTCATGTATCTTATTTCTATGGATCTACTTAGTTCCATTTATATTTTGATCTTGAAATCTTCAAATTAACTCCTAAACATCATTTCTAATAATTATTTTAACTTATACTTCTCTATTATAATCTTTGAACTATCTTTTAAAGCTTTATCAATTTACTTAGGCTTAAATTTTGAGATAAATGCTAAATTATTTATTATTTTCGTATACCATAAGAAAAGAAGATTCACATGAAAGTAAACATGCAAGCAAGGACAAGATCAACTCAAATATTGATCACTTGATAGCTCTCCATCAACTCGATGGTTAAGGACACATCACTTATCAAGCCCTAATAGTGGACTTAATGTCTATTTAGATGACTTGCCCGACTCACTCACTAGACTCGCCCAACACATCATACAAGTGAACTATGTAGAAGAACTCATGAACCACTTACCCATACCAAAACTTCATAAGGACTCATGTTGACCTCATTTTTGAATATGGCTAACATTCATCTTAACCTTTTACTAATTACCTTTCCTAATCCTACATTAAGAGCTTATTAATTAGATACTTATAACACTATTTTTAATGGGTAGCTATATGATCAAATCAAAACAAATAAATAGCTAAATCAAATATAAAATTTGAAAGAAAAATTAAATCCAAAATCAGCACCTTAGTGTGGTTCAAATCAGCTTAATATATCCCACTAAGACCTAATCTAATCCAATTGGACTAGGGATGTCCAATAAAATCCAAACCCTATAAAACTTAATAAAAATTAAAATAAATTAATTTAAATCAAAGTCTAAATTATGAGTCCTAAGTGAGTTAATTGGGTTGTCTTAAGCTTAATTTAACCTAAATCCAAATAAAATCAAATACAATTAATATTTAAATCAAGTTAAATAAAATTAAAAGTTTAGAGTCAATGGATAAACAAAAATGAAACCAAAATAAATTTGATGAGGTTCAAAGTGGTCAATCAAACTAGTTGACTAAGAGTTGACTTATGTGAGCCCCATTAAGTCAAAAGTCAAACTATCAAAAATTGGCCAAATTAAGCCATTTTAAAGTCATAAAATCATTATATAAATTTAATCAAACATAAAAATAAATGTACTAAGGGTTCAAATGGGCTAATTTGGCCACTTAACCCATATGAACCTAAATGAACCTAAATAGACCCTATTTAGCCCAAACTGAAATTAATTTGAAATTAATTCAAATTAAATATTCCAATATTTTAAATTCATAATTGAATATATTTCAACCCTCCTTGGGTATAATTTGACTAATTTGGTCACTTAGCATAAGTGAACCTAATAAGCTCAATTTGAGTTAACATGGGTCATCTTCAAAATTAAATCCAAATCAAATGAAATAAATTAAGCCAAATCATTTTAAATATTCAATTGAACATAATTGAAATCGAAACACACTTTGATTAGGTTTGACTCAATTGAACCCAACCTAACCCATTTAGGTTAAAATGAGTTAATTTGATTCAAAATCAAAATGTAATTTAAATTTGAATGAAACCAATCTTAGGGGAGTGACTTTAAAATCTTAGCTTCCTTTATTAAATATAATAACTTACCTATCTTGCATTCGTAAGACTGAACACATGAATTTAAATCATAAGAGGTGTCCTCCAAGTAGGAAGTAAATCCAGAAGAGTTAGGATAGGCTTTTATTCTCAAGTGAGAATATATATTAAGGTAAACTTTTGACTCATGTTAGAAGCACCTTCAAATTTAAGATCTAAAGCATCTCATTTGCTACAAGAATAAGTCTTCACCTCATAGGCATTTTTGTAGTCTTGTATTGCTAAACTCTAAGTCCTAGCATTCTAATAAAATGTACACTTAAGTCTAACTAACTTCATTTTTAAAACTATAAAGCCTAATAGCAGGATATTTTGAAGTACTTACTAGGCTTTCCATAATTTAAAGCATCTCCTACTCATTATCGTTTGGCCTCCAAAAAGAACTCCTTATTTTTTTAGTGAAACCCATTTTATTTTCCAATTTAACCCTTCCTTAAAAATAAACTTTAAAATCCATAGAGTTGAAAGTCAATTTTTTTAATTGAGAGTACTCTTGGAGAATTTTATTTTTCCTAAGATGTAATTAATTATAGGGCCTTGCCCTTATAGTGAACTATGAACCTAGCATTAAAATAAATCATGTTCTACTTCTCTATGTAGTTTAAGAAAAAAATCTCTGATATATTATAGAACTATTAGTTTTAAGAGTTTTGATTAAGTAATCAAATTCATTTTATGGTAATATTTCTATCTCTTGAGATAGTATATTTATTCCTTAATGACATATTCGATTACCAAAATAAGAACCTTCAAGATTTGTGCGTCATTTCAAATAAAAACTCCATAACTTATAGCGACGCCTTACATCCAAAACTAGGTGTGCTAACTCATATAAGAAGTCGCGACATATAAAGGCCATATTTTTGCTACATCAAATTATTATACACATGTTTCGATTATATTAATCCACAAAGTTTGTATACTTTCTTTTACGTTTTTTGTATAAGTTTATGTAGTCTTCTTACCATATAAAATAAAGGGCTTAGAGGCATCATAATGATCTTTTTTTAGATTCTTAGATCTTTGTATACTTTTGGAGATCTTTTGTGAATGAGATCATTCTGCAACCCTTGAACTTTGATCACTATTATACTCTCCATATTCATTAACATAGAAGAAATATTCTCATTTTGTTTCTCTACCCTCAACTTCTCATAACAAGACTCATAAGTAATGTTGGGTATCAATTCATGGAGAATTTGGAATTAGCACCTTCTTTAGTGTGGTAAGCATAGATTGATGCCGATGAACATAAGTGGGTCTTAAGAAGTAAGACAACTTGTGATAGATAACCTAATTAGTGTAGAGAAGATCACACAACACTTTGATACTCAATAATATATAAAATAGAAGGAATAATGAATAGCTTGGCTAGTTGAGGGGAGTGATGTAAATTGATGTAAAGGAGACCTCATGTGAGCACTATGAAAAAAAATTGTGACACTACATAGATTTTAGGAATTTCTTATTTAGGTAATAAAATCCATCATTAAGGAATAAACATATTATCTTAGAAAATAAACATGGTATCCTATAATAGATTTGATTACTTAAACAAGGACTCCTAAGGTTAATTAGTTTTCTTAATATTCCAGAGATTCTTCCCATGAACTACATGGAAAAGTAGTACAAAGTTTATTTTATATTGAGATCGTAGTTTGCTATAAGGGAAAATTCTTATAGTTAATTACATCTTAAGAATGATGATCTCTTCCTAAGAATACTCTCGATTAAAGAAATAGACTCTTAATTTCATGGATTTCAAAGTTAATTCCAAAGGATGGTTATGTTAGTATTTCAAAAAGGAACATTTAAAAAGGAGAAGAGTTCTTTTCGAGGCCAATTATGATGAAGTAGGAAATGCCTATAGATAATTGGATGCTTAGTAGACATTTTCAACTATCATACCATTGAGCTTCATATTTTTGATATTGAATTTATTGAGATTTGGATTGATATTTTATTATAAATGTAGGACTTAGATTCTAGTAGTATTAGACTACATAAATTCCAAGGGTTGAAGACTTATATTTAGAAGGATGCTTCAAAACCTAAGTCTACAAGTGCTTCTAACATAATTCTGAGGCTTGACCTAGTTTAACTTTTGGGAATTATTAGCTTTTCCTCGCACTTGAGGAAAGAAATCTATCCTTGACTCTTCTGGACTTATCACCCACCTAGAAGGGCTGCTAGCTAACACCACTTAAGCGAATTTTTAAATCCATGATGATCTTATGTGTGCAAGATGGTTGGGATGTTTACATTTTAAGAAATAATCTAGAAATTTAAACTCACTTTCTAATCCTTAGAATCATGTTTAGTATGATATGCACCTAACCAATGCAATCATTTTTAACTTTTAAACATTTTGACTCATAATTCATTTAAGTCCTTTGGGCAATGTAATTTATGCCTATACTGAGATGTAGTAAGAAATGATCGTGGGCCAAATAAAAATAAGAAAGCACACTTCCCCAAGAGGGTGGTCATCCTCATAGGTTAGATACCCCTTATGTGCAATGGGTGAAGCGTCCAATTCAAGAATTTTGAATAATGTGCCAACATGGTTTTCAAGAGCTAATTATTTCTAATTACTTTTAAGTTACCTAAGGCTTAAATTTATGTATGAAGGTTTGAATTTCTTTATTTTTGTTTAAATTATTTAGATTTTAGTAAGGTAAAAAATTTAGTTTTTCTAAGAGCCTAATGTCCAAGCATTCATCACGAAAACATGGCACAGAAGGAACCCTTGAAAAGTTGGCAATTTTTATTGCGCACACAAAATAAGTCATGCCAATTTAATTAATAAGAATAGGCCAGTGCTATCGGGTACCACTGTACACCTCAGAAGAAAGAAAAAAATAGATACCCGAGCTCTGCCCTTATACATTTCTTCCTAGAACTAAAAGTATAGATCTATGGATCTTTTTTCAAAATTTTCTCCTTCTTTAGGGACCTCGACAGGCTTAACAGGGGACCATAAGCTAGTAAAGTTAGCTCTTGTTATTCTTAGATCTTATAGATCCTAACCTAATTTTAAGCTTAAATTACATTTAAAAATTCCAAAATAAACTCCCGATCTCTGCAAAATAGATGTTAGGAAATACTAAAAGCACTCCAATAGTTATATTTGCAAACATACGGGCTTAGCATTAATTTCTTTCCAAGACCACCTATCTTATTGGGCTCTGCTTAGAGACTTAAGAATACCTGTAAAAAAATTACATTTATATATATTTATATTACACCAGTCCCTTTTTGCATAACCTCTTATAGAAAATAGTGTTAGCCTAAAAGGAACTTCCTACCATCCAGACTAGCGAGCAAATACTCTTATCCATCTAATTTAAAATAATACATCACCAAATAAAAAAATATTTTACATCACATCACAGAATAGCAAAGATCAACCTAACCAAAATCTAGGGTTGGTGACCTAATAATCTAGTGTATGCAGGAAGAGTTTGTGTGGTATGACTTTACTAGGCATTTTAGGTTCAAATTTCAATTTAAGTTTTCAAAAATTGGTTTTGAGATTTTTACTTTTCATAATTTTGCTTCATAGGTACGTATCATTGTTAAACCAGAAGTTCGATGTATCAAGACCTTCTTTGGACTAGTAGCCCTGTGATCTCGCGTGTCCAGACTATACCATATGTTTGCTAAATATGAAAAATTTTGTTTTCTTTCTTTTAATTTTTTTATTCTTAAAATTTGTTCAAATTTCCATTGGGTGGTTCCAATTTAAGTAATTTAGTTGATTTATGATTTCATTTTTAATTTTAATTTTATTTTTTATGTTAAAATGGAATTTAATATGTTTTCTTAAATCTTATCTAAGGGTTTAACCATATAGGTTGACCAAATTTAATGTTCATTTTGGTTTGATTTATTTTCAAATGATTTGATTTTTTTTGATTTGAATTGGACTTATTATTTTTTTTCATTAGTGTTTATATTCATTTAAATTGAATTAGTTAACACATTTAGGTTGATGTGTTAATTCATTCTTGGCTTAAGTTGATTTATTATATGTTAAAGTTTAATCTTTTGAGATGAAATTTTATTTATCAATTCACAACCTAGGAAACCTAAGTCTATTTTGGGCACCAAACCTAACTTAGGCCATTTCAAACTTTTAGGTTATTTAGGTTTAATTGATTTGTTTAATCATTTTTATTTTCATTTGTAATCATGTTATTCATTAATCTAAAAGGATTTAAGGAATTTCCATGTTAATTTATTTTATATTTGGATATGAAATTCAAAAGTAAATGAGTTTTGATTTTAATTGATTAATTGATTTATTATGAATTTACTAAGTTATTAACTTAAGGTTTAATTTTTATTTTCTTTTATTTCATTAAACCCTAAGTGTATGATTAATCAAATCCCTTAACTTCAAAGGGCTGAAAAATTTTCTTCAAATTTGTTGATATTAATTAAAATATTTTAACTTGATTTTATGAATTTTTATAATTTCTATGATTTTTTGATTAACTATTTCAGTTAAATTGTCATAAGGACTAAAAATTCAAAGGTCATTTGACCTTGAAATTTTTATGAAAAGTGGGGTTCCTTACCAATCTAAGTTCCCTAAAGTTTCATCCTAATCAGATGTGTAATTTTGGGTTAATTAAGGTTTTAGTTATTTTAATAAAACTTAAATTAAGCCTAAATTAGGATGAACCAACTAGAAATTTTAATTTTCTTAAATTCCTCTTTAGAAGATGCACCCATAGATGGTTCATTTAGATTTTGTGGAATTTGGGATGATTTGTTATGATTTTTCTAAATTAAGACCATTTAATTAAACTAATTAATTCAACTAATTACTTAATTAGGTCATTTTAGGGCATATAAGAATTCAATGAGTTTTAATGATGTTTAGACTCATTAAGATTCATTATGATGATTTAAGTTGATTTCATGATTTTTCTAATTTACTTTTAATTTATTTCATTAAATTAAGGGTTTAAGATGGGAATTTTTATATCTTTAGATTTATTTTCCAATAAATCATTAAAAATTTATGTGACGTGTATGTTAACCCTAATTTCATTTCTCCAAAGTTTTAAATTAATTGGATTAAATGTTGAGTTTAATTTGAGTTTGATTATTTTTCATTTAAACTCAAATTAACCTAAAATTATCTAATAGAAATTGGAGATTTTGGGTTTAATGGATTCCTCTCATTGAGATGAATCCACTAAGCCCTTAATTATATTTTTTTGGTTGGCTATTTTATTTTCAATGAATTTTTTTTTGAATTTTATGGTATTTTTAATATTTATTTAATTCAAAAAATTGGGAATTTCCTATTTTATATGGTCAATTCCACGTAGCACTGACGGTTAACATGGCATGGCTTGCTACATGAAGCAGTGCCATTGGGTGATGTGGGATCCATGAGGATCTCACATCGAAAGACAACAAGGACGCAGGATGATTTACAACCGTATGATATTCGATCGGATGGCCATGACTTCACCCGCAATTCTTATAGGAGTTTAATAAGATGGTTCGACTACATTGTAACCATACATTCCAAAAAAAAGACAACGGTGATTTCATCCTTGATCACCCATCAAAGGCTGAGATCTGTCCACCCCTAGACAACAATTTTAGGTTATCTAGGCCATAGTTTCTCACAATTTCAATTGTGAAATGATCGTGGGATGATTTCTTGGCGATCTATACAGCTTGAGTTTTCTAGAAATAAATTTTCCTTCATAAAATACTAAGCCCTGGATGAGAAGTGGTCAAGATTGGTACATACCTCATCGACGTCAATCTTCGATGAATTTTTTTATTCGAAAATGTTCCTCATGTCATGATAAAGATATAAGATGATTCTCATGCTTCACCTCCCCACAATCATGTGGAGACCAAGCTCTCCTCATTATCAATCAACCTTAGTTGTTTTCTAGCTCGCAGACGGTGTGATAGTCAAGATGGGCTCGATCATGTTCAATTATAACTCTATAACATTTTGGGAGAGCTAATTACAAGAAAAGGACACTCTTCCATCATTTCCTTGCTTGGATGTCTCCATTATTATTGTCTTTGACCGAATTTCAACTTGCCAATGGAGAGATGCTTAGGGAATGAGTAGATTCTTCTCTTGTTCTATGGAGTGTGTAGGAATACAAAGAATTAGAAGAGGAGCTCTCCCTCCTTATCTTGAAGATTGGCTATGAGAGGCTTGTTATTGGGGAAGCTCAAGGTGGTTGGAATCCAACTGTTGGCGATGAAAGCTCCATGAAATGGGTCGTATGGGTCTCTCTTCACCCTATCAGTATATGGGAATGCATGGCCTGAGGAGAGAAAGTTCCCCCATTTTTTCTTTGGTTGTGAGCTATATCCTTTCATCCATGGAGAAGAGTTTATCTTCAAATTGAATTACTGAAAGTCATTACCACCCTTGGAGGCTAGCACCAATTGGTGGTTAGTTGATTGAGAACACTCAAATGAGTGAGGATAAGGGGTGGAGGAAGAATGAAGGGAATGCTTTTGGATTGGGGAGAGTTTGTCTTGATGTTCCACCTCACTTTTCCCATAACATATTCCTCTTTTCTACGACATCTTACATGGCTTTTCCACCTCATATGTTTCTTTTGGGTTGATGGTTGGCTACCCAATCCAAACCCAAGAGTGAGCAATGAGTAAGACTCAAGCTTGTTGGAGTAGAATTTGGATTTTAGTACTTTGGATTGATCCATTGAATTTTTTTTGTTTTGGATTAATTTTGGTCAATTCATTTGATAATTGGATTTATATTTACGTTATAATTATGCTTAATTTCTTATGAGAAAGCTTAAAAGCCAATTGACCCATGGGATCATATTTCAATTTAATCTAAGCTAGTTTGATCCATTTGATTAAAGATAAATTAAATTAGATCTTTAAGTTGGGATTTACATTAGGCTTTAATTGTATTTATTTGATGATTTGCAATATTTTAAATTGATTGATTTCCTTGAATTTAAATTGATTTTGATTTTATTTCAACTTGACCCATTTTGACTTAAATGGGTTAAGTTGAGTTCAATTGAGTCAAATGACCAATTTGACTCAATTAAGCTATGTTTTGAATCTAATCATGTTTAATCACATGTGTGGAATGATTTGGAGTGATTTATTTCATTTTGTTTGAAATTGATTTTAATTTTGACCTATTTGACCCACATTGGGTTTAATAGGTTAAGTTGGATTCATTTGGGTCAAATGACCAAATTGGTCAAAATAGACCCAATGATTGGTTGGATTCTGCTTAATGATGATTTCCAAATGATTTTGGACATTCAGTTTGGGTTTGAATTTAATAAGGTCCATTTACACCATGTGATCTAATTAACCCATTTGAGGCTTTATTGGTTAGATTCATTTGATTTAAGTTTAAACATAATTATTTAATGATTTTCAGCCTTTAGAATGATTGGGTTGACCTTTAACTTGGTAGAACACACATAAAATCAATTATGTCAAATGGTTGACCAACTTTGACCTTCATTTGGATTTAGTTTTAAATCCATAATGATTTTATACTTTTCCTTTATTTTGATTTCAGTTTATTTTAGTTTATTTAGTTTTCTTTAAATTTAGTTAATTTTGAGCTTAAATAGGATGATTATGTTAATTACCCAATCATCTTAGTCTAAGCTCAGTTGGATTTAGGTTTTAATTTGAATGTGTTTGATTCAATTATTTATTTATATTTGGGTTTGGTTTAGGTCCACCTAATCCTATTGGGTTAGATTATACCTAGAAGAATGCACTAGGTCACTAAGTGTAGTGTCCTAAATGCCCAATTAGGTGGCTCCTAATTATTAGTTTTAGAAATGATGTTAACCTCATTCAAAATTGAGGTCAACAAGCACATGTTGGAAGGCTCATCTAACTAGATGATTTTGCAATTTTAGCATGGATGAAGCAATATTCCCAACCCCAAGCTTGGATGACATCTCTTTTCACACTAGTGATGAGGAGACACTACCTCCAAGTGAGAGCTGAGTAGAGGTGGTGTAGCACAAGCATAAGGTTCCATGAGCGAAGGTAAGGGAAATAAAGGTGATTCATGGAGGTCCCATCATAAGAAGCAAAAGTGCTTTGAGATGAAATCAAGCTTGATACATGAAGAACCATTTAAAAGACTTAGATTTATGTTTTCTATGTCATATTGTAATATTTTCTAAGTTTTATTATAATTAATTAATTTAATTAATTATAATCATCTCAAATTCTGAGTTGCTCGGTGGCTTAAGGGGAAAATAAGTAGGAGTAGTTACTCCCATGTAGTGGTTAGCCCCTCCTTCTCCTTTTTCCCTTCTAATGTTTGATTTTGAATGTGTGTAACTTGTATAAAACACTTTCTCTACTATTTAATAAAGTTATAATGCTACTTCGAATGAAATTGGAAGAGTTCCTTCATTGGTGAAGGGTCGGTGGCCAGCCAAGCAAGTAAGGAGATTTGGTGATCTTCTTCTAAGACTACTTTGTTGAGTGCGCTATAATTTATACTTTTTATGTAATTGATGTTATGAGTTGTTGTAAAGGTCCTCTATTGCATAACAAAAGTGTTTTTCTAATTTTTTTACATAAAAATGTGTGTTTTATATGTTTCTAATGGTTGGCCAACTTTAGGGTTCGATTGACCACTAAGTGTTGTGGTAAATATTTAGTCCTCTTAAAATCCTTAAATTGCATAAAAATTTCCAAAATTATTGGCAATACACTTTCTTTTGGAATTTCCATGTGTTACATTTTTTTTTAGTGATTTCTAGAGTTTTATCCACCTTACATGTAAAATCAAAGTTTTTGCCTAATTATTTTCTATGTGACAAATCTAGGAATAAAATATTAAAAGAAAACTTAGATCTAGTATTTTCTATAGTGTGCATTGAAGCACACTTTTGACCCCAATTAAAGTGAAGCGTAGCTTCGATGTTTCACTCTCCTACCATGTGTTATACGTATGCAAATCATGTGCTTCACATGAGAAGCATAATATCAAACACATTCTATACATAATGTAGAGTAGCTCACATTTTAAGATTGAACATTTAGGGGTGGCTAATATATTCAACCCTTTGGGCATTTCGTCTCACCAAATTATTGAAAAATATGACTAACCCCAACATGTGCATGTCTATGCAACTACCCATCGACCTCATCTCATGCACGACATGTAGTTGAGCATGATTGCACAATCACATATGATGAAATAGCTCCCAGTCGACCTCGTCTCATGCACAACACACACTTGAGCATGATAACATAGTCATGCACGACACACAGTGTACTCCTCTCATGCTCACACGACCTCAACTCCTCTATCTTATGCATTGTGAGCTAAAGGTTCTTTATGTATAGTGTAAAACCTTATATTTTATTAAATAAAGTTTTTATTATGATTATGATGATTAATGAATTCAAAATGTTGTTTTTCCTTCTTCTTCTATTTTTGCTTATCTTTATTTATAAATCTCTCAATTTTTTCATACAAGTTAGATTTTGATTCTATGGTGATCAATCAAACACAACACCAAAATATTCATGCCATTTTAACATAGTGGTTATGAGGGCTTAGGCTCTTCAATCAATAGTTCAAGTTCAAAATTTTATATAAGTTTAAGTTTGTAAGTATTGAACTCCTATGCTTGCATTTAATAATTTTTTACTGATATGTATTATGTAGATATTCTAGAATTTATATGATTTATCTTGTATGAAAATGGGTTTTAAATTTTAATATGCATACATGTTATTAGTTGAAGTGTTGAACACTATAATATACAAATTTTAGGATGGCCTATTTAAGCATGAGAAGAAAAGATCCCACGTAGAAGTACTTGAAATTTAAATGTGAGTCGAATACTCTTTGTCATGTATGCACCTATTGTGGCATAGAGATAAATGGAAGAGTTTCTTGAGTAGAAGAGCATCATGTTGGCCCATTTGGAGCATCCAAGAGAAGTAATGTTACTAAGTGTAAGAAGATTCCTTCTGATGCATCCGAAAAGTTAATTGTTCGCCAAGAATGAACCAATAAATTATAGAAAAATTTATACATGGAGAATAACTAGAGAATGATTGATATAACAAGAGATTCAGATAACCATACATTTTTGGATTGTGGGAATAGATATTTTAACTTAGGTCTATGGATGGAAAGTTTCAGTGCATCAATTAGTGGTGTAAAACAACATAAAATGAAAGGGCCAATGGATTTTTTAATTTTATATAGCCCATGAAAGAAGTTGAAAAAAAGAAAAAAAAAGAGATAATAAGGAATAATATACGTGAGAGAACTATACAATACATAGCCAAATGATTATATCAAGCCAATATTCCTTTCAATGTAGTGAAGCTTGAAAGCTTTGATCATATGATTAAGGATATTGCACAAGATGGACCAGTCTTAAACCTCAATCATATCATGAGATGAGAGGACCACTGCTTGAGAAGTAAAATAAGTTGACCATGAAAAATGATGAAGAACATAAAAAAATTTAACAAGGCCAATAGAAATTTTTTGGCCAACTCTCCAGCAGACATAGTTTCTTTAGAATCAGTAGATGCATCAAGATATTCAAGTACTACATTAATTCTCTTTAAGTTCTTAGAAGAACAAATTAAAAAAAAATGGAGAATAACTTTGTACCAAACTATTTATATAATAGTTGTAAATATTGTTGCTTATAATATTGTAAATTATTAATGCTACTTAAGTTTTGACAAGTCAAATGATTATAAACAAAAGAAAGCATATGTACTGGACACCTTAAGTAACCCATTTTATTGATTTAATGTCAGGAGATAATGTAAAACTTAATCAAGAAAAGAAGGTAATTAAGAAAACTACTGTGTTTTCTTATTTTATTTATAATCATGGGCTTGTTCTTAACATGATGCAACAAATACACAAGTGGTGCAGAATTGGTGATGTCATGAGTTACTCAATTTAAAATTTTTTTCTTTCTCTTGCAAGCATACATAAGCTAAAAAAATCTAAGGTGTTTTTTTTTTAGAAGAATGGAGCAAGTCCAAATTTAGTATGGAATAGAAAAGGAAAAGAAGTTAAGGAGATAATTCTCAGGTATGCCTTTTGGAATGGCGTGACCTATGCTTTGAAAGTTTCAAGCCCATTAATGAAGTTTTTGATATTAGTAGATGGTGATTTAAAACCAGCTATGAGATACATTTATGATCCAATGAATAGAGCAAAAGATGCAATTATTTTTACATTTGGAGGGAATGTAAAAAGTATGAGCAAATTTTTCATATCAACAATAATAGATGGATGTGACAGCTTCGAAAACTATTGCATCAAGCTAACTAATAGCTCAATTCTAATTTTTTTAATAAAAATAAATTTATTATACAATTTAATGGAAAATTATTGAAAGGCCTATATGCATTTATTACTCGGCTAGTGCGAGACCCAAATGATATGATGGCCATAGATGAACTATTATTTTGCAATCATGCCAGCGGGTTATTTGCAATTGAATTTGTCACCTATAATAGAGATAGGTATAATGACTTATATTAAATTTCTAAATTTTATGTTATATTAAATTTTATATATTGATGTTAAATTTTATATGCAATTAAGTGGTGGGAGATGTATGGTACTTCTGTCCCTAAATTACAAAAACTAGAAAATAAAGTTTTAGGATTAACTTGTAGTGCTACTAGATATGAAAGGAAATGGAGTGTATTTGAACAGGTAAATATTATTTAATATTATAAATGTTAAGTATGTTAACTTACATATTTATTCATGCACTTTATTGATGGAGATGGGTTATGGAGAGAAGACGCCATAACAGATAGTGTAAAAGAAATGCTCCAAGGATCTTCTACTCACCAAAGTGGAAGGGATACAAAGAAATTTTTCTCACAAAGAAGAATGATAGCAAGAGGTCATCAAATCCCTTGGATGGTCAGCCACCAAGCTAAAACTAAATACTTTTTACTTAAATTTCACACATAAGAGCCAAAAGTTCCTTCAAGGTCAGAAATATTGTTTAAATAAGTATAATACTCCAAGAGATGTGTCCCTAAGGAAGAAAACTATCAAAAAACAAAAAAAAGTCAGAACCATCATTTTGCAATGCCAAGGCATCACAGACCAGTGTCGTAACATCATAGTTCAGTGTTGAGGCATCATAAGCCAGTGCCAAGGTGCTAGCTTCTTTGTCCCCAAACACCAAATACCATGGATGGTAGAGCCAAGGTACCAGAAAGGGAGCGCCTAGGCACTAGACTAACACCTTTATAATTTAATAGATCAACTCAGATATTTTTAATCATAACTCTGATACAACACCTAAATATGATTAAATACATCTATTACAATATAATACAATACATGAATCATAAATCCACAACACATAAAGTCTAATAAAAGTCCTAAGTTCAAACTTTAGTTTAGGACCTTGTGATAGGTCCTTTCCTCCTTTAATGTTCTACATCATTTATTTTTAATCATGAATTCTCTACAGATTCACATGAAAAAGAAAAATTGGTTGGAGAAAAATTGATTAAATAATTCAATTTTCATTAAATACAATCAGACATTGAAAAGAAGATTTAATTTAATGGATGTAATAGATCCAACTATCTTATATTTTATTGAAGAAAGTAGTGAGTGGTTAACCAAAGAAATGGAGGATACTAGATAAGGAGTTTTTGGTGATAAAAATCTAACTTGGAGATAGATTAAAGAGGCCTCAAGAGAAGTTGATAGATGATGGTCTATCAGGTTTAGTAGATGAAAAAAAGATCTTCATTAAAAATGAAAACTAATTCATTTCATCCAATTATAAAGACTCCATCCTCATATAGTCTTCAAGAAAGAGAAGTTGAAATTATTTCAAATGAAGAATTAGAAGAGGGGGGAAGAAGAAGAAGACTATGAAGATGATGAACTTTTTCCAAGGAGAATAAGAGTGTATGAATGAAATGGAGGATGATGACTAATACTTCTTTAAATTTTTTTTAAAGATATGCGAACTATTCATTATATAGAAATTTTTTATCAAACATATCCTATGAAATTGTTTTAATTTTTAAACATTTAAATTTATAATTTATTTAATTTTGTATATTGCTAGAAATTTCATTTGGCATATTGAATTGAAGATTTGTCTCCAGAAGGTAGACATATCACTTATTTTAATTTTGTTTTAAGATTAAATTTTTGTGAAATATATTGTGATTTAATTGTTGCAAATATCTCATTACTTTGTTGCAAATGTCGCAATATACTTACTAAAAATTATAGTTATATGTGATACATTATTTCAAATCTATTTTAAAGCTGAGTGCTTCAATTTATAGAACCATCGCTTCGTATTTCACTTTGTGCTTCAAAGTAGATAAGAGTATAAATGCTTTGCATTATGGTTTGCACTTTAAAAACACTACTTATACCCCTCAAAAACTCTTGAAACTTTTCAAATTGCAATCGAACATTCCACTCTACAAATTTTCTTTTGTTTCAATGATTTGGATTTCAGGAAAAAAAAGTTCTAATTGCTAGAAGTCATGGTTCTATGAATAGGACTATGTGTTATCATATGTTGTCCAACCTTAATTTCTTATATATCTCTAAAACCACTCCAAATTAAACCTTGCTAGAGCCTTCTATACTCTTTTAAAAATTTTACAAGAGGCCCCCTTCCATCAATTGAGTTACCCCAATTGGTCCATCCATAGCCTTGGTCTCAATTTGGTATCAAAGTATAAGTTTGGTAGACTTGTTTGAAAGGTGATCACTTAAGAAATTGTTTATTTGACATGGTATTTATAAAGGTAGGAGTTGATTTAAGAATGATATTTTTTTGTTGGACTTACTAATTTGTTTTTCATTCTATTTTATATTTTTTTAGCAAATTCATGTGGTAGAACTCATGTTTAATGCTATTCTATGAACCTAGCCCTACTGTCAAGAGTTGGCTATACTAAATCAACTAAACCATTTACCATAAACTATCCTTGGCTTTATTTTACTTGAGTGATTTCCAAATCAGTGAGGGAGTGCTCCTTTAAATCATTAAAAACCCTCAACTTGATTTAAACCACTGAGGGAGTGCTCACATTAAACAGCTTAAGGTTTTAGGTTAGTTATATTTAAAATGTTTTGTGCTAGTTTACTTGTATCCTAAATAGGTTAGCCAATATCAAACAAATAACTTGAATAGGAGAGTAGATAAACTTTCCATAAAAACTAAAATAAAGTGAAATGGTTCCAAGAATTAGTGATGTACCTAGCCACCCAAGTTTAAAACATGAATGTTAGGGCGGGCCCAAACCCCACATGTGGTTCAAAATCTTATAGAGGCTAATGATTTAGAAGAAGAACATGTAGAAAACCATAGAGAACACATATTCTTTATGAGAAATCCTTTGGTAGGTCCTGTTATGAATGAAAAGGAGCGGGTGGACAGACTTTCACTTCTACTTGGGCCATTGGTTCCAATGGAGCTTTTATGGAAGCAACAACTATAGAAAAAGTTTCAACCCGTGACTCATCCTTATGAATGACTATCATAAACTTCGTGAGGTTTTAATTGACCTCATTTGGAAGATTAAATTTTATGCCCTTGCATATGATTGATGGGTTCATGGTCCTAATAGGTTTTTAGACTAACATACCCAGATGAATGATCTATTTGGTTTGTACCATATGGATGACTATTAAAAGACCAACTTTGCTAAAATGAGATTATTATGCCTTGCAAAAATCTATTGAAACAAAATCTTGATGAAGGAAGAGACAGACTAAGAAGGCACATACTCACTTACATAAAGATGAGGGAAATGCAAAGGGCCAAATCTTATCATAGAAATTTTGAAAATAAGTTACATAAGTAGTTGATGGCTATTAGTTAAGGAAATATGTCAGATGTGGAGTACATGAACACATTTGAGGATTGATAAATAAAAATAGTTGTACTAATCAGAAGAGGAAATTAGCTGCTAAATTTACCATTAGTCTTAAGAGTGACATTAGGAATGAGGTGGAGTCTCACCTTCCTCAATACTCAACCTGACAAGTTTGAGGTGCTTGATCACCTAAAGCTCTAATCTTTGAGAGTAGATCAATGCATATAATCTCAAAATATTTAAGTCTCCCAACTTCTATCCTCACCTTATAAAAATACATCTACAATGCTTCATCTTGAACCTCAAAGTTGCCAGTAACCTGACTCATAAAATATATTACAAGAATTTAGTACTGAGTTATAAAGTGAATCTTAATATGATGTGTAGAGATTCATACTTGTCCTAATTAATACTAAACTTATTGAATATTCTTTGACTCTTAGACATTAAAGTAATGTTTCTCCTAGTTTTAGGAATTATAACATTGTTGGTGAGTAGAGTACTGACTTTAATTCCAAGATGATAGCTTCACATTCCACAATCCACTTGGACCTCTTTGTGCTCCTAAAGACTTTGAAATAGAGGGATCAACATTTTCTCATCTTGGAGATGAAATAATATTGGTTGACAACTCATTCTGTTAGTCATGCACTTCCTTGGTCATCTTTGAATATGGTATGTCTAGAATCACCTTGACTTTATTAGATTGATCTTTATACCTTCGAAGGTGGTATTCCAGGGACTTGCCTAAGCTTGTGCTAAATGTAACTTTTAAGGGGTAGAAAATGTCTCCTTCATGTTTAGTACATGCTGCTCTAGTGATGTTCTTTTTATCAGTAAATCATCCACATACACCTACATGTTTCTTATTTTCTACTATTTGAAGATTTGCTCCATCACCTTTTGATAAGTTGCCATACATTGTTCAAGATGTAAGGAATGACCTTATAATAATACAAACCTTCTCCTATAATAAAAGCCATCTTCTCCAAGTTTGCTAGGTGCATTTTGATTTGGTGATAGCTTTAGAACATATATAGAAAACTCATCATTAGGTCCCCCATTACTAAGTCAATGAGTGTATTAATTTTGGGGAGTGGGTTACCATCTTTTTTGCATGCTGAATTTTGATTCACAAAGTTTACACACATTCTCCATTTTTATTAGCCTTTTATACTATCATGACATTAAAGATCTATTCTAAATACTAAACATTTTTAATAATGTTACCTTCTAATAATTTGTTCACTTCTTCTTTAATTGATTCAGTGAGTAAGGATGCCATCTTCATTTTTTTGCTTGATATATTGTACATCCTTTTTGATGTTGAGCTGATGGCAAGAAATATTAATGTCAATCCTCAACATTTTAGATACTTTCCATGCAAATATGTCCAAGTGTTCATTCAATACTTGTATTAGGGCCTTCTTGTATTCACCACTATAAGTGGATTTGATTCTTATGGTTTACTTTCGATCATTGACAGCTTATATCTCTTCTATTATTTCAATGGTCACTAGCCTAGTTTGGGTGACTTCTAATTGTAGTACTTCATCTAATTTTTGTTGGTTGCTGACTACTTATAAGTAGAATGCATTTAACTGATTAAAATCCTTACAAATAGTAATTTTTTTATTCCCCTAAAAAATTTTAGTTCAACTTGGTAGGTAGAGACCACTACTTTGAAGATATTTAATAGTGGTTTGGCAAAGATGGAATTATGGGTGGCCAATGCATCCAAAATGATAAAATCCCTACTTCATGAACTACTTCTCTCCTTCCCCTTGGGTCATACAAAGACTGATTGCCCACATAGTTTTTCTCTTTTCTTTAGAGAAGACATGGAGGGGCCTAATACTAGGTGTGAGTTTTAAACTAGTGAGATTTAGTTTCTCAAAAATAGATTTAAAAATGATGTTAACTAAGCTGGTCCATGTCTATTTATATGCTTCTGATATGATAATTGGTGATCAATTCCTTAGCTTCCATTGCATCATTATAAGTATTATTGATCATTGGTTGGTCTCTATTTGTGAATCTGATAAGTGTAATCTCAATAGAGGGTGCCCAAGCTATTGCTATAGAGTTCACCTCTCCTAACTTCAGTCACTTGAGGTTTGGTAATTGTATAGACTTGTCATTCCCATCGAGGATTGATGTTACGAATCCCATGATGTGGATAGCCTTGGCGGGTGTGGAAATTTTAGCTCCTACCATTTCCTTTTCAAGCCTCCTTAAGAATTCTTTTTAAAATTTTTCTTTGATGAGTTCTATGACCAAGCTCCTCAAGCATTGACAATCTTCTATATCTTGATCATGACCTCAGTGATATGCATTATACTTTGTTGGGTCACGAGGTGGTGCGTTAGGCAATAGAGGAGTTGTTCACTTGAAATACTCTACCATCTTGACCATTAATAGTTGTGAAGCAGTGATTGTTGGTGGGTTATGTAACTGATACTTGCTAGGTATGGATGACTATGTTATGCCATATGGTGAGCCATCTAGTGAGCTGACACTACATTCCTTTGCATGTGTCTTTATATTGGTGCTCTGGGGGGTTGAGCATGCACTATTAAATTTCTCTCCCCTTTTCTTATTCATAGTATTTTCTTGGAGTGTCGATCATGTTGTGATCTCCTTACAATAATCTCCTTATGAGTCATCAAAAATATTATGTTACTTCATTATATTCTTTAGCATTTATGTGCCTTTTTACAAGCTCTAATAATTCTTCTAATATCTTTGGTTGCTGAAGACTGAGAGCATACCTGTATGGTCTTTCTCTAAAACCTTGGACAAGCATAACTTGAGTGACTATAGGTTCTAGATCATTTATCTCCAACATTTCTCTCTAAAATTAAGTAAAATTTTTTAATGATTCTCCTAGCACTTGTCACAACTATAATAGGACCTAAGAACTTTTCAAGGGTTTCTATGCACTGATGAATTGGGCATTAAACATCCATTTAAACTCAACAAAGAATGCGATAACATCCACAACTAGGAGTTATAACCATCTCAGACCATTATTTAAAGGTTATAAAGAATAGATGATACATAAGCACATCATTGTGGTCAAGTTGCAACAATATAGTTTCAAAATAAGAAACATGGTCAGCGAGGTCGGTACTTCCTTAGTAAATGCGGTTTCTTAAATTGGGCAATGAATGAGATCTACAATCTCTTTAAAAAACACATTAGTTAGTACTCTATCTAGTATTCACCTCTCTAATGTGATTTCTTCATCACTTATATGGTTAGACTAATTATCAATATTGAGAGTTGAGGTTAAGGGTTGCCTACGATGTTTGATATGTAGGACTGCTGATAAAAGGGCCATTTGAACTCTCACTTTCTCAAGATTTTTGTCACATTCTTTCCATGTTATTTTAGACTAGGTGAATCATCTATATCTTTCAAGTCTTCCAGTGTGGCAAAGTGCAATGTCAACTAGATTGTCTTACTTCATGAAGAGGTTGACTTTTTATCCGTGGCATCATCTACACTCACCACACCAAAAGGGATGTTGGATACAAATCTATTTATGGAGCAAGTCTAGATCTTACTGACCAGTCAATCTTATATTAGGAAGGGGGTTTAGAGAGAGGTACGAATAGAGGGTACATAGTGAGTATATTGACAAGTTAAATTATAATTAAATTTAACAAGAATAATATAAAAACCACTAAAAAATCTGGTCAATATCATAAATTCAAGTCCAGTTTAGAATCAAGTTGATCCATACATAGGTGAGAGAGAAAAAAATTGTTAACTAATTCTTTCAAAATCATATTAATAAGGCTAAATGACTATGTATATGGAAACATGATATTAAAGAAAAAATAAAAATGTAGATGGATCCTGGAGATAAATCATATGCTAACATGTGTACATTATGTAGCTATAGTGTGAGTGCCATGGGAGTCTTTGTGAAGATGGGTTTCATTTGTGCTCGACAGATAGGGTGAGTACTGTATCATGAGCTTATGTCAAGTAGGAGACTCTTAGCGAGTTTTCCTATAGTGGCTGCCCATGTTCTTTTCTAAGTTGAGTCCAACTGATTGGGCTGGTTTTTCAAAATTAAATGTAATGGGTGACTTCTAAGTTCCTCTAGCCGAGTTTGGGAGTCATTAGAGGATTGTTGCCCTTTGTATTGTGTGAGGAGTTCTTAGCTGATCTTTTGTGGGCAAGCTCCCATGTGAAGGTCATAGTTCTTTAGGTGACTATCCTTTATATTAGGGCATTCTCTAGGTGTACACACATAATTCAACATTTAATAACTCAACTAATAATTTTTAGAAGGCTAGAAAGACTAATAATGAATTTTCTTTTATTTGATGTTTCTTATCTATTGTAATGAACAGTCAAATGTTACGTTTTGAATGATTTTCTTATAATACACCCTATGTTAGTAGAATTCCTTATAAATAGAATCTTATGTGATAAACAAGTAATAATTGATGTGAAGCAAGATATACCTTGTATGCAAGAGTACTTGATTGCCACAAATAATAAAGTGTCAGTGGAGCATCGTTCCCACAGGTTTTGCACATCAATTACTAAGATTGGGTTATTGTATATTATTTGGATGTTGAAAATATGGTGCCATGGCAATTCAAAAATCTACAAAATATACTAAAAATGCTAATAAACTAACTAAAGTAGGCTTTCATGTGGATGACGTCAATATAATCACCAATGTAGTTTGGTGTAGTTAAAAGTTTAATAAAGGAGTTGATTTTTACTACTACTTGATTGAGGTAGCTGCTACCTTTCTCTCAAAAGCTTAAGGCCCACTTTATTCTTGCATAACTTACCTACACTTGGATAGAAATTCAATGTAAAAATAATCCATTAAAGCATTTTGAACCTTAAAAAAGTCCACACAATTTTGTTGTAGTTATCTCTAACTTACAACCCATCACTATAGTATTTTATTCATGATGAGTTTATTTTTTACCTCTCGATTTCAAGCAGCCCTTCTAACCTATTGAAATGATGGCAATCAAAACAAAGGAAGAATAAAACTCAAAACATAATATTTGATATTGAGAGAAATAAAACTTTAAATTTTATTAAAATCAAAACTAACACAAAAGCAACATGGCTAATCCCAACCCTAAATGTGAAATTTATTTCTTGAAGAAATTAAAGAAAACCATGAAAGATTGGTACATAAACATTATCACAATAAATTAAAAGTGTTGAAGAAAAAAAACTTTAGTGAAACATAATGTCTTTTTCCTTGCTCTTAAGATCTCTCTAATGGTCTCCCCAATAGCATTAAAGTTACCTCTATATATAAAGGGTACACCTCTTAATAGAGTAAACTTACCTAAAGAAACTAGGCTCAAAGCATGCAAACTTGCTATAAGAAGATAGACCCTGAACTCTCTGCTTGACCCATAAAGGTGCCAACTATACGACCACTCACTAACTCACCAACCTAAACATGGCACTTAGTGACCAACTACTAAATTAGGTAAATGAAATTTATTTCCATCATCTTGAAATAGGGAACTCTCTGCTCACTAAGTCAATCATCTTGAGCAATTTGAACTCTTTAAATTAAGATTGATGGGTGAATTACTAGGGAATTTTCACTTAGTGTAAGCACACAAAGTTGTGCTGACCCCATCTTTAGAACACGAGTAAGTGAATTTAGATGGAGGGCCACATCATTTAGTTTTTACACCTCAGCTACATGGTGTACACATCTTACATTTTATTAGTCTCTTGAGTCTATACATTATGTTGTTTCCTTTTATGTTTATTGTAGCTATATAGGCAGACCAATGACCCTATAAATATGAGGTCAAGATGCATCCTTAAGATCTTTTCCCTTATTCTCTTTTTTAGATTTTGGGTTCATTAGATTTCACTAGTTCTTATTCTTTACTTGGATGTGTAATCTTTGATTTTTTTGGTGCTATTAAAGATTTATACATTTTGTATTGGCATTCTACTAATTTCTTAGATTTTAAGACTTTATATTATACATACCACTATGTCTCTTATATACATTCAACATGCACATTGCACCTCTTAATCATCTTACTTCTCTTTACTAGACTCGCTAACAAGGTTGGGTGTTATTTCTTGAACATATATAGATCTAATAGCCTCTATAAAAGCCTCTCTTTGTCCTAAACTTGAGAAGAATCTTTAATTAATATCTAGAGTAGTCCTTAAATTTATTCACCTAATTTGCTTAAATAGGGTTGCATTAAATCTCTCTAAAAAGGAAAAAAATGATGAAGAGTTAGAACAATTCATGGTAGCCATTAGGCTGGCATCTACGCACTTAGGTATTATGGTCTTAGTTTTTGTGGGTTGGAAACTTTTGGGTCTGGCTTCTAAAAGATAAGATTGGGTGCCTAGGTATCAAGCTCTATCTTGGACTACACCTTGAATCAATTTGTAATGCTTAGGCAATAGTAATTGACCTTTAGGCATGAGCCAAGGTGTTTATGTGCCAGGCTAATCTCCAAGCACCATTTGAGGCCCAGATCGAGTAGTTTGCTCTCAAATTTACTTTGAATAATTCTCCACATAATTTTGTGCATTAATACTTAGATTGTTTTCTTTCATTGTAGGTATACAAGATTTAGAAATTCAAACTATAAGTTCAGCAAAATCCTTAAATTCATGTAAAAACATGTAAGAAAATATATTCTATGGAAGAAAAAATTCATGTAACTTTCACACCAATCAAACTACTCCATACTTAAACCTAAGCTCATCCACGAGAAAACTAAAAAAATTACTGAAAAGTATAATAATGAAGGTTAGGTATGCTAGATCCTTAGCTAGGTTCAAAAGGTACTATGTTCTAAACATTTTATTATTTATTCATTTGAATTATGTCATCTATCAACCTTAATATAATGTTACAACTTTCTTAGATAAAATATAGTTTAAAACACTATAATGAAGTATATGCCATACATTAGCATGTCTTAGACCATAATACATTGATGCATATTTGCTACATAGTTATGTAAATTATAGAAAATTAAGTTTATTGTTGAGTATACCCATTATGTATCTCACCATTTGATTTGATGATAATAAAGCTTGTGTAATAAAGACTAACGATATCTTTGCTGGATAATTTATTTACATAAATAATTTTGCTTTTTATTATTAATTTGAAATTTTATTGATGGCAAATATATATTATTGAAACTACTAAAAATTTATTTTAAGTGTTTCAAGAAATTCACCAAACTTAGCTTGCTCAGCAAAATTTGAAAAGTCATATCAGCCTAGACTAGGGTAGTTTAAGAATTTGATAGAACGTGTGAAATAAAATAATTTAAAGCTCACGAAAAAAAATTTCTAAATCATTTTCATCTAATTTATTTTAATTTTTAAAAGAGGTTTGCCATATTTAATTTGCATTATTTTCTAATATGACTACATACATTTATTTTAGCCTTATCCATTGCATCTATAATTAATTTTAGTTCATTTTTTTACTTCATTAATTAATTTCCATGCATACAATAATTTTTTCCATTTAGTTTAGCTTGTTATATGGTTTATATATTGAATTATCAAAATTATCCTTTTTCTTTCTCTCTTATCATTTATTTTCTCGTCTATATTAATAATTTTAATTGATTTTCATATAACCTCATGTATGGCCCGATTTTTGATGTTTTTGGCATGAAAAATTTTGTGTGAATGGCCTTATAATCATTCTTAATTTTTTTTTCATATTTAAATTTATTTATATGTAAATTTAATATTATCTTTAATTATTTCCAAAGTTGAATTAATCACTTTAGGAATGCTTTGGCCAGCCACTAAAACATTTTTATCAAACTTTATCTGATTTTATTTGATTTAATGTAAATTAATTTAAATTAGTTTAATTGTCTCTTGTTTAATCTCCTTGATTTATAATTGATAGATTGCATTAATTTGTTTTTGATTTATTTTTGAAAATACCCCTTGGACAAAATTCTAATAAATTAATCTATTTAAATTTTAAATTTGAATATTGCATTTATTTATTTTCAAATTCCATTCCCTTTTTGATATCTTCATTTATTAGAGTTTACTCATTTATGTAAACTACTTTTAACTTCCTTGGACCCATGCTTTGGCCAGCCACATTATTTTAATTTTTTTTTAACATGTGCATGAATTTTTAAAATTTAATTTATTTCCTTGAACAACTTTCATGCCATTTTTCCTTCTATTTCTTTATTGCCTTAGCCGAATTTTACATGGATTAAACTCTAAAAAGAGTAAATTTCGTGACTTAATCTCTCTTACAAAAATTAGCTTTGGCTAATACCTTTCAAAAATTTTCTTAGGTTCAATTGATTAAGCTCCTTCCTTCCTTTGTGCTTAAATCTTCAACATCAATTCAAAGAGAGATCTTCTTCATCTTCTTTATGCAATCATCCAACTTTGGAGAATACACCTTTAAGTCCTTTTGCTCTCATCTTCATTCTTCCAAAAGGACTTGAGTAAGATTGTTGCAATTTGATTTCAAACCATGTGATTTTTAAATTAGTGGTTTTGGTGATAAAAATGATTTTGTTTTACATTGATGAAATATTATTTTATCTAGTTCTTTTCAATTCATCTTTCAAGGATTTACATATCTCACATTGTCATTGTTGTGTTTTATAAGTTGAAGATTCTTTTCCTAAGGCTTTAACATTTTTTGTTGATTCAAGTTCTTCATATTTTTGATTTTTGATTTATGTAAGTAATCATGTATGTAATTCAAAGTTAAACTTATTTTGTTATTGCTTAGCGAGTTTGAGTTCAAAATTCATTTTTTAGATCAAAGAGATAGATATTCTTTATTGTATTTTTTTTTGTTTTCATATTTATTGGGGTTGTACTTGCCCAGTATAAGAAAGTACGTAGTTGGGATTATACTTGCCATGTTATAAAGTCATCTTTGAGGTTGTACTTGGCACGTGTAGGAAAGTATGTTATTGGGGTTATACTTGCTTGACATAAGAAAATATTGAAAGATTCTCTATAATCCTATTTTTATTAGTAAATTTTTAGTCAGGATGACTATGCATTGACATAGACTAATTTTCAGGTTTGGCCGAACCTCGTAAAAATTTATGCGCATCTTGTATTTTTACTTTTGATGTCTTTTACTTTTTGGATTTACTTTTTCACACTTAGTCTGGTTTGTTGTTTTACACTTTCATGAGAAATAATTTATATTCGTAACTAACTTTTTCTATAAAGTTTAAAATTAAGTTTTAATTTAAATATTTTTAAATACCCAATTCACCCCCTCTTGGGTGCTATGGCCCTTAACATTTATCACTAAGCAAACAACCTTTCAATTAGACTAACTATATTCTCACATACATGCCTTGAAAAGTTTATTTTTAGGTACAAAAACTTAAATAATTTTTTTACAAATGATAGAATAGATATATATATTTTATTATAAAAATATATATAAGTTTCCAATCATATCTAGCTTTATTTCTACTTTCATGATTGTAGATTTACATCCTTTTTTTTATGTTGGACACACCCAAAACACTTCGCTTGTTTTCTTTATCCATCCCTTCCTAATTATAATACCCGATTTATATAGCCATTCCATACAAAGTTCAATTTATGATGTGAGCTTTAAAGTGTATCCGATACTTAGTCTCTATTTGGCTTAGCTTATTTTTATATGCAATGTATACAACTACACACTTAATATGTAATATATAATTTAAGCATAATATTTTACACAAATAATTAGCCTAATAGCACTATAATAGCAATAACAGTTTCAAGGCATCACATATTTTTTTCTAACATACATTGTTGACTTCATCAGCCCCACCTTATATGAGATTAATTTTTGACGATAACAAACACATGTTCAAATGTTACTAATCAAGTTAAATTCAAGTGTGCAGAAAAATTCTTCAACTTTAGGTTCTTCAGTTAATTCAAGATGCTAAAGCTATTGGACTTGAATTGGGTGAGAATTTTTTTAGGATTAACTATATTAAAGCAAACATTTTTTACTAAAATAAAATAAATCATTCATTCATTTTAAAATAATTTATTTTAGAATTATTCATAAATTCTACATTTCATATTTACAATTATTCTTCATATTATCCATTTTGGATAATGTGAACTAAATGCATAAACCTTATTCTAATTATTGTGCTCTCATGCAAATTAAATTAAGTTCACATTTCATTAAATTATTTCCATGCTTCTTCATGTTCATTATCTGTTTGTTCAATGCATAAATCTAAATTATCTAGAAATCATTCAATGTATTATTTTTCTCTCTCTTATTATCCTAGCTTTCTCTCTCATATCCTATTTGTTATCCTAAACCTTTTTGGCCGAATGTTTTCATCATTATTTGCAAAATAAATCATGTGAGAGTCATTCAAATTATTTTTGTAATTTTCCATCCTTTTTTAAATTAACAAAAAAACTCATTTATTTAAATCTTTAATTAAAATTATTTTGAATTCAAATTGAATATTCTGTTATTCACATGTGTTAACTTGAACCGTGTTCTTTATGGAATATTTGTGGATGACCATATGCTATATATGGTATTTTAATTAAACTAACTTAAATTAATTTAAGTTAGTTCATAATTAAAAGAAGCCATAGAATTATCCTCTTTCCTTTTATAAATGTTTATTTTGGAAACCATCCATGTCTGACCATACCCTTAATTTAATTCAAATTATTCACATAATGATTATCAATTTGAAGTCTCCAAAATTCTGATTCATCATCATTTAATTTGATTTGAGTGCATTAAAATAGATCTAATATATTTTTGATAACTAGCTTTGAAATTCATTAATTCCTTTGGATTTAATTTAGTATGCTTAAGAATCATATCTTTCCCTCTTTCTTTCAATATGAATTAATTGATTGAATATTCTATGATGTTACATTTAATCATAATTGAACCCCTCATGGAAATCTCCTTGGCCGACCCCATCACATGCTTAATTAAATTAATTAAAATTTGAGTTAATCCATTTTTCATAGCAAATTAATTGGAGTCATGATATATATGCTAATATTTTAAATTCAACTTCTCTTTTCTCTCTCTTGGCCAACCCTCATGTCAATTAACTTCCTAATTACATTGGAATTATGTCATGTGATAAATTGATTCAATTTAAATATATTCTAATTTAATTTTTCCTCCATGGTACCTTGGCCGATTTTTTCATCTTGCTAAAATAAACCAAATTTGGTTGATTCAAATTGAATCACTTACAAAATAAGATCCCCTCATCTTTGCCTTGGTTGAACTCTTCGTCATGCAAATCCAATTTAATTGATTCAAATCAAACCATCCTTCTAAATAAAATTTCCCTTCTATTTACCTTGGCCAAATTCTTCCTCATGCAAATTAATTTTTATTTTGATTGGCTTAAGTTAAATTAATTCCTAAAGTGTTTTTTCTCCTATTCTCAACCCTTTGGCCAACCCCTCTAGTCTCCTTCTCCAGGTTAATTTTTCTTGGACTTTTTTCTTGGTGAATCAAGTGTTATTCTCTTCATCATCTTTCCATCTTCCAAAGTGGTTGCCTTGAAGATTGCACAAAAAAGTTTGAGGATTGGTGGAAATTCATCTTGGTTGAGAGCTATTTAAGATTGATTTAATTTTATTTTTGTTGCTATTCTTTTGTGAGACCTTAATCACTTTTTTGGCTTAAGATTTCCTGGTATTTGGTCAATTTATTTTATGCTTAACTCATCTATTCATACACCTTTTTAAGTTGGCTGGAAGGTTTGCATGTGGTGGATAAAGTTGTGTTACAAATTCTTCTCTCTTCTTCATTCTTACATATCCTTAAGTGAGATTAATTTTGTGTTGATTATTTCAGATAGAATATTGTGAGTAGAAAGTTTTCTTTTTCTTTGAATTGTCTCTTCTTTTGCATATGTGATAGTTCTTTAAAAAGAGACTTCATTTGAGTGTATGTGCTTTAATATTGCATATTCATTTAATCTTTTTTAAACTCAACTCTCCATATAAAAATTTATTGGTTTAGTTTTCAAATCATTATTATTCCACACATTAGATCATCAACTAAATCACTTTGATTTCATGTTCTTATAATTTTTTTTCAAATATTTTAAAGATTCAGTTACATCATAAACATCTTTTATGCTTAATCATTACTTTCAATTTTAAATATAAATTAAACTGAGCTCTCTATCTTATTTTTTTTCACTTACCTTAATATTATTATAGTTGGGTTGTGAGAGCAAAATACTTTTATATTGAAGTTAGATACATTTATATTCCACATTCTTATTTTCTTGTTGGGTTGTACTTGCCCATTTAGAAAAGTACATTGTTTGGTCGTACTTATCCATTAAGAAAAGTATGGTGTTGGGTTGTAGTTATCCTTGATGGAGAGTATGGGAGATTTGTTATAATCTCAACTTTGATTTAGTGAATTCTTAGCCTGGGTGGCTAGCTTTAACGTAGACCAATTTATAGGGTTTGGCCCAACCACATAAAAAGCTCTATGTTCTATTTCTTTATTATTCTACACTTTACTTTTCTATGCTATTATATATTATTTCTATGTTTCATTAAAACATAGTCATTAAAGGATTAAGTCTTATACAAAATATTAAAAATTAAGTTTTAGGAAATTATTTTTAAAAATCCAAGGGTGATATAGATGAATAACAATTAGTATTAGAGCCTAGCTCAATTTGTGGCTTAACATCCTTGAGTTTGATTGCTATGACACAAGTTTTATCTAAAGGTGCACTACCTAAAAGACAATCTACACATATACCACATTTACTTGATAATGTTCCATTTGATTATTGAAACATTTGTGTTACTACTTTTATTCATGTACAAGATTATGGAATGTGGCATATATTGACACATCAACATCATACACCCACTATTGATACAAATGGTTTAAAAGTTGATAAACCTTTTGATTAATGGTTTTCTTATAAAAGAGAATTGGATGAATCAAATGCAAAGGCTTGTAACATTCTTTATTATGCTTTACTTCCTGATAATTACATGAGAATTTCCATGCTTATTATTGCAAAAGAAATATGGGATAAATTGATTCTTACTTATGTTGGTACTAATGAAGTCAAAGATGCCAATATAAAAAGGTTAGTGCATGAATATGAATTATTTCACATGTTACCAAATGAAAGTATTTTTGATATGTATACTTGCTTCATGAAAATTATAAATACCTTGTATTCACTTGGAAGAAAGTATAAAAATTAAGATTTAGTTTATAAAATTTTAAGATGCCTTCCAAACGATTGGGATGAAAATGTTACTGCTATTAGTGAAGTAAACGATTTAAGTACTTATACACTTGATCAGCTTCTTGGTTCCTTAATAGCATATGAACAAGTTATTGCACAAAGGGATCAAAATGTCTCTTTCCAAAAGAAAGAGAAAGGAAAATTAATTGTTTTGTAGGTGGAAGACAATTGTGAAGAAAAATCCTCATATTTAGATGCTCATAGTGATGAGATTGCTTTTCTTTCAAATATGCTAGGAAATATGATCAAAAAGAAAAGGCAAGGTTATGCAAAATCTAAAATACATAAATAACCTACTAAAAGATTGAATGCAAGAGAAGAAATAATATGCTTCAATTGCAAAAAGCCCAGACATGTAAGAGGTGAGTGTCCAGTAGCTGAAAAAGAAAAAGTTGAAAGAAAGAAGTCTTTGAAAAATAAAAAGTCGTTGAAGAAAAAGAAAAGAGCACTTTGGGAAAACTCTGATTTAGAAGAAGCAAGTAATGGCACTATGGAGGAAGATGAAAATATATGTCTTATGGCTGATGTGGATTCTACAAGTTAGATATGTGAAGATATTTCTTTTGAAAAATTAGATGATGCCTTCAATGAGAATATAAAAAGAAGAAAAGAAAATTTAATACTCTATAAAAAGAATTTTTTTTTATAAATGCATGCTTCACTTTAGAAAAGAATCTGTTAATTTAAATGCAAAGAATGATGCTTTATTAAATCAATCAATACTTATGGAGAAGTTGAAAAAGGAAAATTTATTACTTTGCAAAAATAGATTCTTGTAGTATATTACATTCACATGTTTCATTCATTAGAATTAAGTCATCCGGTGTATCACATGTGGATTTTCCTGAACATTTTTTAAATTGAAGAAAGCATTGTATGGATTGAAATAAGCTTTTAGAGCTATGTATTATAGATTGAGTAGCTTTTTTATAGATCATGACATTAGGAATGGTAGAGTAGATACCACACTATTTCATTAGTATTTAGGTGATGACTTGATCATTACTTAGATTTATGTGGATGACATTTTATTTGGTAGTACAAATGAGTCATTATGTGTTGAGTTTTCATCTTTGATGTCTAAGGAATTTGAAATGAGTATGATGGGTGAACTCAATTGTGTCTGGGGGCTTCAAGTAAAACAACAAGAAAAAAGTACTTTTATTTATCAAACTAAGTACACAAATGATTTGATAGAAAGGTTTAATATGAAAAATTTAAATTTAGTAAGACTTCCATGATCCCCTCTAATAAACATGATTTAGATGAGTCAGAAAAAATTGTTGATAAAAAACTTTATAAAAGTATGATTTGTTCTCTTTTGTATCTTGCTGCTAGTAGGACTGATATTATGTTTGATCCATGTTTATGTGCTCATTTTCAGGGTGCTCCAAAAGAATCTCATTTAACTCCTATTAAACATATCTTTCATTATTTTATTAGCACTTCTAGGTTAGGTTTGTGGTATCCTAAAAATTCACTTTCATGTGATTAAATTGTTTATTTTATTATTGACTTTGTAGGATGTAAAATAGATAGAAAAAGTACATTAGGGACATGCTAATTTTAGAATCATCTTTAGTATCTTGGTCATCTAAAAAATAGATCTCCATAGCTCACAAGCGAGCTTATAGTCATGGAAGCTTTGGTTATTTGGTTGAAGTAATAATTAGAAGATTTTGGACATAAACTAAATCACATTCTTATAAAGTGTGATAACACTAGTGCAATTTGTTTGATAAAAAATTCTAACCAACACTCTAGAACTAAACACATAGAAATAAGGTATCATTTTATTCAGGATCATGTTAGTGAAGGAGATGTTAATATTGATTTTATTAGCATAGATTTGCAAATTGCTAATAGTTTTACTAAATAATTACCCGAAGAAAGATTTTGTATCCTAAGATGCATATTAGATCCAAGCATATAATTTTATTGCTATTCATTTTTAAAACTTTTTGATGTTGTCAAAAGAAGGAAAAATAGTATGTTGGTTTTCTTTGATTTTATTTCTCTTTATGATGCATAGTTTTATGGGGAGTTTTTCATGTTATACTCATGTTGTATTCTTGTTTTATTTTGTTTAAAAATGTTAAATTATTTAAAATATTATTTATTTACTTGCTATAATTTCTCTTTAATGTAAATTATATTTCCAAAGGTCGATGAAAGGAGACTTTGCACCTTAATCACTATTTAACACCAACATAGGATTGTCATCATCAAAATGGGAGAGATTGTTGAATTCATGAGCTCCACCTCATATGAGATTGATTTTTATGATAACAAACATGTGTTAAAATACTACTAATCAAGTTAAATTCAAGTGTGTAGGAAAATCTTTCAACTCCAGATTTTTCAGTCAATTTAGGGTGCTAAAGCTATTGGACTTGAAGTGGGTGAGAATTTTTCTAGGATTAATTATATTAAGGCAAATGAAAAGCTCACTAAAATAAAAGAAATCATTCATTCATTTTAAAATAAGTTATTTTAGAATTATTCATAAATTCTACATTTTATATTTATAATTATTCTTCAAATTATCCCTTTTGGATAATGTGAACTAAATGCATAAACCTTATTCCAATTATTGTTCAATGCATAAATCTAAGTTATCCAAAAAATTATTCAATGTATTATTTTTCTCTCTTATATTATCCTAATATTCTCTCTCTTATCCTGTCTATCATCCTAAACCTTTTTGGCCAAAAGTTTTCATGATTATTTGAAAAAAAAAATAATGTGAGAGCAATTCAAATTATTTTCGTAATTATTCCATCTTTTGCTAAATTAATAAAAAAACTTATTTATTTGAATCTTAAATTTAAATTATTTTTAATTCAAATTGAATATTCTCTTATTCACATGTGTTAATTTGAACCTTGTTCTTTATGGAATATTTGTGGTTGATCATATGCTATTTTAATTAATCTAATTTTAATTAATTTAAATTTATTTAATTAATTCAGATTCAATTAAAATAAGGTATAGAATTATCCTCTTTCCTTTTTGAATGTTTATTTTTGGAAACCATCTATGGTTGGCCATACCCTTAATTCAATTCAAATTATTCACATGATGATTTCAATTGGAAATCTCCAAAAATCTCATTCATCATCATTTAATTTTATTTGAGTGCATCAAAATAGATCTAATATATTTTTGGTAACTAGATTTTCCGAAATTCATTAATTTTTTTGGATTTAATTTAATATGCTTAAGAATCATATCTTTCCTCATTATTTCAATCAAGATTAATTGATTGAATATTCCATGATATTACATGTTAATCCTAATTGAATCCCCTCATGGAAACCTCTTTGGTCTACCCCATCACATGCTTAATTAAATTAATTAAAATTTGAATTAACCCCTTCTAATTAGCTAATTAATTGGAGTCATGATATATAAGTTAAATTTTAAAATTCACTTTCTCTTTTCTCTCTCTTGGCCAACCCCCATGTCAATTAACTTTCTAATTACATTATAGATCATGTCATGTGATGAATTGATTCAATTTAAATATCTTTCCATTTTAATTTTCCCTCCATAGTGCCTTGGCTAATTTTTTTCATCATGCTAAATTAAATTAAATTTGGTTGATTCAAATTGAATTACTTACCAAATAGGATTTCTCTCTTCTTTACCTTGGTCAAACTCTTTATCTTGCAATTTGAAATTTAATTTGATTGATTTAAATCAAACAATTTTTTCAAATAATATTTCCCTGGTATTTAGCTTGGTTGAATTCTTCCTCATGCAAATTAATTTTTATTTTGATTGGCTTATGTTAAATTAATTCTTAAAGTATTTTTCCTCCTATTTTTATCCTTTTGGCTAACCCCTCAAGTCTCCTTCTCTTATATATAATGTTCTTAAGACTAAGTTAATTCTTCTTATACTTTTCTCCTCACTTGGTCGAATTCTTGCAAAATTTCATGGAGATCTTTCTTAGTGAATCAAGTGCTAATCTCTTCATCATCCTTACATCCTTTAACTTACAAGTGATTGCCTTGAAGATTGTTCAAAAGAAGTTGGAGTATTTGTGGAAATTCATCTTGGCTTAGAGCTATCCAAGGTTCATTTAATTTTATTTTTGTTGCTACTCTTGTGTGAGACCTTGATTTATTTCTTGGCTTAAGATTCCTTAGTATTTGGTCAATTTATTTTGTGCTTTACTCACCTATTAATACACCTTTTTAAGTTGGCTGAAAGCTTTGCATATGTTTGGATAATATTTTGTGGTTACAGATTCTTCTCTCTTATTCATTCTTACATATCCTTAAGTGAGATTACTTTTGTGTTGATTGTTTATTATAGAATTGTTGTGAGTAGCAAGTTTTCTTTTCTTTAAATTGTCTCATATTTCACATATGTGATAATACTTTTAAAAGAGACTTCATTTGAGTGTATGTGCTTTAATATTGCATATTCATTTGATCTTTTCTAAACTCAAGTATCTATATAAAATTTGATTGGTTTATTTTTCAAATCATTGTTGTGCCACACTTTAGATCATCAACTAAATCACTTTGATATCATGTTCTTATAATTCTGTTCAAACATTTTAAAGATTTACTTGCATCATATACATCTTTCATGCTTAATCATTACTTTCAGTTTTAAATACAAATTAAAGTGGACTCTCTTTCTTATTTTTTTCACTTGACTTAATGTTGTTGTAGTTGGATTGTGAGAGCAAAATACATTTAAATTTAGAGTTAGATACTTGCATATTCCTCTTTCTTGTTTTCATGTTGGGTTGTACTTGGTGATTAAAGAAAGTACGTTGTTGGGTTGTATTTGCCCATTATGGAAAATAAAATGTTGGGTTGTGTTTGCTCATGAAGGAGGGTACGGGAGAATTGTTGTAATGTCAACTTTGATTTAGTGAATTCCTAGCCTGGGTGGTTAGGCGTGGGCATAGGCCAATTTTTGGGGTTAGGCTGAACCACGTAAAATTTTTTGTGTTCTCTTTCTTTATTTTTTTACTTTACTTTTCTATACTATGGTTGATTGTTGTTTTAATTCATTCAAGCATAATCATTTTTGAAGGCTTAATTCCTATACAAAAAATTAAATGTAAATTTTGATTTTTTTAAAAAAAACCCAATTCACGCCCCACCCCCCACCTTGCCCCTCTTGGGTGCTATAGCTAAATAACAATTATTGTCAAAGCCTTAGCTCTAATTATTATTTAACATCCCTCAGTTAGATTACTATGGAACAAGTTTTAACTAAAGGTGCACTACTTGAAGGACAATCTTCACATAGACCATCTTTACTTGGTAATGTTCCATTTGATTATTGAAAAAATAGCATTAGTAGTTTTATTCATGGACAAGATTCTAGAGTATGGCAAATGTTGACACATTAATATCACACACCTACTATTGATACAAATGGTTTAAAAGTTGATAAATCTTTTGATGCATGGTTTGCTTATCAAAGAGAATTGGATGAATTAAATGCAAAGGCTTATAACATACTTTATTATGCTTTACTTTTTGATGATTACATAGGAATTTCAATGCTTACTACTGTAAAAGAAATATGGGATAAATTGATTCTTACTTATGAAGGTATTAACAAAGTTAAAGATGCTCATATAAATAGGTTAGTACATGAATATGTATTATTTTGCATGTTACCGAATGAAAGTATTTCTGATATGTATACCCGCTTCATGAAAATTATAAATACCTTGTATCCACTTGAAACAAAGTATAAAAATCAATATTTAGTTTTTAAAATTTTAAGATACCTTCCAAAAGATTGGGATGCAAAAGTTACTACTATTAGTGAAGCTAAGAATTTAATTACTTATATACTTGATCAACTTCTTGGTTTCTTGATAGCATATGAACAGATTATAACATGAAGGGATCAAAATGACTCTTTCTAAAAGAAAAATAAAGAAAAATTAATTGCTTTGTAGGTGGAAGAATGTTGTGAAGAAAATTCCTCATGTTCAGATGCTAATAGTGATGAGATTGCTTTGCTTTTAAAAGGCTAAGAAATATGATCAGAAAGAAAAATAACAGGTATGAAAATCTAAAATTCATAAATTACTAACTAAAAGATTGAATGCAAGGGAAGGAATAGTATGTTTCAATTGTAAAAATTTCTGTCATGAAAGTATTTCTGATATGTATATTTGCTTGATGAAAATTATAAATACCTTATATTCACTTAAAAGAAAGTATAAAAATCAAGATTTAGTTTATAAAATTTTAAGATACCTTTCAAAAGATTGGGATGCAAAAGTTACTACTATTAGTGAAGCTAAGGATTTAACTACTTATACACTTGATCAACTTCTTGGTTCCTTGATAGCACATGAACAATTTATAGCACAAAGGGGTCAAAATGACTCTTTCCAAAAGAAAAATAAAGATAAATTAATTGCTTTGCAGGTGGAAGGTAGTTATGAAGAAAATTTCTCATGTTCAGATGCTGATAGTGATGAGATTGCTTTGCTTTCAAAAAGGCTAAGAAATATGATCAGAAAGAAAAAGAACAGATATGGAAAATCTAAAATTCATAAATTGCCTACTATGAGATTGAATGCAAGAGAAGGAATAGTATGCTTCAATTGTAAAAAGCTCTGTCATGTAAGAGGTGAGTGTCCAGACTTAGTCGAAAAGAAAAAGTTGAATGAAAGAAGTCTTAGATAAATAAAATGCCTTAGAAGAAAAAGAAAAGGGCACTTTGGGAAAACTCTGATTCAGAAGAATCAAGTGATGACACTATAGATGAAGAAGCAAATATACGTCTTATGGCTGATGTGGATTCTACAAGTGAGATATGTAAAGATATTTCTTATGAAGAATTAGATGATGCTTTCAATGAGAATATAAAAAGCTGAAAAAAAATTTAATACTCTAGAAAAAAGAAAGAAAATTTTAGAAATGCATACTTAACTTTAGAAAAAGAATGCGTTAAATTAAATTCAAAGAATGATGTTTGGTTATGTCATAAAATGTTATGTCACATTAACATGCACTGTTTAAATAAAATTGCTAAACTTGATATTGTTGAAGGTTTACCTAAAATGAACTTTCATTCTGGTTATGTTTGTGAGGCATGTATTCATGAAAAACATTCTAAACATTCTTTCAAAAATAAAAATTTTATTTCTACAACTAGACCTTTAGAATTATCACAAATGGATTTATTTGGTCTTGTTAGAATTGCTAGCTTAGGTGGTTAATACTATGGTTTTGTTATTATTAATGATTTTTCAACATTTACTTGGGTTATGTTTTAGTTCATAAAAATGATGCTTTTGAACATTTAAAATTTTTTTTGAAACATATTTAGAGGTAGAATTCTTTTTGTCAGTAAAATTCAATCTAATCATAATGGGATTTTGAAATTTTTTGTGATGAATTTGGTATTAAGCATAATTTTTCTGCTCCTAGATCCCCTCAGCAAAATGGTGTTGTTGAAAGGAAGAATAGGATTCTAGTTGAATTGAGTAGAACTATGCTAGATGATTATAAGCTACCTAAGTATTTTTGGGCAGAAGACTAATACATTGCTTGCTATGTTATGAATCGTGTTTACTTGAGACTTTTGTTAAATAAAGCCCCTTATGAGTTATTCTTTGGTAAGAAACCTAAGATTAGTTATTTTCATAACTTTGATTGTAAATGCTTCATTTTGAATAATGGTAAATATTCATTAGGAATGTTTGATATTAAATTCAATGATGGTATCTTTTTAGGATATTCTTCAAATGGTGGATCTTATAGAGTTTATAAATAGAAAAAAATTATTGATGAAGAATCAATACATGCTATAATTGATAAAAATTTCTATAGATTCTATTAAAGATGATATGATTGAAGATGGGGTTAATGATTTCATAAAATGATTTTGGAAGAAAATACAGATGATTCTTTACCCAAGAATGGAAATTTATTAGCAATCACCCTAAGGACTTGATTATTGGAGATAAGATTTTGCCAAAGAGTTAGAATTATAAAACAATCTAAGGAAGTGATGAGTCATTTTGTATTCTTATTTGAGATTGGACTAAAGTCAATAAATGAAGCTTGGGAGGATCACTAATGGATTACAGTTATGGAAGAAGAGTTAAATCAATTTGTAAGAAATGATGTGTGTGAATTAGATCCTAGACTTCAAGATCAAAATATTATACGAACAAAATGAGTATTTAAGAATAAATTAGATGACTTGAGACACATTATTAGAAATAAGACTAGATTGGCTGCACAAGGATATACCCAGATTGAAGGGATAGATTTTAAATAATCTTTTGCTCCTATAGTTAGATTAGAAGCTGTTATATTGCTCATTGCCTATGCCTGTTTCAAAGACTTTAAAATTTTTTAGACAAATGCAAAAAAGTGCTTTTTTAAATGGTTTTATAGATCAAGATGTTTTTGAAGAACAACCTCCATGTTTTAAAAATGTGGATTTTTCTGATCATATTTTTAAATTGAAGAAAGCGTTTTATGGATTGAAATAATCCCATAGAGCTTGGTATGATAGATCGAGTAGCTTTCATATAGATCATGGCATTAGGAAGGGTAGAGTAGGTACCACTCTCTCTATTCAGTAAGAATTTAGGTAATGTCTTGATCATTATTCAGATTAATGTGGATGACATTTTATTTGGTAGTACAAATGAATCATTATGTGTTGAATTTTTATCTTTGACGACAAAATAATTTGAAATGAGTGGTGAACTCAATTTTTTCTTAGGGCTTCAAGTAAAAAACCAAGAAAAATGTACTTTTATTTGTCCAACTAAGTACATAAATGACTTGATAGAAAGGTTTAATATGAAAAAAAATTAAATCTAATAAGACTTCCATGAGCCCCTCTACTAAACTTGGTTTAGTTGAGTTAGAAAAGTTTGTTGATCAAAATATTTTTTGATTGGTTCTCTTTTGTACTTGTTGCTAATAGGCCTGATATTATATTTGATGCATGTTTATGTGCTCATTTTCAGGGTGCTCCAAAAAAGTCTCATTTAATTGTTGTTAAACATATCTTTCATTATTTAATTGGAGCTTCTAGGTTAGGTTTGTGGTATCCTAAAAATTCACTTTCATGTGATTTAATTGCTTATTATGATGCTAACTTTGTTGGCTATAAAGTAGATAGGAAAAGTACAAGCATGTCAATTTTTAGGATCATCTTTAGTATCTTGGTGATCTAGAAAACTACACTCTATAGGTGTTTCCATTACTGAAGCTAAGTATATAGCTGTTGGAAGCTATGTTGCTCATGTTCTTTGATTGAAGTAACAATTAGAAGATTTTAGACTTACACATGATCACATTCTTATTAAGTGTGATAACATTAGTGTAATTTACTTGATAAAAATTTTTATCCAATACTCTAGAACTAAACACATAAAAATTAGACATCATTTTATTTAGGAACATGTTAGAAAAGGAGATGTTACTATTGATTTTATTAGCATAGATTTACAAATTATTGATATTTTTACTAAACAATTACATTAAGAAAGATTTTGTATCCTAAGATGCATGTCAGGCATGTTAGATCTAGGTATGTAATTTAATTGTTATTCATTTTTAAATATTTTTTATGTTGTTAAAAGGGGGAGAAAATAATATGTTGGTTTTCTTTCTCTTTATAATGGATAGTTTTAAAGGGAGCTTTTTCATGTTATACTCATGTTGTATTCTTATTTTATTTTACTTTAAAATGTTAAATTATTTAAAATATTGTTTATTTCCTCATTATAATTTCTCTTTAATGTAAATTATATTTCAAAAGGTCGATGAAAGGTCCTTTGCACCTTCATCACTATTTAACACCAACATAAGTTTATCATCATCAAAAAGGGAGAGATTGTTAACTTCATGTGTAAGGTATTCACTTTAATGCTAATTATATTTCCAAAGTTCAATGAAAGGTTACTTTGCACCTTCATCACTATTTAACACCAACATAGGTTTGACATCATCAAAAAGGGGAGATTGTTGACTTCATGTGTAAGATCTTTGTGGAACCTTTTGTATATATACCTTGAGTTGGGAGCAAGCCCTTTGTAGCACCCTTCTCATGTCTATATTGGGTTTGGAGTAAGCCTTTGTGCACCATTCCCATAGGATTGGAGCAAATCTTTCAAGGCACCATTTCTGGTTTCTTATAGGTTAGGAGCATGCCCTTTGTGGCACCCTTCTTATATATCTTGGGTATGGAGTAACCCTTTATGCACCATCCCTAAAAGTTAGGTGCAAGCCCTATAAAAGGAATCCTTTCAAATGGAATGCTAAGATAAAGTCATTAAATCCCCTTTCTTGTCAAACATGCTACTTAGGTTAGGAACAAGTCATGAAGACCCCTTTTCTATTAGCCAAACTTTTGAGGATTGGATTAAGTCATGAAGAACCCTTTCCAGTTCTTTAGCTATCTAAGTTAGATTAAGCCATTGAATGCCCCACCTTAATAGCTAATTACATAAGAGTAAGTTCCATAGTAGGCATCCTTTCAAATGGCAAGCTGGGATAAATTTATTAAGATCCCTTTCTTGTCAAATAGGCTACTTAGCTTAGGAACAAGTCATGTAGACCACTTTCCTATTAGCCAAACTTTTGAGGATTAGATTAAGTCATGAAGTCCACTTTCCTCTTCTTTAGCTATCTAAGTTTGATTAATCCCTTGAAGATCCTATCTTAATAGCTAATCACATAGGAGTAAGTTCCATAGTAGGCATTCTTTTGAAATGACAAGGTTAGGATAAAGTCACCATGGCTCATTTCTCTATCATATAGACTACTTAGGTTAGGATTAAGTAATTAAGACCCCTTTCCTATTAGTAAAAAAAAAGGTTTAGCATCAAGATGACCATGTTTCACTAACTTGGCGATAATAAACCCAAGTGAACTCAACTTCTCTCTTCTAAAACTCTTTAGTAGGATGTGAGAGTTCCTAAATTATATGTGGTGTCACAAATTATTTTTGTTGATATCATTTTTGGATGAGGTTAACATTATTTATAAAATTAGTAATTGAACTTCAAATTATCCATTGGATAATTAACATTAACTAAAATCCAAATTTAAGGTCAATTATTCCAAAGTATTTCAATCAAACAACTTTAATCAATTTGGCATCAAGCTAACTACAACAAGCAAACCCAAATCTACCTTCAGTTAGCCTAACTCAAAGACCATTTTTTAAAATTGGTTAGGAGTGATCATACCTCAATTCAAGTGAGGTAAAGACAACCCATAACCATAGGATTATTGGTGAAGTGGAATGATAAGAAAAAGTAAACAAAAATAAACTCTATGAATTCAAATTTTATTTCCCCATATACATCAAATTCTTCACCTCAACTAAATAAGATTCTTTCCATTTAGTTGACTGGAACTTGGAGGAAACTTCCAAAGGGGATCAAAGGGATAATGTCTATCACCATGGAATAAAAGGAAGATAGCATGTCCCATGAATGATGGCTCATGGCTAAGGTGAGAAGAGAGAGGAGGAGGTTTCCTCCCTCAAGGATTTCATTCCGATACACTCATAAAGTCAAAAGGAACCTAACCAACCATTTGGTCGAGACTCTCGCCATTGGTGGCTGGATTCCGACCACCTAAAGTATTACATACATGGCTCTCATCCATGCATAGAAGAAGGGGAGAAAGGCTTTGTTTATACAATATTTTTACTCCAACACATTCACAAGATGAAGGGAAACCAAGTCAAAGCCTTTCACGAGTCTCTGGTCCACAGTAGGCCAAAGATTGGCTAAACTCGGTGATATTGAAGAAGAAAGATCTCCTCCATCTATGGAAAAAGAAGATAGGGGATTTCTCATGCTTAATTGACCTTCCCAACACATTCAATGGATGAAGGCATCCTCAAATGAACCCTCCTCAAGGTCCATCACCGTTAGCGAGCTGGAAAATGACCAAGGTCGATGGAAAATGGCCAAGTGTTGGTCTCCATGGCATTTGGCCGAGAGGCAAGCCAAGAAATCTTTACTTTAGCTTTGTCCCATCAGATGAAGGTGCACGAAGCATGGCAATCACCGGGGATCGCCATCAACGAGGTATGAACCTAAACTGCCCCCTTAAGCATTTTTGTTTGGTCATTTGTGAAGAGAATTTGATCTTTAAGGAGATCAAACCATATGAACTAGTTGCAAATCAATCCTTGATCATTTTGCAATCAAAATGGTGTTGAATTCCCATTGGATCATAAAAAATTAGGTAGATTTGATGGACGACATTCGCTTATGCCGGCAAGAACATAAAAATGGCATTGAATGATCTCTACCGTATGTTCCTTCTATGAGGAACGACGGTCTTGATCTAGTTGCACTCTCTGATTAAACACCTTAAGAAAAATGCAGGTGAGGGATATGATGATCGGGATGAATCCTACGTCCCTCGTTGTAATCTGAGCTGGATCCGTGTGGATCTAGCTGGTCGAAACAGGCACCGCCACGTCAATGCTACGTGGCACTGTGCATTTAAAATAAAAAATTCAATTTTTTATTTAAATTTTTTTAAAAAATTAACAAAAAATTTATAAAATCATAAAAAACTAAAAGACTCAATAAAAATGCAATTAAAGGCTCTATGGACTTCTCTTAGTGAGAGGAATCTATTAAACCTAAAATCTCAATTTTTATTGGGTGATTTTAGGGTTAAATGAAAATAATCAAACTCAAATTAACACAAATCATTAATCCAATCAATATAAAACTTTGGGGAACTAAAATTGGTGTTAAAATACACCTTAAAAAAGTGTTCATGATTTATTACAAAGTAAACCAAAAGATATCAAAAATCTAATCTCAAACCCTAATTCTAATGAAATAATTTAATATTAAATTATGAAAATTATGGAAAATGATAAAATCACCTTAAATCATCATAATAAACTTTGATAAACCTAAAAATACCACTAAAACTCACTAAAACCTAATAAATCATAAAATGATCTAATTTGGCATTTAATTGAATTAATTAGTCCAATTAATCCAATTAATCAACATGAACTTAGAAAAATCATAACAAACCAACCAAAATTTTAGAAATTTCAAATGTGCCCTCCATGGATGCATCTTCCAAAGACGAATCTAAGAAAACTAAAGCCCTACGTTATTCCTTCTAAATTAAGCATATTTTAGGTTGTAAATAAATAATTAAGACTTATAATTAATCCCAAATAACACATCTGATCAGAATGAAACTTTGGGAAACTCAAATTGACAAAGTACCCCACTTTTCATTAGAATTTAAGATCAATTGACCTCTCGATTGGAAGTTATTGAATTTCTAATCTCTAGGTCAATTTATATGAAATAATAAATAAAAAATTGCAACAAATTATGAAAATTAATAAATTAATTAAAAACATCTTCATCAACATCATAACACCTAAGGACAATTTTCCAACACTCTAAGTCAAAAAATTTGATTAATTTCAAACTTATGGTTTAATGGAAACCATTAAAAATGCAAAATATAATTAAAACTTAAAGTAAATAAATTATTAAATTCATGATAGATCAATTAATAGAATCGTAACACATAATCAATTCAAATTAAGATTGAATTAAAATATAAACGTAAATGTATTAGGTTAACATAATTCAAATTAAATAAACACAAAATAAATGGTAATAAGCATTAATAAAATAAATAATAAGATTAATTTAAATCAAATAAGTCATATCAAATTGAAAATAAATCAAACTAAAAAACATTTAATCAAATCAATAGAAGTGAAAAAGAAGAATAAAATTTTAATTCCAAACAAAATTAAAATATTGATCTAAATTAAACTCAAACCAAATCATTTAAATAAAATCAAAGGAGGTTAATTGAGATACTTTGGATCTTAGTTAAACCTTTGTATTGAACCTTCATCTTAGGGTGAATGTCTCATTTTCCACTTAAACTTAAGGGAAAATTTTATAAGATTGTGGTAAGACCTGCAATGACTTATGGTGCAGAATGTTGGCCACTAAAAGAGAAGCATAAGACTAAGTTAAGTGTTACAGAGATGAGGATACTTAGGTGGATGAGTGGCTTTACTCTTAGAGATAGAATGCAAAATGAGTATATTCGGGAAAAAGTTGGAGTAGCTCCAGTAGTAGATAAGGTTAGGGAGAGTCACCTTAGATAGTTTGGCCACATAAAGTGTCAGCCGTCTGAGACCCGATTAGGAGAGTAGATGCATTAGATTTGCCTTATGTTAAGAAAGCTAGAGGTAGACCTAAAAAGACTTGGTTAAGATGTATGAAAAATGATCTTAGTATACTTGTTTTAAATGAGAATTTGACACATAATAGGACACAATGGAGATGAAGGATTCATGTAGCTGACCCCACCTAGTGGGATTAAGGCTTGTTGTTGTTGTTGTTGTTGTTGTAGGATGATGAATAGAATGGGTTTCACCCAAAGTAAAATCTATTTTACTCTTCATTCTTGAAAACATAGAATTCATTTTAACATAAAAATGAATTTAAAGAAGAAAATAGAATCATAAATCATTAAATATTTTGAATTGAAACCATCCAAATGTAAATCAAACAAACCTCAAAACTTTAATTAAAACTTGATTCTAAATGGCCAAGTAATGTCTTACCACACAAGCCCATTTCTTTCACACATTAGATTATTAGGTCATAGTCCCTAAACTTAGGTTAGGTCGTTCTGTGATATTCAATGATGTGATGTGTTTTTCTTATTTTTTGGTATATTATTTTAGACTAGATGGCTAGGATTGTTTGCCATTATTCCAGATGGTAGGACATATTTTTAGAACTAATTCTATTTTCTGTAGGGGACTATGCTAAAAAAGACAACTATAATAATATTATAAAAATTATTGTTTTCTTATAGGTGCTGAATAAGTCCATTAGCATAGCCTAATAGGATAGATGGGCTTAGCATGAGACTAATGCTAAGCCTGTATGTTTGCAAATATAATTACTGGTGTGGTATTTACAGTTTCTAGATGTTTATTTTGCAGGGCTTAAGATTTATTTTTAAAATTTAAAATGTATGTAACATGAGCTCAGAATTAGGTTAGGAACATAGGGTCTAGGATTTACAAGAGTAGTCCCTACAAATAGATAGGCATAGAGGTCCAATGTGAAGCCAAATGGAGGTCCCTAAAGAAGAAGACAATCTTGGAATAAGACCCATAAATCTAGACTTTAGTTCTAGGTCGGGTTCTATATGGGCAGAGCTCAACTGCCCTTTTCTTTTTCTTTTGGGTTGTATAGCGGTACCCAACTACAATGACCTATTCTTTTAATTTTAAATTGGATTGATTTACTTTGGGTGTGCAATAGAATCAACCTACTTTTCTAGGTTTATTTCTATGATGTGCTTTCTGTGATGGATGCCTGGATGTTAGGCTTCTAGGAAAACTAAATTATCTAGCTAATTTAAATCTAAATAAATTAAATAAAAAAAGAAACTCAAAACTTCACATTAATTAAAGCCCTAAGAAGAATTAAAATGAAACTAAAAACAACTAGCTTTTATGAACCATGCTAGCATATTGTTCTAACTCCATGAATTGGGTGCTTCACCCATTGCACATGAGGGTATCTTACCTTTGAGGATGGCCACCTTCTTGTGGAATTCTATGTTGTCTTCTTGATTTGGCCCATGAACACTTATAATTGCATATAATTTAGGCATAAAATGCATACCCCAACACCTTAAATAAATCATGAGTCAAAATACCTAAAAGCTGAAAAATGTTGCATTAATTAGGTACATATCATACCCTAAATAATCATAAAGATTAGGGAATGTGTCTAGGTTCTTTGATTTTTATTTTCAAAAAATACAACAGCCTAACCATCTTGCATTTATGAGATTTGACATCATAGACTTAAAATTCATGTGGTGTTAGCTGGTAGCTCTTTTAGGCGGGTTATAAGTCCAAAAGAATCAGAGATAGATTTTCTTTCTTAAGTAAGAGAAAGAGCAAATAATTTCCAAAAGTGAAACTAGGTCAAGCCTCCGACTTGTGTCAGAAGTAATTATAAACTTAGATTTTGAAGCATCCTGCTAGAGTAATTCTTCAACCTTAAGCATTTTTATAGTCTTGTGTTGCTAGAGTTTAAGTCCTAGATTTTTAATAAAATATCAACTCAAAATTCTATTTAAATTTTAAAATTTAAAGCCCAATGATAGAATAGTTGAAATGTCTACTGAGCATACCATTATCTATAGGCATTTCCTACTTAATCCTGATTGACTTCCAAAAGAGCTATTTCCACTTTACGGTATTCCCAATTGAATTTTTTGAATATCATTTCCTTTGGAAACCTGCTTAGAAATCCATAGGAATAATAACTTAATTCTTTAATAGAGAGTATTCTTAGAAAGAGATCATTCATTCTTAAGATGTAATTAATTATAGGGGTTTGCCCTTATAGGGAATCATGAACCCAATTTAAAATAAACCTTGTACTACTTCCCATGTAGTTTAGGGGAAAACTCTCTGGTATATTAAAAACCCACTAGCCTTAAGAGTCTTTTATTAAATGATCAAATCCATTATGGGATAACATGTTTATCTTTTGAGATAATATGTTTATTTCTTTGAGATAATATATTTTAATATGTTTATCTTTTGAGATAATATGTTTATCTTTTGGGATAATATGTTTATCTTTTAAGATAATATGTTTATTTCTTGATGATGCATTTGATCATCTAAATAAGAAATTCCTAAAATTTATGTGGTATCACAATTTTGTTTCACATAGCCTCGGCAAGGCAAGTAAGCTCCATGGTCACCCTCTCTTTTTTCCTCTTCTTGGTGAGCAACCTCAGCCTAATAGTCTCCATGCTTTGCTTCTAGAGTTGTCAATTTCTTCTTTATTCTTTCCAGCTGGGACCTACTCATAAAGGCCTCCTCCTTCTTCCCAAGAAACTTACGACATACCTTCCAAGTTGACTTCCATGCTATCGCCTGAGCAGTCATGATAGCATATGATAGGTGAGCATTCAAAAGGTTGCACAAAAGCTTGTCTACTAGCGAGAAGATGGAGAAGCCCAACTCATAGGCTTCATGGTTGAGCTTACACAAGTTTTGAGTGAAGTTGGCTTTCGAGCCTTTATGTTTCTCTTTTTCCTCAGTAGACTCACTGCTCTACTGGAGATTATGAGGAGTCATAATCGATTATCGCTTTCTAGACTTCTTGGGAGCTATACTTGGCACAAAATCATCAATAACCTTGGTGGGAGCCACACTCATCTCCTTATCATCTTCCTCCTCGCTGACCTTGAAAGAGGTTGGTTCCTCATCGCTGGCTTCTTGCTCGCTATTCTTGCTTTTGCCTTCCTTAATGAATTGGGGTACTTTGTGGCTAAGCTTGGGGGCAGCAGAAGTCACCTTTCCTGTGAGTAAATAAAAAAAGAATGAGTCACCAAAAGAGTAAAATGACTTGTGAGCAAAAAAAAGGAAAAATTTATCAAGGATGGCAAAAACCTTACCAAAGCGAAGGTAAATAGTGATGTTTAGGTTGTGACCTTGTAGCCTCTCCATTGCCTTCTCCTCCTGTACACTCGGCTTCCCATGGTTGGTGGCCTTGTTTAACTAATAACAAAGAGGGACAATCAACACTATCCATTGAGTAGTAGTCTTCATGAATAGAAGCTATGGACACCACATATGCACCTTATTCTTGAGACTATAAATTTTCACCAAAGTCACTGAAAATTGCATGGTCCCATCTTGTTGACCCCTTCACCAAGAATGGGCAGTAGAAGAGATCCAAGCTCCATGGGATGCTTTCTTCTCGTAGACACAAGTTAAAAGCAATGTTGTTTGCCACTGACTTGGGAAGGACTTGGGTGGGCACCAGTCCAAAGAAGTTGAGGGTGTCTATCCACTCGTACGAAAGATAAAGTCATAACTCATTTCTAAAATGGGTGAGTGGAATGCATAGCTCGTGCATCCTCACTGAATTGAGATGCTCAGTTCTCTTTACTACTCACACAGTGAAATTGGGATTGTTTCTATAGTATCTATAAAATATGAAGGTTGTGAAGGAGGTATCCAACTCGGGAACCTCCTTGATTTGGGCATAGTGGAAAGATGAAGCAGCTCTCCATACTTCTTGATGATGAAGAGTGATCATGATCTTCTTGGAAGGAGGATTTACTCCCACACATCAAGGAGAGCAATAAAGTTCCTACTACTCCAGCCAAGAAGAATTTATAGACTTGATAAGAAAGATGTCAAATAAAGTATTAAGGAAATGATTACTCAGATCTCATGAATATCTTAAGCGACAGTTGCTACAAAAAAATAATTAATGCAAAATAATAAAATATCAAATAGTACTTATAAGCAAAAGAATATAAAAATATTTGCCTTTATTTATTAGTAAAAGAAAATACAACATACTCATTATAACCTTCGATATATTATCATTTCAAAAATTTTACGACAGGGTTTGAGTGTTAGTTCTTGGCGAGTCCACCTTTCTTGCACATATAATCAAACAAAAATTTATTCTAGAAAGAAGAAGGAAAGTATTTTGTGACATGATCGAGTTCTAGAGTAATTCTATCTAGCTTTCATGGTCATAAAGTTATGTTGGTACTCTATCTCCAAGAATTATCATTGTTATGACTCTAGCTCCAATTATGCTTGTAGCTCACCCATGTCTACTAGGATGAGTCTAAGGCCTCCCTCAAGAGGGTGGCCTCCCCTCACATAGTTTCAATCTCATAGGAGTTCATGAATACTCATTGTTCTTCTTCCGTATCATTCCTTCGTAGACTCACCATTATCTTTGCTGGTAAGAAAAGAAAAACTTCACTTTCCCTAATGTTAGTGGAAGTGAAGTTGGTCATAATGATAGGGATATTGATAGTCACCATAAGATGAGGAGAAATCTCCACCAAATCCACCTGCAACACTGATAAAGTTGGTGACAAAGCTGGAGTCGCTACTAGTCGATGTGAAAGAAATTCATCAAAAATGAGAGGAATTTCAAAAAGAGGATATGTTATCGAACTAACCCTTTGGAAGGGACACTATCTATCGAGTAAGTGGAATTCCTCTCTACTAGGGAAATTGTCCAACAAATTGCCCATGGTAAGGTAAAGCAACTCTACGAAGTTACTTGGATAGTCAAAGGAAATGACTTTGAGGGCTGGCGAGTGTCGCTCACCATTCTTTATTGAAGCTTGAATGTTAGATATGCTCAGTTGCTTCTAAAGAAGAATGAGAGAAACTTAGATAAAGAATACTCGCAACACACAATAAAAAGTAAATCTCACCTCAACAAGGCATTCCTCTATGACCATTCTCACAGTGGCCGGCCCAACCATTCGGCTCACCCTCACATTCATTCACTGAATTAAAGTCTCATTTTCCCACCTTTCTATTATTCAGAAAGAATCATATGTCTCATACTCACCATAATAACTCATTCCTTAGATAAGCAGGTGCTCGATTCTTCTCACAGGTCAGAGGGATTAGTCAAGGTGATGGCTGTGATAACTAGAATAGCTAAAATGCTTGCTCCAACTATTGGAATGGCAGTCGACTCTTCTTACTTCTTCAAATTTTTGGCCATTTTACGAAGGCCTGCCCATAGAACCATAGGATCAATGTCATTGTAAGATCTGCTTGTAGTGATAGCAATTATGTTTCAATATGTTTTAGAGAGTTGACTCTTAAGAGATAAAATATTCATTCGAGTAGCTAAAAGAACATTAAACACATAAAAGAAAAAGAAAAGAAAAGAAATGATCCATTTATAGTCTCTTGAGTGTTGAAAAATTAGATCAATCTAAAGGTGATTTGATCTCAAAATATTTGCATAAATTTTCTCAGATCATTAAATATTTATATCTAATTATTTTTTTCATCCTTTTTATGAGATATCTCTACAAGGAGCAAAAGAATTGGGGAGCTAAATATATACTCAAAGCAGTGGGTAGGCCCAATCAATCCTATAGATTGAGATAAGTATACTCGCATGAAGGGCACTCGATGACCCAAAATAAATATACTTATTGGAAAGAGCATCTGATATGGGAAGATAGATTTGACCTAGTGAGCCAAAGGACTTATAGAACATTGACCTAAGGGTAAAAGTAGAATCAAACTTGCTAGCATGTGGTGACTATGCAGTGGAAAAATGCAACTACTCTCATGTGCCCCAACCTCACTCGCATACTCATTGGATAATAGGCTACTCTCCCCATCAATTGAATGTCCTATACTTGCTCACTACAACTAGCTTAGGTGGGAATTCAATTTTATTAAATTTACCTTATATGATCTTTCTATGTATTGTCATCCCTTGATATTATGAAATCGGGACTTCTTTCTTATGTGGGACCTTTTGGCTCTTACTTTAGAACACTATATTCTATACTCACATTCTGAGCATTCTGAGCAATAAAAATTATTATTCCTCTTGCACTTTTCCTTTTTTCTTTTATCCTGCTAGCAATATTACAATCTAACTCTATTTCTTAGGTATCTTTGAAGGTTCTTCCTCCCCTTATGAATAAATTTGGATTTAATAATTACAATTAAATCTTATTTCCAAAATTGCTTAAGCAAAAAATCGTGGAGCTGCTCGGTAGAAAGTGCCCCTTAATTCACTAGGTACTCCAAGATGAAATTGTCTCCTATGAGAAACTATGAATACCTAGTCAACCCATAATAGTGATGGAGATTGACAAGTTCAATGTGCAGCTCCACCACTTCCCTTTGGTAAAGGTAACTCAAAAGTCAATGTGGCAAGGGAGACCAAACCACAACTCCTTAGATTCCATTGAAGAGGGAGAGCTTGAGACCTCTATAAGATGAGAAGCATGTACTTTCAAGTCTCTACCCATTAAAGAAGGCTCCATACTTAAAGGTATGCTAAGAGCAACTATACCCTATGTCACTTCAAAAAGAAGAACAATAAGAAGATCTATCGCAAGAGTAGTCGCCTCTTAGCCTTGCATTATAAGAAACCAAGTTAATGTCTATAGTTAAGAGAACTTAAACAAATTATTTAGCTATTAAGGTTATCATTGGATAGTGAAGATACTCTGAGATCAAGTGTATCTTCCTTTTATTTTGGAGAATGACCTAGCAACTCACCAAAAGTGAGATAAATGCTAAGTACACATGATGAACTCACTAAAATCTCACTAAAGAAGGCTTAAAATAACCCACCTCCATGAGTTAGTGTGTGTTCAATGCTCATCTCAAAGGTCTCCTAAACCCTGGTCACATAAATCTATAAAATAAAAAAAATTAAAATTTTATTTTTTATATACAACTAGCACAATCACAAAGTAGCAAAATAGATTAGGTACCTTGGTGAGCTATTCCTCCACTAACTTTTGCTTGGAAGTGTTAATCTTATGAGACTTTAAATGAATTCTAGAGTTTTGATGATCACAAATATTTTGGTTGAGAAATTGTTTCTTCTAATTAGTTGTGTGTAAAAGCTATGGCACATTTTCATTACATGTATTACATTTATGTAGCATAATGAATATTGACTAAGTGAGCAGGAACAATGGTTGTTTTTCAATAGGTAGATCAAGGGAGAACCCATGAAGACTATAAATGAGGAACAGTTGATGCTAGAAGCTGTAAGTTAAGCCCAAAGTTATGTTTTTATTTTTTATATATGTATTTTATTTTATCTTTATGTGATTGGTATGTGAATGATTAATAATAATCAAGCACACACACACCTAAGAAAATATAAAATAAAATTTTTTTTTTAAAAATTAAAATTTTATTTTTAAAATCATACCATACGATTCCTATCATACTAGATGATTATCTATTTTTGTTAAATAATTGCAACTTACATACTTAATCAATTAACCCTAAAATTTTCAAAATTAAACTTATTTTACAATATAGTTTAAATTGTACTATATGATTGTTCATTTTTGTTAATTATTTTCAACCACTAAGATTAAGTTCGTTAATTATATATTTGTCTAATTTGTATATGATGCATGTCATATGATATAAATTTATTTAGTAATTAGCTAATTTGAATTCAAATTTTAAGGGATTCAATGTAAAGAATTTTCCTTATTTATAGACCAAACAAATAGAATGCTAAACATTTTGTTCTTATGAATCCTACATTATGACCATCGACCATTAGTCATACTATTTGATTACGATGGATGCTGGGATGATCACATCATCTGGTTTTGGTAAATAGAAGAAAGTTAAACTGATAGTGTAATATGATGACATATCATACATGATGATTGGAACTATTTATTAAAAATAATTTTTTTAATTTCTAATTTATTATTCTTCCTATAAATATTTTCTTGAGAGCCTAACCTATTAACTTGAATGTAAGAAAGATAAACGGAAGCTTAAAGAAGGGTGTTCTCTTAGAGAAATGTGAAAAGTCTCTCCCCCTCTTTTTTCTTTAGAGATCCTTTCTTTGGTGCAGTTATACTTTGATTTGATTATTCCTTCTTATCCACTTTGACTTTAAGAGTTGGTATTTAATATGAGAGATTATTCTTGTAGAGAATTTTTGTGAGATTATTTGTTGAGAGATGTGTCTTTGTATTTTGGAGAGGGATACTAAAGGTAGTGACATCCTTCTTACCTTAATAGATAAAGGGAGGTATATGGTTTCTCCATTACACATTAAGAAGAGAGGCATCTCTGCTTCACTTCTTGTGCCAAAAGAGGGACAATATATTTTTGAAGGAGATTTGGAGAGTAGACGTAGGTCTGTTAGACTGAACCATTATAAATTATTGTGCCCCTCCATATTTTCTTTTCTTTTTATTGCTATTTTATTTTGTGTTGTTTTCTTGGATTTGATTTTAAGTTTTCACTTTCACTGAATTGTCAAGGTTGGATTTGATTTTTTTTTTTAAATTTTAAAGCACACCAATTCAACCCCCTCTTGGGTATGATATTCTTACAAGTGGTATCAGAGCATGTTGCTTATTTTATGGTGTAACAAATATAAAAAGATTCATCAATGGCACATATAGGGAATCAAAACATCATGGAAGGGTACTATATTACCTGACCTTCGCTTGATAATATTTATTTTGATTTTTGAAAAAAAAATTTATATGCCTACTTATACTCAATTGATTGATTTTTGTATGTAGAATATGACATAGGTAGGATATTCACCCTTATGTGAACTTGTTAATGACAAACTTGTTGAAATTCCTTTTAATTTATGGTAAGTTGAAGATTGGAAATTAACATAATTGAATTCTATAAACTTATCAATGAAGGATTTGAAAATACAATTGATTTTAGCAACCTTAATACCCTGAACAAAAATAGAGAATTTTGTTTTTATCATCATATTAGTAAAATTGAAGTTGAAGAAGCTTTAAAGAAAATGAAGTGTGGAAAAAGAGAAGAACTTGATATTCCAATAGAAGTGTTAAAATATTTAGAAGATCAAATAATTTCTTGGCTTTGAAATCCTTTTAATGTTATTTTAAAGACTAAAATGATGCTAGATGAGTGGAGATAAGAATAAAGGTGATGCACAAGAGTGTGCAAATTATAGAGGAATTAGGTTAATGTCTCATACATTAAAATTATGGGAGAGAGTAACTGAGCATATGTTATAATGTGAAACAAAAGTTTCTCAAAATTATTTTGGTTTCATGCTAGGTAGATCTACTATGGATGCTATACATTTGTTAAGAGGTTTGATGGAGAAGTATAGAGAAAGCAAAGAGGATCTACATATGATATTTGTTGATTTAGAGAAAGCTTATGATAAAGTTTCAAGAGATGTTCTTTGGAGTGTTCTAGATAAGAAAGGAGTTAATATTGTTTATATTCAAGTCATTAAGAATATGTATACTAGAGTTGTTACTTGTGTCCAAGCACAAGGAGGATTGGCAAAATATTTTCTATTTCAGTTGGATTACATCAAGGATCGACTTTAAGCTCTTATCTTTTGCTTTATTTATGGATGTTTTTACTAGGAATTTATAGGAAGATGTGGGATAAAGGCTTGTTGTTGTTGTGTTCTAGGTACCCAACATACCCTATCTTGAATGGGTCTGTAGCTAATATGCCTTTAGGTTGACTTATTTCTTGATAATGTAAGGACCATTGCATGTAGACTAGTTTACCCAACACATTCTAGCAATTTATTGCATCTAACTTTTTCAATACGAAGTTGCTGACCATGGATTATTTTTCTTTAATATGGCAATTATAGAATTTGCCCATCTGCCTTTTTTTTTTTTCTTAATGATGTTTCAATCCTTAACTCTTATAGTAAATTAAATGTGGACTCCATGGCATTAACGTTCAACTTTTCCATTCACTGTCTTCATGGTCTAATTTTGTGGTTGCTAAAACTCTTTGACTATGAAGTTCATACTCGATCGATAGTATATCAACCTCTATTCTACACGATAGGGTAAATGGCATATGCCTAGTCACTAAGGTTGGTGTCATCTTGAAAGCTTAAAGCATTATGAGTAAGATGTCTGCTCATTTTGCCTTATTGCTCTATCTTTTTCTTCAGTAAGTTGAGGATCTTCTTAATCACAATGTCTACCTAGCCATTGCTTTGTCTATGATGTATCACGTTTATTTCAATTGAATTTGATATGACTCGCCAAAATTCCTTAGCCCTTTGTTAGCAAATTGTAATCTATTATATGTTATGATCGATATTGGTGTCTTATACTTGCATATAATATTGATCGGAATAAAATTTTGGACTACTTGAGTTGTTATGACGGAGAGTGGCTTTTCTTCAATCCTTTTACTAAAGTAGCTGATCATGATGAGTATAAACTTCCTTTACTTGTTGGTGATTGGTAGAAGACCTATCACTTGTTGTAGATTGTAGAGGTTAAGGTAACTATTATTGTAAAGGTGCAAACTTTTGGCATTGCTCACACCTTTTGGTGAATTATTCTGCAATTTTTTTTCAATGTGGGATAGAAATATCCCTATTATAGAATTATGTAGGTAAGCATTCTTCCTCTAAAGTGAATCCCAACTCAAATGAATGCACTTCATCAAGTACTTGTTAACTTTCTCATACACATCTCATGTTAAATAAGGTAACTGATCTTCACAATATCTCACCACCAATTAGTAGATATTGGGCAGCTTTGATCTTATATCTTCTAGGATCTTTGACTCCTTCAAGCTTACTATTTCACAAGTATGTTTTAATTGTGTCCCAACTAGGTCAATCTTTGTAGTCGATATACATAGACACGTCTTCTTCAAAGCTTGGTTGGGCCAGTTGGAGGGTAGGTTGCTCCTTGAGTCCACTTGCTTTGGACAATAGATTGGTGTACTATTTTTTTCCTCTATGAAGTTGTTCAATTTTCAAGTATTCCAACCTATTGATCTATGCCTTCACATTGAACAAATACCTTTTTAGTGACTCATCTCTGACTTTATAATCACCATTTATATGTCTCACCATAAGTTATAATTTTGAGTGGGCAACGATATGTTGAGTGTTGAGTCCTCGAGTGAATCTTAATCGAGCGAGTAAAGCCTCATATTTTTTTCCCTAAAGTTAAACTTTATTTCCTAGGTTATGGTAATTCTTGCATGTGTTTTTAGCACAATACCATCTTCCATGCTTTGCTTGCTTGAGAGACCATCTACATACAAGTGCCATAAAGGCTCTAGTTTGACTGGGACATCTTACGAATCATTAAAATCCATGAGTGTTTGCACCTTGTTTGCCATCCTAGGTGACTATGATATATAAAATTCACATAATTTTATTGATTATTTCATTAATCTTACTGAGTGTCCAACTTAGCTAGTACTAACTTGAGAGAATTATCAGTAATGACTTGGATTGAATGAGCTTGAAAGTATGAGCAGAGTCATTCAGATGATATTATAATTATGAGTGCTAGTTTTTCCCTTATAAAATAGTGTAGCTCAACACTGCTTAATAATTCACTCACACAATAGACTAGCCACTATCTTCTATCTTCTTCTCTGATTAACATAGAATTGGTTGAGACTTCTCCAACTCCTAATTATAATAATAAGGTTTTTCACTCTTCCAGGCTTTATAAAAATGGTGGTGATATGAGTAGGCTTTTTAGTTCATAAATGAAATTCTCACAGTTTGGAGTCCATTTGAACTTCTTAGTGCCTCTGAGTAATATTTACCCACCTTAGAGATAAATCTATTCAACCTAGTGATCTTTGGACATCCTTCATCATTTTTGGCAATAATAAATTGAATATGGATTTTACTTTATCAGGGTTGACTTTTATTCCTTCTAGGGATCATGAATCCTAAGAACATTTTTAACCCCACACTGAGTGCAAACTTCAGAGGATTAAGGCACATATTATACTTCTTCAAAGTGGAAAATTCTTATATCAAGTCTTCAATATGTTGTTCAGGAGACTTATTTTGACTAGTAACTCGTCCATAAGAACCTCCATATTTCTTTTCTTCTATTATTTAAATACTCGATCTACCATTCTTTGATATATTATCCTTACATTTTTAGTCTAAAGGGCATTACTCTAAGCAATAGAGTTCTTCTCTAGTGATAAATGTGTTCATTGAATCACCATGGTGCAAATGTTTTAATGATATCCAAATAAAGCATCCAAAAAACTCATCACTAACTAACCCATCATTGAGTTGATGAAGGTGTATATTATGGGAAGTGGGCAGCCATCTTTTGTACATGAAGAGTTCAAATTAGTAAAATTCACATCATTCTTCACTTTAGATTAAACTTTTGTAACCATAATTGACACCCACTCTAGATACTAGACTTCTCTGATGAAGTTAGCCTTGAGTAGCTTGGTGACTTCCATCCTAATTGGCTCGCTGAGTAGAGTTGTGGTCTTCCTTATTTTTTATTTTATTGTTTGGGCATCCTTCTTTATATTAAACTGATGGAAGGTTGCATTGATGTTGATATTAGCATCTCGACTACAGTCTAGGTGAATACATCGATGTCTTTTTGGAGAGCTTGAATAAGAGCTCCTTTGTGCTTGTTATTGAAAGTCAAGCTAAATTTGAGGACCCACTTGAGAATTTGTGTAGTTGATACTTTATAAATTTCTTAGTGATCTCCACACCAATGTGTTCAACCTCTAACCGTAACCCCTCTTCTACTTTGTTGGAGTCTCTGACTAGTCCTAAGTAATAGGCTCTTGATTGATTCATTTCTTTCAATTGTGATTTCCTCTACTAGCACTGGGAACTTAACTGCTATATGGAAAGTTGGCATCACTGCTCTAAACATATTAAGTAATGATTGACAAATGATGGCATTATAGGTGGTGGGTGTTTCCATGATAAAGTCAGCCATACCTATGAGCTGCTTCTCTCCTCTCCATGTCCCTAAGAGAGTGATAATTCCTTCAATCTCCTTTCTCTATTCATAAAATCTATAAAGAGGTCCTCCAATAGGGGTGGATTGGGAACTTTCCAAGCCCATTTTTCAAATACAAATTTGAAGATGTTGGTAAAAAAACTCCCCATGTCGATCAAGATACTTTTTACTTGATAATTTGTAATTAGAGCCTTAATGACTACTAAATCATTGTAAGTGCTATCAAATGTCGGTTGGTCTTTCTCCAAAATGATAAGTAGTAATATCTAAGTAGTCGATGCCCACACCATGGTAGCCAAGTTTATGTCTCCAAATAGAAATCACTTATGACTCGCTTGCTTCAATGACTCTTCATCTCTAGTGAAGATGGCAGGTACAACTCTAGTGATATGGATCACATAAGCCCATGTGAGTTCTTCACTCATCTCGATAATTTCATTCCTTTGCCTCTTTGTGATCTCTTTGAGCTTCCTAGCCTTGATGAGTTCCTTCACTAAGCTCTTCAAATAGTGACAATCCTCAGTGTTTTGGCCATGATTATGGTGGGTAAGCACAATGTCTTGAGCGATCACTAACTCCATATGAATTCCATGGCATTGGTTGTTTGATGTACTCCTTAATCTTGATGGCCTCCACTAGCTCAACCAAAGACACCCTCAATAGAGTGATCATTATCAACTATAAATATTCACCATGCTGATTAGGAGTTGGCAAGTTTCTGAATTCATGTTGGTGTATTGGCACTTCTTCTCCATCTTCTTCCTCTATTTTGTCTTCTCACCCAAAACCTATCGTTAGAGAACTACTTTAAGGAAAACTTCTTTGAAGAAAGGCTTCTGTGAGTTTTTGTCAATGGTTGGGTTACTTCATTATATTCCTCAGTATTGATCTAGCTTTTTGCCAACTCCAATGATTCTACTTGCAAATTAGGCTGTTGAAGCTCAAGGGCATATCTGAATGGGCCTTCTTTAAGTCCCTAAGTGTGTATGGCATCTGCAACTGTGGGATATAAATCTATTACCTCCAACATCTCAATTTAGAAGTGACTAAAAATTTTTCTATGAAACTCATTGGGCTCTTGCCGCATTTGTTGGATTGCTTATGAGCTTTTCAATGGCTTTTGGGTTGCAAACTTTGATAGAAACTTCTTGAATTCTATGAAAGAGATGATAACTTCAACTAGCTGATATAGGAACCACCTGAGAACTGAGTCTTTGAAGGTAGAAAAGAAGAGTTGTCACCTCATAATAAAATTTAGATCCAACAATGACATTATATAAATGAAATTTGTTATATGGTCGAGAAGATTAGTGTGACTTGTAAAACTCTATGTGTGGGATTTTGAACTTGTGTGGGGGGGGCTAGCCTCCACAATCTTCTTGGTGAAAGCATTAGTAGGATTAACATTCATCTGTTCCTCATTGGTGTCCTCATCCTCACTTGCCTGATAGAATTGGGTATTATTGGCTTTTAATTCTTGATGAATGCATGTAAATTGTGTGTCATTGCCATCAATGCTAAGTACATTATGTAATTTAGCATCAACAACTAATATATTACATCCAACAATTTCCCTTGGCCCTTTGAGAGTTGGGGTGCTTACATTAGATGGGCTAGATCCACACTCATCAAAAGGGCATCATTTTATATTGACTGTAACTAAGTAATTTTCTAAATGGGTTGAGGCAATTCCATTAAGAGAAGTTAAAGCATACCATGTACTTAATTCTTTTGGGAAAATATCGTATATTGATTTGGCATTATTTGTCGAATTATATCCAATAATGACCCATCATTTAAGTCCACTAAGATAAATTATTTTGTAGCTAGGCATAATATTGATTGGAGATATTCAACCATCTAATAGTTTAAGGAAAATGAATTGGCCAAAGCTTTTAATAAAACTCTTGTATGAATTTTGTACAAAGTTTCTGATAAAAATAAATGTCAATGACATGAAAAGTTGGTGGAAGCCTTATGGGATTATCAGACCACACATAGGACACCAACTCAAAAGTTGGTGGAAGCCTTATGGAACTGAAGCTATTCTTCTATTGGAAGTACAACTACCTTCTTTAAGGATAGTAGTCAATAATGATATCACAGTAGATCAGAATCATAAATTTTAACTGGAAGAACATGAAATTCTTGAAGGAAAACATCTAAAAGCACAAGAAGACCTTGAACTATACTAATCATGTATGGTTTAAGCTCATGATAGATTGATCCATCCTAGAACTTTCCAAGTAGGAGACTTGGTCTTGGTTCTTAGAAGACCAATTTTATCTCATTGTAGGATAATCAACAAATTTGAGCCAACATAGGATGGACCATTCGTTATGGAGAAATCCTACAAAGGAGATTCCTATCAACTAATAACATGTAATAGTGAACATCAATTGCTTCCTATTAATAGATGTTACTTAAGAAAATATTATGTATTAAATGTACTATAGTTTTAAAGATGATGATCAATACAATTATTTTTTTTCTTTGTAATCTATTCAAAATCAAATATTATTTCTTTTAAATTTGCATTTTATTTATGAAATTTGTGCAATATCTCTTAAACTTTTGCAAAATTTATTAAATCCTTTTGAACATGATTTTTGAATTCCTGTAGGATGGGAGTAAGCCCATTTGTGGAAATTTTTCCTATGAATTCCATAGGTTTTGAGTAAGCCCTTTGTGACACCATTCTTACTATTCACAGGATAGGTTAAATCATCAAGACCCCTTTTCTATCAAATAGTTTATTTAGGTTAAGCATAAGTCACTAAGACCTCTTTTCAGATTAGTCAGAATTTGAGGATAGGATTAAGTCATTGAGACCCCTTTCCTCCCTTTAGCTATTTAAGTTGGAATTAAGCTTATGAAAGTCCCATCTTATTAGTTAACCAAATAGAAGTAAGGCCCATACTAGACATTCTTTCTGAAAGACAAGGATGTGATTAAGTCATTGAAGACCCCTTCTTATCAAATAAACTACATGGTTAGGATTAAGTCATCAAGACCCCTTTCCTACTAGTCAAAAATTTGAGATTTAAGATTAAGTCATTAAGGCCCCTTTTCCTCAGTGTAATTATTCAAGAAGGAATTAAGCCATTGAAGGCCTATTCTTTATAGCTAATCAGATAGTCCTTTAGTAGGCATCCTTGTAAGAAAAGTAAATTAGGATAAGATTCAATCATTATGCCCTCTTTCCTTTTCAAGCTATTCAGGTTTGGAATTAAGCTATTGAAGGCCCCTTCATGTTAAGCTAAAATTCACTAGATTAGGATTTAAGTCATTGAAGACCGCTTTTTTAGCTCAAAACAAAAGAAATTAAAGGGTGAAAATAAATCATTGAAGGCTCCATTTCTATGGACTACTAGGAATTAAGTCCATGTGACCTCTGACTCTTAATTAAATTCTTGAGGTTTAAGAATTAAGACATTAAAGACTCTTTTTCTTCAAGATTAGTTATTTAGGTTGGAATTAAGTCCATAACGACTCCTTCCTAATAGCTAACCAAGATAAGGGTAAATCCCCAAGTGGTATTTTTCTCTGGTTAAAATTCATATCACTCGGATAGGAGTAAGTACCCATATTGGCATGCTTTCTACGATTATCTTTAGATAGGAGTAAGTATCCATAGTGGCATCCTTTCTAGGGAAAAAAAACCTTAAGATCTTCTTGTAGATCCTTTCTTTAAATTTGGCTAGTCATTTTGACTACATTTTGGCTAGTTTCACTTAGAAAGATATGAGTCTTAGTGTTTTCTTTCATAGTTAGTCATTGAAAATCTATGATCGGTAGAGTGAAAATAAGCCCCATGGAAGGCATTTTATCTGACTACTGTGGTTGTGTTAGGATTAGATTGCTCATTGCATATTTTCCTAATGACATCTCTATTCTTCTTGAAAATTAGTGAATCTATGTCTATAAGATTAAATCATTTTAAATTGTAATAAATTATTGCATGTTTATGCCTAACTTTCATAATCAAATTCAAAATAAAATTTGAAATCAAAACCAAAATTCTAATTCCAAACATCAAAACTAAATTCAAATTCCTTGAGGCTTATGCTTATAATCCTCATAGGCTATGTTGATTAGTTTAATCAATGCTATGCAGTGTACTCTAGTTAGTCCATCACATATATTGGGTGTCCATTTATTGAACTCATTTTTGGATGAGGTTTAATATCATTTTCAATCTTATTGAGAATACCTATTCTTAGATTAGGGATTTCCTATTCAAGCGCATATGACACTATACTTGGTGACCTAGTGAGTTCTTCTAGTGTTTAGCCTAACCTAATAAGATTAGGTGGACCCAAACAAAACTAAAATTTAAATAAATGATTAAAGCAAATACATTCTAACTGAAATCTAATATGGCTGAGCTTAGACTAAGGTAGTTGAGGTGGTTAACCCAATTGACCTACCTATTCTCAAAACCTCTTAAATCCAAGAAAATTGAAATAAAATAAAAAAAATAGAAGTTAAATCAAATGAAAGCATAAAGACATTACATAAATATAAATGGATTGTAAACTAAATCCAAATGAAGGCAAAAGATGGTCAACCATTTGACAAAGAATTGACTTATGTGTGTCCCACCAAGTCAAAGGTCAACCCACCAAAAATTTGACCAAATTAAATTATTCTAAAGACCCAAAATCATCAAATGAATTTGTCTAAAGATGAATCTAAGTAAATCTAAACCCAATAAGGTATTAATTTGGTTAATTAGATCACTTGATCTAGATAGGCCTAAATAGACCCTACTGAACCTAAACTCAAATTAAGTTAAAATAAACTCAAATCAAATATCCAAAATCATTTAAAAATAATAATTAAACAAAATTCAACCAATTATAAGGTTTAATGTGATCAATTTGGTCATTTGACCTAATTGAACCCATGCTAACCATTAAGCCCTGTTTGGGTCAAAGTGGGTTTAAATTCAAAATTAACTTGAAATGAACCAAAAATAATTAATCTAATCATCCCAATTACTTAAATAAATATAACTAAAGCTAAAACCTAGTTCAAATCCATCAAATGAAATAAATCAAACTAAACCAAAGGAAATGAATGCTTAAGTGAACTAACTTAAAGTATTTTTCCCTAAGCACAATTAAAATGAGTTTGTTTGACTCATGAATCATCTTAAATGTGATTTGGATGATTAATTATAAATCTAAATGATTGAATGATAATCATTATTCATGCTTAACCTAATCCAAGTCAAACTATACCTAAATGGACCAAATATGAGGATGAGTCTAAAAGGACCTATACTAATCACATTGCAATACACCTAAACTCATTCTTGGATGAGTCTAAAAGAATTGGCATCCAAAATTAAGAGGATTCAAAGGTTTCAAATTAATCTGAAAGCAAGGGAATATGCCTCAGAAGGTGATGTAGAACATGAAAACAAATCCCCTTTAATCTAAGACATTTTCCTCCACTTTCTCCTCCACTCCTCATCCTAGCTGATTAGGATTGACCCCAATCAGTAAATCACCTCTTGAAGCTAGTCTCTAATTGCACTAATAAATATAGCCAATCCATATTTTAACTCCCCATAAGGAAGTTCTCGACCAAAATAAGAAGAGAAGAGAGGAGACCTTCTCTGACCATTCTAACACTAATCACACGTTCACCAAGTGAAACAAAAAACCAACCACTTTCCCAATTCCCACACCGCTAGTAAGCCAGATTTTGACCAAACCCATGAGTAAACAGGAGGAGATTAGTCTATAAAGCAATTAGTGTGGAGACAATTTAAATTCTCATACCTAGAGGTTTGTCGCATCCTTATGAAGGTGTTTGAAGCATCCCTGCCTTTGAGGATTAATGCCGGTGAGGTATGCCTCAAAATTGACCCCTCTTTTAATCCAATTTATTTCTTTGTGAAAAGGATTTGATCTGAAGTGAGATCAAACCATATAGATGCATTCTAAGTGAGGCGTTGATGGATTTGGAATTGAAATTGAGCCATTCTGTTGACTAGATTGCTTGAAATCACATTGATTCAATGGATGGTGCTCAGCCTCCATCGTTAATCAATGAGACATAATCTCCAACATATGTTCATTCCTGTTAGGAACGGATGGCTGAGATTTACATGTATAAATTAATTTAAAAATATATAGGAACTACAGGTGAAATTGTGACCGTCCGATGTTGACATGAATCATGTGTGGCCCATTTAATATCACGGGATCCATGTAGATCTCACGTGGATGAATCACACGTTAGCGCCATGTGGCATTGACCATTTTAAGATGGTCATTCTGTTTTTATAAATTTAAAAAATTATAGAAAACCCTAACAATTCCAAAATAAAATAATAAAAAAATAAAATACTTAACAAAAAATATAAATAAAGGCTCTATGGATTCAAAAAATCATAAGCTTTAGTTCCAAGTTCTCCAATAATTTTAAATTACTCACATGATCTCACTTGTAACTTTTTATATTTAGTGGAAGAAAATCTCTCAAGACAGATATGAACAAATGCAGAATCACTTACCTCATATTCTTTAAAATTTTTATCTTTATTCTTTTATTTAGTGTACTTAACATTTTGTAATTTCAATTATTTTTTCTATGTTTTCATGAAGGCTATGAAAATCACATGCAAATGTATATGTTTAATTAGAAAATGCATAAGCAGGTGTATTAGCTAAGTCAATAAGCATTTTTGGGTTATATCCATAAACTATCTTGAAAGGTGATTTATCAATTGTTCTAGAAATTGAACTATTGTACGCAAATATTGGGATTTTTTCTAACTAAACACCTTAGTAGATTTCTTAATATCTTATTGACTACTTTCGTATGTCCATCTATTTGAGGATGAAATGTAGAGGACTTAGCTTTTAGATGGTTCTCATGTATTTTAAGGAGTCAACCTTTAGATGGTTCCCATATCTTCCCATAGGAGTCATCACATCCTTTGTAGAACTCATTAAAATGTTCACAACTCAGTTTAACTACTCAAAAACTCCTAAATAGTTTGCAAGTTGTTTAGTAAATGAGACAAAAGCCAAGCAAATATTTTAAAAAATTCATTACTCACTTCTAAAAGGAAATGTTTGAAGAAAAGGATTTAGAACTTATGGTTACACAAGCTGCATTTCTTCAAGGCCTTAGGTAAGAATTGTATAAATACACTATTGGTTTTTAGTAGCCAAGGATATTGACAGGGCTATTGGAATTAAATAACAACCATACTAGCATAAAGAAGTATAATAATGTCACCCAATCATCAAAGTGACTCATAGAAGCCACTCAAGAAAGAAGAAGCCCCTTGAGTAATTATCAAAATAGATATCCCAAATTCAGAACATAAGAAAAGAAGTAGATAGTGCACTCAACCATAAGTAGTAGAAATACATATATAAGAGTAGAATATTCATTTGTATTAAAGAGTGTACCAACTTTTTAACACTTAGGCATTGTCACACCTCTATGGGTATCAATGGTTGAGTTAGTTTATGCCATACAAAATAAACAATATTTCGAGCAACCTCCTCCTATGAAGAGTGATAGAGAGGTACAATGACTTACTGGATGAGTAGCAGGACTGAATAAGTTTATCTCAGAAGATGGGGAATGATGCTCACAATCTTTAAAAGTTTACTAGGAGCAAAGAAGTTTGAGTGAACCCCAAAATGTGAAAAAGCCTTTAATGATTTGAAGATTCTACTTGCATCTGCACCTTTGTTGTAGAGCCCAAAGGAGGGAGAAGTTATGTTACTCTACTTATAAGTGGGAAAAGACTTGATTAGCTTAGTATTATTGAGAGAATAAAATGGGATATAATGGCCTATCTACTATGTCAACAAATCTCTAAGATGTGTTAAGTTGAACTATCCACACATGGAGGATAAGCACTCGCATTAATTACCTCGATCATGCGATTACACCCATATTTTCAGGCATACTCCATACAAGTCATCTCTCATAATCCGTTAAGTTAGTACTCGCTAAGTCCTATCATTAAAAAATATTACTCAAGTGGTCTAGAATTGAGCGAGTTTGACATATCATACTCACCTCAAACGGTGATTAAAGCTCAAGCATTCACAGATGTCTTGGTGGATATCAACAACTCATAATATATTCTTGTCAATCTAAAACTTTTATGGTGACTATATGTTGATGACTCTTCTAGCAAACCAACTGTGGGAGCAAGTACCATTTTGAAGAGTCCAACAGGGATCACCATCACATAATCAATTAAATTTGGCTTCATTTATATGAATAATCAATATGAATACGAAGCTTTACTCATTGGGTTGAGATTTGCTAGATGATTTGGAGCAATATGTGGCAGCCTAATCAGACTAATATCTTATGTTGAAACAAGTGAATAGAGAATATGAAGTTCTAGATGAGTCTTTGATGAAATATTTACTTAAAGTAAAAGCAAAAATTGGGTGACTAAAATATTTCAAGATAGAGCAAATTTCTAAAGAAAAGTACCAACTTACTAACCTATTGTCCATAGCCAGTGATCTCAAGAGGCACACAGTCATTCAACTGGCTCAGTCGAGTACCGTAGACTAAGAGTTAATGCTAATAGATCATGAATACTCACCAAGTTGGGTCGACCCCATCAAGAACTATTTACAAACTAAGGAAATTGGAGAGATGATGAAGGACATGAGAAGGCTTAAGGTCATAAATTCACTTCTCAAGTAATAAGAAACTTTATTTTGATTGCAATTATTTGTAGGTATGGGTTGCCACTAGTGATCATCACTGACCATGGGCCTCAATTCATCAAGAAAGGCTTAAAGGAATTTTGCGAGTCTCAAGGAATCAAATTGAAATTCACGTCAGTATATCACCCATAGAGCAATGGGCAAGTGGAAGTGGCTAATAAGAAGATACTCAACTTACTCAAAAAAAGGTCGAAGGAACAAAAGCTAAGTGGGCAGAGAAATTACCCATAGTACTCTAAGCACTTAGGACAACTTCCACTACTGCGACTAGTCACTCACCCTTTAAATTATCGCATGGCGCAAAAGCCATTATAAGGGATTGATTATCAAGTACAAAGTTTGAAAATATTATCAATAGAAAGAATGAGAGATGGAGATGGCGAGTGGGTACAAGCAAACACTAAGGCTATGGAAGACACAATCGACATGCTTAAAGAACTCAGAATATAGGCATTACTAAGAAAAGAAGAAACAAAAAGATGGATGGCTAAGTATTAAGACCACTATATGAAAGAGAAACATTTTAATAGCAGTGATCTCATAATAAAGAATTTAGATGTCACTACTCAATATAATGTTCTAATCAAGCTTGCCCAAAATTGGGATCTTTCATAATCAAAGAGCAAGTTGGTCTTGGTGCATACCGATTACATTCTCACTCTAGCGAAGACATACCAAAAGCATGGAATGCCAAAGATTTGAAAACGTTTTATCCTTAAGAGAAATTTCTATCATCTTTTTTTATTTTATCATTTGCAAGTATTTTGTATCTTATCAATTTCAGTAATAAAGTTCTATATATTTTTCTCCATAAACAAGTTCACTGGTAGGATAACAATAATTTTTTAAGGAGCCTGATCAAACAATCAAAAGTGAAACTTAAACTCAGAGAGCTTCTTGATGACTCATGATTCTTGGTGAGCCATTTTTTGCTAAAGAAAAGGTCCGACTTTGTGAGTGATGTAAGCCCGTGTGGGAGATCTAAATACTTGACATGCCACTATTCACCAAAGATAAACTAATGTCAAGAAAAGCAAACCCTTAATACTCAAGGAGCTACATGATGACTTAGGATACTCGATGTGCCATTTTTGGCTCAAGGAGTGGTTCCACTCGGTGAGCGATGAAAGCCTTAGTAAAAGATCAGTGTACTTGGCACACCACTATTGGACCAAGAAAAATTGATGCTAAGTAAAGAAAACCCTTAAAATTCAGAGAGTTGTGTGATGACTTGGGATATTAGGTGCACCATTTTAGGCCCAAAGAATAGTTCCACTCGGTGAGTGGTGAAAGCTCAAGTAGGATACCTGAATACTTAGTGTGCCATTTTTGTCTTGAGAAGACTAGTCTAATAATCTATCATAGAAACATGGTGTAAGACCAACACCCCATGAGGTCAGTAACTATGGTAAAAAACACTAATACTCAGTGCTGTTGGCTACTACAGTCTAAGACTAACACCCTCTAAGGTCGATAATTGAACTTAAAAAGCCTAACACTCTATGCAATTGTCGACTATAGTGTATGATCGACACCCCATGAGATCGATAATTGAACTAAAAAAAGACCAACACTCAGTGCTATTGGTTACTACATTGTAAGACTGACACCCCATGATGTCAGCAACTAAACTAAAATGATCAACATACTGTGTAATTGGTGACTATAGTGTGAGATTGATACCCCATAAGATCAACAACTAAACTAAAAATACCAACACTCCATGTAGTTGGTGACTACAATATAAGACCGACACCCTGTAAGGTCAGCAACTAAACTAAAAAGATAAAATATCTTAGTTGGTAACCAAAAAAGACCAACATTCCATGCAATTAGTGACTATAATGTAAGACTGATACCCTGTGAGGTCAGTGACTAAAAAAGGATCAATTTTCTTAATCAACAAGTCAAGGTTAACCCTTAAAAGGGGGCAACTAATGTAGAATACAACTACATAAAGTATCTTTAGTTAAAAAGAGTTTGTCATGCATCTATAAATGAGTATCAATCTGACGAGTGTACATGAACTTGTAATATTAGGGCGACCATACTAGGAAGTGCTTTTTGTGAGTTAATGTCTTAAAACATTCTAAGTCATGGGTAAATTCATTCAAACAAGCAAGCATCAGACTAGCAAGCAAGTCTACACAAGTTAGTTAGGATTCCCTCAAATAGTTTCCATCATAAGAGGAGTTGCTCATGCATCAATGAATGAGTGTCAATCCAATGAGTATACAAGAGCTCATTATGCTAAAGCGACTACCCAAAAAAGATTCTATAGATCAGTAATATAAGTAATATAAATATTCTAAGCTACAGAGCCATTCGCACATCGACTAGTGAGTATCAGCTAATTCATTTAAAAATTCCAGCAAAGAAATAAATCAAGTCACTATAAAGATAAGTATACTTGATTAAAAATTTATTTATAATTTTTATTTCATATAATACATTTTATAGTTAAGCCAGTAGAAATAAGCATTCCACTCAGAAAAAAAAGTTTGTTAAAGAAAGGGGGAGAAAAGAATATATCAACTTGAACTGCTCTGATTGTCATCATCCGAGTCCTAAAGCGAGAGTACATTGGAGAAGTCAAAGAACTTAGCATCAAGATGACCATGCTTAACCAATTTAGTGATAACAAACTTAGCGCCATCCTTGAACTTCTGCTACAAGATTTCTTAGTACTCATGAGAATTAAGAAACCCAACAAACTCAACTTCTCTCTTCCAAAACTCTTTAATTCAATAAGAGAGCTCCTCCTTTAATTCTCTCTTCACTTCTATGAGGTTAGTAAGCTCCATGGTCACCCAATCTTTCTTCTCTTTCTAGTGAGCCACCTTAGCCAAAAACCCCCTGTGTTGGGCTTCAAGAGTTATCAATTTTGTCTTTGTTCATGCTAGCTAGGTCTTACTTGCAAAAGGCTTCCTTTTCCCAAGAAACTTGTTTCACACCTCCCAAGTTGACTACCATGCTATCGCCTATGCAATCATGATAGCTATGATAGACTAGCATTTTGTAGGTCACAAAAGAGCTTATTGATATTACTAGAGAAGATGATGGAGCCCAATTATGGGTGGGATCATGTAGGGTTTGGCTTGTTGCTTACTTTTGGACTTCTTAGGAGCAATACTCAGTCCTACCTCATAAATGACCTTGACTAGAGCCAGACTCAGTTCCCCCTCTTCATCAACCTCAAGAGAGGTCAGTTCCTCACTACTGGCCACTCACTCACCAAACTCACACTCACCTTTCTAAATGAAATAGAGCCCTTCATGGCTAAGCTTAGAGGTAGTTGGAGTCAGCTCTCCTGCAAGCAAAGAAAAGAAAAATATAAGGGAACAAGTAACAAAAAGTATAATGGATTAGTGAGTAGAAAGAAAAAAGAATTTACTGAGGATAATGGAAAACTAGAAAAAGTGAAGGTATAAAGAAATGTTTAGGCTGTGACCCTATAGCTTCTCCATTGTCTCCACCCCTTGTACACTCAACTTGCCATGATTGGGGCCTTATTCAGCTGATAATAAACAAGAGCACTCGACACTAGCCATTGAACTGTGTTATTCATCATAAATGCTACGAGCACCAGTTTTATACTTTATTTTGAAGGCCATGAAGTTTCAGTAGAGTCACCAAAAATTGCGCAATTCCATCCTAGTGACCCTTCACTATAAATGAGCAGCATAAGAGATATATGCTCCACAAAATGCCTTCATCTCGTATACATAGAATGAAGGTTGTGATGCTCACCACTAAGTTGGGAAGGACTTTGGTGGAACCACTCTAAAAAGATAATGATGTCTATCCACTTGTGTAGAAGGAGGAAATTGAAACCCATTCCTAAAATGGGTAAGTCTCAACTACTCAGATGGTGAAAGTTGTGTTTGCCTCATAGTATACTATGGTCACGACTGAGGGACCAACTTAGGGACCTTGATTTGAGCCTAGTGAAAGAAGAAGTAGCCTTCTTGAGTAGAGCCATACCCATTGATGGTGAAAAGGAGATCAAGATCTACACATAAGGAAGATTTACTTGCATGACTCAAAAAGTGCAATAAAAGTCTCAACTACTCTGGCCAAAGAGAATTTATAGATGTAGTAAGAAAAATGTTGTAATATAGATGTCAAATCAAGCATTAAGTGAAAAAATGATTACCTAAACTCTATAGATATCTCAAGAGATAGGATCTATAGTGAAATAATTAATGAACATTAATAAAAGGTTAAATAGTATTAACACGTAAAGAAATATAAAAATGTCTTTATTTATAACTAGAAAAGACAACACACTCACTATAGTCATGAATACATTATTTTTGTAGTAATTTTATTATAAGGTCACATGTTAGTCCTCGATAAGTCCTCCTTTCTCACACATATATTCAAATAATAAACTCATGCTAGAAAGGAGAAGTGAAGTACTGTGCAACTTAATGGAGTTCTATAATATCAAGATCTCAACCCTCATGGTCACAAAGTTGCGCTGGCACTCCACCTTCAAGGACTTCTATAACTACGACTCAAATTCCAAATGTGCTCGCACCTCACTCATGTCCCGTTGGGACAAGTCTAAGGCCTCCCTCAAAAGGGAAATCTTCTCTCATAGAGTTTCAATCTAAGAGGAGTTCATGAATACTCATGGTTCCTCTTCTGTATCATTCCCCAATGGATGGGTAGACTCGCCCTTTACAGACTCTTGACTACCTCTATGAGTAAAAGAAGGAAAATCAACCATCATTTCTCTAATGTAGGTGGAAGTAAAGCTGATCTCAATGATATGAACATCAATGGTCACCCTAAGTAGATGAGAGATCTCCACCAAATCTACTCATGGTGCTGATAAAGCTGGCGACAAAGTTGGAGTCACCGCTAATCAATGAGAAAGGAATTCATCAAAAAATGAGAGAAAAAGTTTAATAAGAGGATTTTCTATGGGTCTAACCCTTGAGATGGGAAGCACTTTTCAAGTAAGTGGAATTCCTCTCTTCTCAGAAAATGACTTAAAAAATTCCCTATCAAAAGGTAAAGAAATTCTACGAAGTTAACTAAACTATTAGAGAAAATGATCTAGTAGGCTGACGAGTGTCCCTCTCCATCCTTTGTTGAAGCTTGAACATTGGACATGCTCAGCTACAACTAAATAAAAAAGTAAGAGACTTATTGATCGCTCAGAAAATCTACATTTGTGAATCTCTGCCATCTTTATAGAATGTTTAGGGAGTTCATTCTTCATGAGGGAGCTCGACATATATTCAACCCAATTTCCCCCAACAATATGTTATGGTTTATTTAGATCTTGGTTTTACTTTCTATAAACCCAAGCATTCATAGTTAATTCCTGTTACTGTAGTAAGAGAGAACTCTCAATTAATGTTGAAAATAAATATATCTCTAGTATGAATTGATGTTTAGTAGTGTGGTGCAGATGATTGTCTAATGAAAAAAGGAGGGTAGCCCTAATCAAGATCCCATAGTTCTGTCATCCTAGAACTTCCATTATTATAGTCTACTAACATCAGAGGGTTATTAGTCATAATGTCTAAGGAGTCTGATTAGCAGCAATGGGTTGCCTCATTTTAGATATCTCGAGTAGACTAAATTTTTAGTGTAAATATTATGGTGCAAGTGTTTATTGAATTATTTAGGTTAAACTTGATCTATAAGTTTACATTGTAGACGTATGTAAGGCTTATATCCATTGGAATGCCAAAATTGTAGGGAAGTTGACATGGAGAACAAATGATTGGGCTTACATCCATTGGAAAGTTAGTTAGATTTAGAAGTTTATATGACAAACATATAGATTAGACTTACATCCCTTTGAAAGGCCAAATAGATTTAGAAGCTTACATGGTGAACATATAGATTAGACTTACATCCCTTTGGAAGGCCAAATAGATTGTTCCCATTGCAAATGAATAAATTGGACTTACATTCCATTGGAAGGCCATTAGGATGTTTGTATAGTGAATGAATATATTAGACTTATATCCCTTTGAAATGCCAGATAAATTTTAAATGTTCGCATGACAAATGAATAGATGTTTGATTTTTATTCCTAGGAGATAACACCTCGATGCTAGAGAAGCAGCACTGCAGCACTGAAAAGTTAGCTCTTTAGCGCCTAGCATTTGCACCTCAACATTGTAAAGTTAACACCATAATGGCAACAGGAAAAAATAGAGGTCTCAAAATTTGAGATGAAAACACATAGGTGTTGTAAAATCAATGCTATAGCACTTAGATGCCATAAAGAATAATATAAAATAGGTTCATTGGTTGACGAGTGCTTAGGCGTTGCTAAAGTAGCACCGCGACGCCATTAAAGTAGGTGGCAGGAACATTTAATAAAAAATTATAGAACTATTGGCCAATGCCATAGTGCTATGTTAGAGCACCACGACATTAAAAAAATAATTGACACACTTTACAAATTCTATATGTTACATAATTAATGGTAATAAATATCATAAATGATTTTCTTGATGGGCATAATAACCATCTTTACTGGCTGATTAGTGCTTAGGCGCTGAATGTAGAGTACCACAGTGTTGGCCTCGCATTTCAAAAACTAAGAGGCCAACACCTCGACACTACAAAAGTGGTATCGTGGCATTGGGTCTAGTCTATAACCCTTGGGCTATTCATTTTTCATTCTAAACTTTTGTTCTTTTTAGTAACTCCTACACCTTTTCATTTCTTATCCTTTGCTCATTTTTTTGGTAGCAAATATGCCACCTAAACACATCCAAAAGGGCAATAAGAGGGCATCTTCTAGTGACGCTAGAAGATTTGTCAACTTAAATGCAGAGGAGAGGTATCGATATGCTCTTATCAACAAGCATCTTATTATGGAGAAGCATTTTTTACAATCCAGGTGAGAGCATGAAGAGGATCATCAATAAGCAAGGCTTGGAGCATCTCGCCTATGACAACTTAGCTTGCATCATCCTTGTGGTGTGGGAGTTCTTCGCCAATGCAGAGCACTAAGGTAATAAAGTTTTTGTATAGGAAAAATGGTTATATTTTGATAGTGCTAACATTAATGCATATTACCATTTACAAAATTTTGTATATGATTAATATCTTTCCTAATATAATAACCATCCTAATTTTTATGAGATTATTAATTTTTTCACTATTAGAAATTCAAGTGTTTAATGAAAATGGTGGGAGAAAAAGATTAACAATTTTTCTGCTGCTAGCCTAACGACTAAACTAAAGCTTGGCATTATTTTATTTCTGCCAAGTTAATGCTCACTGGTAACATCAATGAGGTAACTAAGTATAAATTCATTATGGATGTAGAGAAGATTATTTATAATTTGATTTGTAATATTCTTAAGGGTGGTACTACTCTTGGTTATGGTTATCCTTCTTTTATTTATTCTTTGTGTGTTGCAGTTGGTGCATCGGGGGTGGCAGATGAAAAGTGCTTATACAAAAGGCTCCCCCAACTAAAAGAATAATTGAAGGATTTGAATCAAGAATAGAAGCAGGAGAAAGCTCAGGCGCTCCTAAGTCCAAGTCCAAATACTCCAAAATATTAAATAAGCAACTCTAAGAAATTGGAGGAGAGTGTTAGAATTAAGAAAAAAGATATGTGAAAGTAACTAGCGATAACAAGAATTAGAAAAGAATTTGATCATCATATAGGTTAGCAGCAATAGTTAGAGTTCCCTTTTTTGTCGCACCTCATTATCAGCCTTATGTTAGCACCCCACCGGAGCTAGAAGAAGAAGAGGAGATTATTACGGCTATTAGGATAGTTTTCTCCCTCTTTCTTATATATATTTCTAATTTTCATTTGGCAAATTTTATAATAAAATTTTATTTTTGTAATAATATTTTTATTTTATATTAGTTATTTGTTATTTCAAATATTATTTGGCTATTCTAAATATTTACTTACAATTGGATTATAAGTTAAAATTTTAATCGAATAAAAATTTAAACTTAAGATTAGTAAACTTGAGAAGTGAGTGCCTCGGCGCTAGAAAGTCGATGCTGGAAGAGCCTTGGTGCTGAAAAGTTAGCATCGTAGTGTTGGATGGTAAAATGTAGGCTTAATATTAAAGAAGACAACACTAGGCAACCAAAAAGTAGTGCTTTGACACTGTCTGAATAGCGGTGCAGCACTCAAGTAAATATTTTGACCTTATAACCCAAGAAAACAGCGCTTAGGCATAAAAAATGGATATGTGGTGCTGCTAGAGCACCCTGGCGCTATCTAGATAGTGTTTCATCCTATAAGTTGATATTTTGACCTTACAACTGGAGAAGGTAGCACTATGGCACCAGAATTTGGTGCCCCAATGCTGATTTTAGCACTTTGGTGCTACAAAACAATGCTGCGATAATGTGAAGAACTAAGGGTCCAAGTTTCTGAGAGCTCAATACCTCAACACTGGGTAATAGTGCTTCATCACTATAAGTAATGCCTCAGTGCTATAAGTATCACCTCAATGCTATAAGTAGCACTTTGGCACTGCATAGTAGCGGTGCGATGCTACGAGTCGGGAGACTTTATTTTAAAGCAAATTTTCTTGTGTAATTTGATGATTCCCACAAAATTTTAGTAGCATAATGGCTTAACAATGCCAAGTTTTAAAATTTTTCAGTGCAACAAGCACTCTTCTCCCTTGTTCCAAATTTAAGATCAACGAGGGGAGAATTTTCATCTCATACTAGAACCATGTTCGATAGTAGAGGCCTTCAAATTTCAAATTTATAATTTAGTGAACTAAATTTTGAGTTAATCTTGATTTTGACAGAGTTTTTTCTTAGCAATTTCTAATTATTTTGCAACTAGCACTATCACACTCTTCTCTCTTGCTCTGGATCCAAAATTGATGGAGGGAGGATTGTCATGTCACACCAGATCCAAGATCAACAATAAAAGTCTTCAAATTTTTTTTATGAAGTTAAGAAGTATATAAAAGAAACTTTTCATTTTAAATTTTACTCAGAATTAGCGAGAGCTTGGTTTTAGTTGTCTTAGACAAGAAGGAGGCTCTTCGTGTAAAAGAAGGGCCTTGCTAAGGGAACGGTGGTGACTAGAGGGAGTGTGAAGTAGAGGGGAGTGAGTGTATAGTGGAGAGAAGAGAGTGTGAGAGTGGCTAGTCCCCCCATTTATATGAAACTACCTCCTAATCGCTCTTGCTCTCCTAACTGCTCTTGCTCTCCCACTAGACGATAATCATTGATGGGATAGCTATTGGTAGGAGTGGTTAAGGCTTCTATATTTTAGATTTTATAGACTTTAGAGGGAGTAGTGTGAATTTCTTGGAGCTAGGATTATGGGGCCATGACGCCCCAAGTCAACATGATTTAATATTTTTTTTCAATTGCAAACAAATTGCCCACCCCTTCTCAAAAAAACCAATGTGTCATGTTGATTGGGCATTATGCATTGATTGCTCTCTTTTGTTTATTATATCCAAAAACATTAAAGAAAAAGAGTGTAATATTTGAGAAGTAAATAATCATAATATTCATATGTCATGCAACAACAAATAGAAAGTTGATAAAAGAAATTTTAGCTATATGTAATTAGTCTAAATTTCACTAATACAAATAAGTATGGGCTCGATAAGCCATAGTAGCATGTCTATCCTGTGCATCTTGGAGACACCAAAATGTAGCTTCTTGGCCATGGAGTAGTGAAGACGAACCTACTTAAGTTTAGACACTTGAGTGTCCATCTATGTGAAATCTTCTTTCGTAGCTGTGATAGCCTATCTCAATATAAATCTCCTCTCTAATAAATACTATCTTCTCACCTATAGCTCTCTTAATTTAGCAGTTATATCAAGAAGCTCAATCTATGCTCTGGAGAGCTCTCTTTGGAATGACATCATGGCTTTGAGGTTGTGCTCAAGATCTTGGTAGACTTGAGAAGCTTGATGCAAAATAATGTTGAGCAAAGTCTCTGCATCATTAAGTGTGTTTGGCAAGTGTTCCTAGTAAGTAGTGCATAATGAGAATAATCCAAACTCAACATCCTGGCATAGGGAATATCACAACTATAACTCTTCTACTTCAAGGTCTAAAGTAATAGCACAATCCAATAAAGAGTTCACCTCCATACAGAAGCTAGAAAGCTCACGTAAAAATTCTAGGTCAACACTCAGAAGTAAGTGAGTTGTGTTATCACTATATGACATAAGCTCTTTGACGAGCTGCAATGCGATAATCTTAAGGAATTAGAGTGTATCCTAGAGATGAAGAATGAAATTTCTAAACTAGATAAGCAACCCTGAGTTACATCCCTCAAACTAGAAGGGTGGCTATCTACATAGAAGTCAAGATCTACCATGGAATCACCCTAGATAACACTCACTATCACCCAAGTTGAGCTTGATAACAGTGATTCATAATTAGTTAGCAAAGCACTAGATTCCTCTATACATGGATCCTCTCCAATATGCATATGGTCATCACTAACAGGTTCAGTAGAATGAGAAATTGGAGAAGTCACATTAGTATCAATCAATAATACTAAACTAACATCACTCTCTATCCGCTCTGCTACTGGCTTAACCTCTAATGGTGGAGATGGAGCATAAATAAAGTCAGATGTTCCTGTTACTCCTATATCATAATCAATTAAAAGAGGTTTTTGGGTATCTCTATCAGCCTTTGTATGAGTAAGTGAATGCTCTCGATGATACTTTCTACTATCCCTTCTATCTATTGACTCTTTTAAATCATGAGCCGTGTGTTGAGAGGAATGTACGTGTCATGTCAGTCTAGCTCTCCCAAGTATGTGATTATGTATGAGGAAGCCCAACTCTAAAAATGAAGAGAAGGTATGATGAATCCATAGCAACCATAAGTGGCTAACTCCCATTTTAACATCCTATGGAGCCACGTAGAAATATGTACCAGTCCTTAGGCAAAGCAAAAAAGCCCAAGCCATAGTAGTTGCACCTAAAAGTATGGATAGTGGTAACATCCCTAGGGAATGAATGTTTGCCATATCAAGTATCTATGGTAATCTATATATAGGTGTAATATGAGTAAAGCCATATTATCTAGCTACCCAATTGGGATTGTATCCTTCCAAAATTACGGACCCATGATAGCAGTAGCAAAGCCAATTAGGTCTTAGCTCAATGCGATATTCTATTACACATCTACACTCTATCTTTAATAACAATAAGGATGAACCTCTATGAATAATAGAATCCATGAATCTCTGTCCTAAACTCTAAGCATGTAAGCTATAACAAGATGATATGTGAATAATCTGAAAGTGATTTGTCATGCGTGCTAGCATAAGCATAAATGTTTAGATCTTAACTCTATTTAAAGTAACTTTAGCTCTGCTCAACTACATAATCAAGAAAAAAATGCTCTAAAGTAAGGAGGTGTCGTGAGACATCTGAAGGCTCTAGAAATATGTGCGTTAATCCATCCATGTACGTAATGCCAAGGAGCCTCCACATCATAGTGGCGTGAGTCAAGCATGACACTCACTCTGTCTAATCCATGGTATAGGTAGGAAAATGCTATAGATTTTAATGCAATCCTTTCATTATGATATAGAAAACTAGCCATCAAGAGAGTAGAAGGATGAAAGAGTCTATTGCGGCTCAGGAACACAAAATAGCATAGCCACATGGCAATGAAGACCACTAAAGATAACTCCTCATCAATGCATCATGGTAAAATATGTTTAGAATTGTCTTCCTTTTCAAGCTCAAATCTAGTACTGAAAGACTCCTCAGATAAAGGAAATCCAATGTCAAAGGGATTGTCCAAGCGTGCAAAATGAGCTAAACATACTACTGAACGAAGAAAGTTCTCAGACCATATATGAAGAGTAATAGTGCCATGTCATCTATGGTCTAATCTCCACTCTCTAAATGACCTAGAGTAGTGAGCTAGAGCATGATGAAAGCTAGAATAACATAACCTCCTCTATTTAGCTGATGAATTGACTAATGCTAAAAGAGCTCATTATCTGAAGGGATGCAGGAGTATGTCTAAAATATGGAAGCCTATTATATCCTGCATATCTGCCAAGGTAACTATCATCTTATGTGGATCAATCTAATAAGTATTGGTGGCTCTATCCTAATGCCACATATGCAAGTGAAGGGAAGATGACTATAGTCAAAGAGTGATGCATAGGTTGCATGATATATGCTAGCTCTCCTGAGAATATCACCATACATCTATAAATGATGGCATGTCTAACATATGTAGGCACTAATAGGTGATGGAGGTGTGCTAAATACTAATTTTGGATTTCAATCTTCTACCTCATGATGTAATATGTGGTAACCCAAAAGTTGGATCATACCTGTAAAAGGAACACTATCTACAGCTGGCTGGAGTACATCCTGATCCACAAAACTAAGGTGATCTATAACTCACTCTAGAGAAACATCATGATTGTGTCTCAGCTTCAAATTAATCACCCAGTCAAAAGGATCATACCTTGATGGAAGCCATGAATCAAAGTGTAGAATGTGAGATGATCGAGCAAATGAATCTTCAAAAATATTTTTGCTCATCAACATGTCTTGATGATATAATAAATGATCCTATAATTTAGATAAATAACACATATCATAAGCTTCAATTGTGGCCCATATTTACTTCTAAATGGGATTAGTAGGAGACATATCATCTAAATTTTCTAAATAAACATTATAATAAATAAATTTAAAAAAGCATATAAATTTTATAGGCATCATAAAAAGGCAATCAAATCTAAATTTATAAATGAGCTATGATTATAGGCTTTGCTTCAATCTTATCTAAACTTTAAAGAGTTTAGATTTATATTTAAGTTCAATCCCTTTTGGACTTGATAGACGCAGATTTGTATTTAAATTCAATTCATTTTGAATGTGTGAATCTAGACTTGTATTTAAACTTAGACCATTTTAGACATGTTAGGTGTGTTTAGACTTATATCTGGTACCTTTGGACATGTTGGATTTAAGTTTAGATTTAGATCAAAACTTTTTAGGCATATTAGATCTAGGTTTAGATTTTAGATACAATCCTTTTAAGCATGATGAATATAATTTTAGGTTTAGATTTTAGATCCATCCCCTTTGAGGATGATGGATCTAGATTTAAATTTAGATCTAGCCCCTTTGGGCATGATGAATCTAATTTTGGGATTTGATTCAGCCCCTTTGCATGTGATAGGTCTAAATTTAGGTTTAAATTCAACCCCTTTGGATGTGATGGATCTAATTTTGGATCTAGCCTCTTTGGATATCATGGATCTAAATTTGGGTTTAGATCTAGTCCCTTTGGTCATGATGAATTTAATTTTTAAGTTTAGATCCGACCCCTTTGAACATGATGGATCTAAATTTGGGTTTAGATCTGACCATTTTGGACATGATGGATCTAAATTTTAGGTTTAGATTCAACCCTTCTAGGCATGATGGATCAAAATTTTAGGTTTGGATTTGATCCGTTTAGGACATGTTAAATCTAAATTTAGATTTCTTTGATTGGATGGAGTTTTCTTTGATGGATAATTTTTCTTGCATTGTATGAGACATAAAATTGCCCTTGTTTTGTAGTGGATTTTCCTTTGGGATAAAAATATTCTTCTTCAACTTCAGATACTAATATTGATTTATCATTTTGACTGATCAATTTAGAGTCAATTTTGACTTTTGTATGTATTAAGCATAATGACTTTGAAGGTTATGCATAATATCTTTTGAGATATTGTCCATTTATAGGGGGCATAAACCTTAAGCCTTTTGCATCAATGGGATGATAAGCTCCCCCTTTGTATTCTTTCTTAATAATATAAGGTCCTTCCTAATTTGGGTCTACCTTTCCACCAACTCAGTGATGGGGGATGATAGGCCTTTTACATATTAGTACTTGTTCACCCATTTTGAAGTTTTTTGGTAAACCATACAATCATGAGCTAAGGTCATCCTTGCTATGTATGTTTCTAGATTTTGTTAGGTTTATAGCTGAACTTTGTCTAGAGCTTAAGTTCCTTGAGTTGTATTTGAATATTTTTCTCCATTATAAGTCCATTTTGTGCTGCAATATGAAGTAAAGGTAAATTTACTTCATGAGGAAGTATGTCTTTCACCTTGAAAATCATTGAATATGGTGTTACCTACGTAGTAGTTTGATATGTAGTGTGATATGCCGAAATGGCCTCTATTAATTTATCATGCCATTCTCTTTTATTTTTAGAGATTTTTTTGAGGAGTCTAACCAATGTTTTGTTGAATGCCTCTGTGAGACCATTGGCTCTTAGATTATATAATGAAGAATATGACAAATATGTCCTATATTTCTTAATAAAGCGATAGATTTTGACATTGTTGAAGTTAGTGTTATTATCAGATATAATTCATCGAATTACTCCAAAAATAATAGATTATGTGGTCTCGAAAGAATTTTATTATATTGTGTGCTTTAAGTTTTCTTAGGGGAATTGCTTCTACCCATTTTGAGAAGTAATTAGTGGAGGCCAAAATAAAATGGCATCTTATAGTTGACGGAGGGTCTATTGAACAAATTATATTAGTTTTCTAACTTTCAAATGGCCATGATGCCATTATTGGATGTAAGGCATTAGGAGGTTGATGTAACGTGTCTAAGTGTATTTGACATTGATGACATCTTTTAGCATGTTCAATCTAGTTTTGTACCCATATTGATTGACTAAGTTGCTTCAGTCAATCTCTTAACAACTAAGACACTTAGAACATTAGCTTTGGGTGCTTGTTATCTAGATAAAAGTATAATATTTCTACAAGGATTTAATGAATAAGGACAACAAATCTTAGGATCTCTTATTCTACCTATATGCTTTTGGAAACTTTATACAGAATCTAAATTCCATGAAATTGATGCTAGCATTTCAAATAAAACACTCCTTAGTAGGTTGTGGATTCATGAATATAGCATAGTGCCTTTAACTCTCCATAAATATATGAAATACATTCATAATACTAAAGATTGTTGAATTGATGGTGATATGAATCCTTTCTTGATACGTAAAATCAAGATCTATGATGATGTTAAGTACTTTATTCCTAAAAAAGTAGAAGTTAATGCTTAAAAGCAAGAAGCTCCACCTTTTAAGGAAATGCTAAAAAGTGATGATTCAAAGAACAAAGGCACTAATAAACCAAAAAAAAGCTAAAGTAATTTCCTATCTTGGTTGTGATACTAAGAACGATGAAGAAGAGTTACTTCTTTATCAACCTAAGAAAGCCTCAGCTAGCCAGAAAAAAGAAAGAGCAATTGGTAATATAACAAAAAATTAGAGAAAACCCATATTTCTCTAACAAGGGTATCTGAATCTCAAAATTTTAAGAAGGCTGTGAAAATATCTATAGTGTCAAAGGCGCATATAGAAGCCTTCACAACTATAAGAAAAAGGAAATATAATCGCTCTTTGTCCCTCCTAGAAGAGGCTACAATGAACGTGGAATCCTTTTTACAAAATAGAAGAGTGAGCCTCAAATCCTACCAAAGACCTATTTGAAGAAGATGATTTTGAGGAAGAAGATATTTTAATAATAATTCCCCGATATTCCTCATCAGCTCTAAGGAAACTGGTTAAGGGCAATGTTCAACCTATACAATCAAAGGGTGATGTCTCATATCTTTGATGATTTAATACAAAAATATGTAGAATGCTATGTTGATGAGTTGGTTGTCAAAAGAAAAGTTTAAAGTGAGTACATAAGTGATTTAAGTGTTGTAATTGATAGAATTTGAAGTTTCAATTTAAAAAATGAATCCCTTAAAATGTACTTTTGCAATGAATTTGAAAAAAATTTAGGCTTTATTGTGTGCCATAAAGGAATTGAAATTGATCCTTCTAAAATTAAAGAAATAATAGAAATTCCACCACCTAAGATCTTAAAGAAACAACGTTCACTATAAGGCAAGTTGGCTTATATCAGGAGATTCATTTCTAATCTCTATGGGAGATATCAACCTTCACTTAGTTAATATAAAAGAATGCACCTTTTATATGACATGATGCTTGTCAAGAAGCATTCAATAGTTTAAAATAATATTTATACATCCCTCATTTATGGTAGCAGCAATAATAGGAAAGCCATTGATATTATATATAACAACTCTAGGAGAATTTCTTGGAACTTCATTAGCTCAAAATAATAAAGAAGGAAAGGAAAATTCCCTATACTATATAAGCAAACATTTAATAGGAGCTGAAACAAGATACTCTCCCATTGAGAAGCAATGTTTAGCATTGATTTTTACTACTTAGAAATTACGTCACTACATATTATCACTCAAGATAACTTTGATATCCCAAGTCAATCCTCTTAATTTCCTGATGACTAGGCCTACCCTAATAGGTCACTTAGTTAAATGGGCAATCTTACTGCTCCAATTCGACATAACATATGTCCCACAAAAAGCTATAAAGGGCAAGCTCTGGTTGACTTCCTAGCTGCTCATCCTTTATCGACCAATTCTCAACTCAGTGATGACTTGCTTGACAACCAGATCTTTGAAGTGAACAAATTTTAGTAATCATCAAAATGGGAGCTCTACTTTGATAGAGACCAACTAAACAGCCTAGTTAACCTACAATACAAATTAGAATTAACTTAATATTTGGTATACCATAAGGTGGTATACTTTGATCTGCATATAGCCTAACTGAACCTCGAACCAACAATGAGGCTAAGTATGAAGTATTAATTATGGGCTTAAAATTATAAACTAATATTAAATCAAGAAACTTTATATTTATGGAGATTCTCAACTCATAATCTGACAAATAATAGAGACTTTCAAGATAAATAAGCCTGAATTAGTGCTTTATCTTAAGCACATCTTAGTGCTCCTAAAATAAATTTTTAAAGTAAAAATTATAAGGGTGTCAAATCAAGAAAATGGCAAGGCTAATGTATTAGCTAAATTAGCTAAAGAAATGATAGACCCTCTAGGATAACCAATTACAATTGCAATCCAAAGTAGGCTAGCACTAACACCGACCCTTCTTCAAGCATTTAAGCAAAGAAAATTAACAGATTTTAACAATAAATGAAGAAGATGATTGGCTAAAGCCATTCATCACATATCTTAAATGTGGTAGATTACCAAAAGATAAGTTAAAAGTTCATCAAATTTTACAAAGAGTGATATGATATGCTCTTGTGAATGATACACTATATCACCACTCATTTAACTAAATATAGTTACGAAGCCTGGGACCTTAAGAAGTCAAGATAGTAATTCTTTTATGACCACTTTTTGGAAATGAATTTAAGCCACTTAAGTCCCCATTTCAATAGACTATTTTGGATAGGATTAAGTTACTAAGACCTCTTCCTACTAGTCAAAATTTGAAGATTAGGATTTAATCCAAAATGACCCTTTTCCTCACCTTAGCTATTTAAGTTGGAACTAAGCCATTACCCCTTCTTAATAGATAACAAGATAAGAGTAAGCCATTTAGTGAACATCCTTTCTAAAAAATAAGGATAGGATTAAGTCATCAAGATCTCTTCCTATTAAATAAGCTATTTATGTTAGGATTAAGTCACCAATACACTTTCCTACTAGTAAAAATTTGTGGATTAGGATTTAAGTCAAAAAGACCCATTTTCTCACTTTAGCTATTTTATATAGGAACTAAGCCATTGAAGGGCCCTTCTTAGTAGCTATAAAAATACTAATAAGTCCTTAAATAGGCATCCTTTTCTAGAAAACAAAGATAGGACTAAGTCATCATGATCCCTTTTAGATGAATCTTATTAAAGTAGGATTTAAGTCCTTGAGACCCACTTTCTAGTTCAAAAGAAAAGAAACTTGGGAATGAAAATAAGCCTCTCAAAGGCTCCATTACTATTGAATATTTAGGTTAGGAACTAAGTCCATGGGACCCCTTCCTATTAGTCAAAATTTGAGGATTAAAAACTAAGCCATTGAAGGCATCATTCCTTAGCCTAGTAATTTAGGTTGGATTTAACTCATTAAATACCCCTTTCCTAATATCTAACTAGATAGGAGTAAGCCATCTTAGTGGCAACATTCTCTAGTTAAAATGTATGTAGTTTGGGTAGGAACAAATATCCATAATGACATCCTCTCCATCTATCACCCCTAGACAAGAGTGAGTAGCCATAGTGGCAATCTTCCTCAGAAGAAAACTTTAGGGTATTCCTATAGATCTTCTCATTAGGTTGGTTAGTCATTTAAACTATGCCCTTGGGCTAATCTCACCTAGAAAGATATGAGTCCCCATGTCTTCTTCTTAGGTTAGCCATTGAAAACTAATGAAAACTAAACTCTATTGTAGTTAGGAAAAGAATGAATCCCTTGGATACATCTTTTCTAGCTATCACAACTATGTCAGGACTAGATTCCTTGAGGAGTCTTCTCCTAATAGCAACTATATTCTCTTAAAGAGTAGTAAATCTAGATTTTTTTTAAGAATGAATCTTTCTAAATCAAGATAACCTAAGTCATGATCATGATTGTATTTCACAATCATGTTCAAAATAAAATTTAAAATAAAAACCAAAATTGAATTCAAATCCAAATTTGAAACCTTTGCAAGCATTGTTGCTTGTATTCTTCATAGGATTTGTTGACTAGTTCGGTTAACACCAATATGCATGGTGTACTCTAGTTAGTCCACCACACATGTTGGGGGTCCATTTGTCGACCTCATTTTGGAGGTTAACATCATTAGGATCCATAACCTCATATTAGGAGCTTTCTAATTAGCATGTAAGACACTATACTTAGTGACTAGGTGTATAAATAAATCAAAATTAAATAATAGAATAAATCAAATATAAATCTAGAAACCTAACAAAAATCAAACTCAATGCCCTAAAATGAAAACCTTGTCCATCTTATTGAACACTTCTAGGACTTGACGTGACCTAATTAAATTAGGTAAACCTAATCAAACCACAAATTTCAATACTAATTTTTAAATCAAATATATTTAAATTAAATTCAAAATTTAATTAAGCGTAAACTATGGTAGTTGGGATGTTTGACCTAATTGACCATGTAAGGTTAAAATCACCTAAGTTTAATGAAATTCAAATAAAATCAAAATAAATTAAAACAAATCAAACAAAAAACATAAATTAATGAACAAATATAAATAAACTCAAAAGTAAATTCAAGTGAGGTTTAGAATGGTCAAACAAGTCATTTGACCTAGAGTGACCTATGTGGATCTCACTAGGTCAAAAAGTCAACTCCTTAAATTCAGCCAAATTGAGTCATCCTAAATAATCAAAACCATCAAATGAACATGTTTAAACATAAATCTAAGAAAAGCTAAAATCAATAAGAATTTAATAGGGTTGATTTGGCCACTTAATCCAAATAGACTCAAATGCACTTTAGTGGGCTTAAACTAAAATTAAATAGAAATAATCCAAATAAAATATCCAAAATCATTTGGAAATCATAACCAAGCATAATTCAACCAATCATACTAACCCATTAAGTTTAATTTGGGTAAAAATGGGTATAAATAAAAATCAACTTCAAATTAATTAAAATTAGTTGATTCAAATCACTCCAAACACGTAATTGAATAAAATTGAAATCTGAAGTCATTTCAATTGAAGTCAATTTTTTTTTTGATTTAAATTAATTCATCTTAACCCATTTGAATTCAAAAATGTGTTAAAGTGAACCAAATTTGATCTTAAAATAATTAATAATGGTTAAAAGTTAATCTCTCCTTAATATTATAGATGGTCAATTACATATAATTGAATCAATATCCAACCCTAAAATGGCCAGTTAAACTAAATAACTCATTTTGACCCATTTAAGTCAAATGGGTCAAACTAAGCCTAATATTGACCAATTCATATAAAACATGAATCCATTGATCCATGAATCTTGTGATAGACAATTAGAAATGATTGAAGTATAAAACCAAATCCAAATAATTCAATTGGGTGTAATCAAACCAATTTAAAGTAATCCAAATCTAAATGGTACAACATAAGGTGCTTAACTATAAACCAAACTTAAATGAGTCCAAATATAGTCTATAGCCTACTTGGTTTGACTTGGAAGCTAATTTCCAGTCCAAAAGAAGGTGATGAGGTGGATCCAAAGCATAAAGAGATTCCATTGAAGAAAATTCTACAACATGTATACATGAAGCTAAATAATCTCATCCCTTCCTCATCCCTTGATTTATTTAACCTAAGTGCAACTTATAGCTCACTTAGGCAAGAGGAAGCAATCAGAAGGCCATGTGATAATTGAGGTGGCAAAGGGGGGATAAGGTGGAGCTCATGGAGAGCAAGCATGGTCAATCCACCCCATCCCCTACAAAGATAACCCATGCTTACTTCCTTGCTTCCCTCACTTGATTAAAACCCCATCTTTGACCTTCCCACTACTTCCCTTATCAAGATAGGACCCCAATTCCCATGGCCAGTGACCTCCCATACAAAAAAAAGGAAGCCAATTTGAGGGCTAATGTTAATTCCATCACCTTCACCAAGTGAAACCAAACAAAAATGAACCATTTCCCCCCTCACTATCTTCTCCAATCATTCTCCACACCAAACTCCATCAAGCAGTGATTGGTGTTGATATCCACTTCAATATAGAGGGAGGCAAGTCACAATTGTTCTCCTAAAGCTTCACCCAATCCTCTTCAAAAATCCATAAAATCAAAATACTCAACCAAAAATTATAATTAAGTGCTCTGTGGATTCATCTCAGTAGCATGAATCCATTACACCTATCCCCAAATTTAATTGGGTAATTTTGAGTTAATTTGAGGTTAATTAAAAATAATCAAATATAAATTAAACATAAAATATTAATTTACTCAATTTGAAACTTCGAGGAGTTTAAATTAAGGTTAAAGTACACCATATATAAAATATTGAGGATTTATTGGTGATTGAATTAAAAGATATAAATTTTTTAATCTCCAAATCTTAATTTTATGAAATGTTTTAATAATAATTCAAGAATATTAAATAAAATAAAAAAATTATGGAATTAACATAAATCATCATAATAAAAATCAATGAACTTAAGAAAAATATTAAAGCCTACTGAAACCCATTAGCTCAAAAAAGACATAATTAGTTAATTAAACGAATTAATTAAGTCATCAATTAGCTTGATCTTTAAAAATCATAATAAATCAACTAAAAATGTAAAAAATCTAAATAAACCCTCATTGGATTCATCCTTTAGAGAAGAGTTAAAGAAAATTAAAAGCCACAATTAGCTCCTAATGTGTTGGGCTTAATTTAGATTTTTTTAAAATCATTAAAATATGAATTTACCTTAAAATATATCTCTAATCAAGATGAAACTTTAGAAAACGAAATTAGCAAGGCACCCCACTTGCCATATAAATTTCAAAGCAAAATGACTTTGGGATTAGAAGTTATTAAATGTTCAGCTTTTAGGTCAATTTAAATCAAATAATAAATCAAAAAAATTACAAAAATTATAAAAGTTAATGAAACTAATTCAAAGCATATTTAATAACAACAGAGGATCTATGAAAAAGTCCTTAGCCCTCTAAAGTTAAGAAATCTTAAAAATTACATATTTAAGATTTAAAGAATAATTAAAAATAAGTGAAATTAATTGAACCTTAAGTTGTTAAATTGATAAATCCATGATAAATGAAATAATCAATTAAAAAAATTTGATTAATGAATCCCTAAATTTCACATTCAAATAAAAATTTATTAACATTAAAATATACTTAGATCCATTTAATATTAAGTGAATGATGATAATAATTACACATAGATAATAAATCAAATCATTTAATCTAAATAACCTAGAAGCTTAGGATGGCCTAGATTAGGATTGGGACCTATGTAATTTATCTCTTTAGGTTTCTTATGCTAAGCCTGATTAGTTAAGTATTAATAAAAAAATATGTCATTTTAAGAAATTCAATTAAATTAGAAATCTGTAATCATAAAACACCCCTTAAATCAACTTAAATAATAAAGTAAACAATTAAATCAATAAAGACCCTAATTCATGAAATCCAAATAATATTAATTATTTAAATAATAAAATAAAAAATATTTAAATTAAGTTTAAATTAAAATTATGCTTTGAAGTTTGATATAAAATTAACTAAATTAATCATCTTAAAATACTTAAGTTTGACAAAAAATCACATAAATTAAATGTAAATTGAATTTCAAATAAGTAAATGAGGCTAATCAAATGAATTGAATTCAAATATGTGAAATTGAATAATCATTTTATATTAAATCTTAATCATATCAAAGAAATATAAAGTTGAATATAAAATTTAAATCATGAAATCATATTCAATAACTATTTATTTTAAACAACATTAAAATAAACTAATCAAAATAAAATTTGAATAAATCAAATTAATTGAAATCATTTTAGAAGATTAATTAAATTAAATAATAATTAAATATAAATCAATCAAATAACTAGATTCAATGAACCAAATGATTAAACTCTTAGTTAAAGTTTAAAAAAAAAATAATTGTAATAAAAAAATATAACTATGATTAAATTATTATACACTAATTAAGTTAAATAAAATTAAATGAAAAGATAGAATTATTAAATTAACACAACATTAAAAATTATTTAATTAATATAAATAATATACAATTTAATAAAATCTAAAGAATTAAACATTAACTAAGTTAAATCCAACTCAATTAAATCTTTTAACAAAATTCAGAATTACATAGATCCTCAATTTGACTCATAGAATGGATTTTCACCTCAGAGTGAAAATTCAATTATACTAGGAATATGATGTTAAATAGAATAGGTTCTACCTAGAGAAGAAAATATTTGATCTTCATTCTTTAAAACCTAAATTCAACTTAACATAAAAAAATCTCAAATTAGAAATAAGGATTTGAAATCAAATAAATCATTTAATTTAAAATCATCTAATAGTAAATTAAAATAAACTTTGAACTCAAATTAAAACTTGAACCTAGAAGGGCCTCGTGTAATCATATCACACAAACTCCTCTTTTCATATGCTAGATTGATAAGTCACCAATCCTAGACTTAGGTTCGGTTGATAATTTGTGATGTTTCGTGTTATGAAATGTTATTTTCTTATTTTGTGGTATAATATTTTAGACTAAATGAGTAGGAATTATTTGCTCGCTAGTCTGAATGTTTGGGCATTCTTTTTTAGGCTAACATTAATTTTTATAGGGGTTATGCTTAAAAGGTATTACCTGTAGAAAATATAATGCTATTTACTTGCAGGTCTTGCTTAAGTCCCTAAGCATAGCTCAATAGGATAGGTGGGCTTAACAACCATTAGTAAGCTAGTTTGTTTGAAATATAAATTGCTGGTGTATTGTATGTATTTTTTAACATCTGTTCTTTATGATTTAGAATTTTATTTTAAAGATTTTAAATATAATTTGAGCTTCGAATTATGTTTGAATCTATGGGATCTAGGAACAAAAGGAGCTGACTTTACCAGTTGGTGGTCTCCTGTGGAGCTCGAGAAGATCCCTGAAGATGGTGATGATTGTGGATGAAGACCCCCGTAGATCAATACTTTAGTTCTAGGTTGGGTTGTATAAGAGTAGAGCTCGATTACCCATTTTGTTTTCTTTCGGGTTCTACAATGGTACCTAGCCATATTATCCTATTTTTTAATTTATTTGACTAGATTTATTTTAGGGTACATCATTAAAATGCATGGTTTTTATAAATTTCTTTTAGTGATTGTTATATGTTATGTGAAAAGCCTAGAAATATTAGGCTATTAGGAAAGCTAAATTCTCTTACCCCATTAAATTAATCAAACTAAAACATAAAATGAAATTTATAATTTCACCATAAATAAAGCCCTAGGTTTAAACACCTAAAAGCAACTATGAATAATTAAGTTTTATGAACCATGCTAGCATTTTCTTTGTAATTCCAATTGGGCACTTCACCCATTGCAGATAAAGGTGCATCTAACCTGTGAGGATAACCACCCTTGGGGAAGTGTCTTCTTGTATTGATTTAACCCATGATATCTTTCTAACTACATCTTATTGTAGGCATGAAATTGCATACCTATAGCCTTAAAAAAAATTATGAGTCAAAATACATAAAAAATAAAAATTGTTGCATTAGTTAAGTGCATAATATGCTAGTCATTATCTTAAGGTTAAGGAGTGAATTTAGGCTCTCATCTTATTTCATAAATATAATCACCCAACCATCTTGCATACATAAGACTAAAATCATGATTTTAAATATGATTTGGTAGTGTTAGTTAGCAACCCTGAAAGCAAATATTAAGTCTATAAGAGTTAAGAATAGATCTATTTTTTCAAGTGAGAAAATAGAACCAATTATTCTTATAAATTAGATTAGTTCGATTCTTTGACTTATGTTAGAAACACTTTTAGACTTAGATTTTGAAGCATCCTATTGGAAGAAGTTTTCAACCCCTAGTCATTTCTGTAGTCTTGCTGTCAAAATCCAAGTCTTAGATTTCTAATAAACTATCAACTCAGAATCTAAATAACTTGAATTTCAAAAATATAAAACCCAACAATATGATAGTTTGAAATGCTTAATGGGCTTACCAGTATCTAAAATATTTTTTTTACTTATTCTCTATTGGCTTTAGAAAAGAACTCTTCCTTCTTGAAGCCTTCCCCTTTGAATTTTTGAATTAACAATCTTTTTAAGTTAATATTTGAAATCTAAAGAGATAAAGGCCAATTTGCTTAATTGAGAGTATTCTTATGAGGAATTTCCTTTCTTTTAATACGTAATTAACTATAAAGGTTTGCCCTTATAGGTAACTACAAATCCTACACTAAAATAAACCTTATTCTACTTCTACATATAGTTTAAATGAAAAGTTTATGGCACATCAAAGACACACCAGCCTTAGGAGTCCTTATTAAGTAATCGAAACCATTATAAGATAATATATTTATCTTTCAAGGTAATATTTTTATCCCATAATGATGCATTTGATTACTTAAATAAGTATTTTCAAGATCTACATGGTGTTATAAATTTTCTCCACACATAGCCATCTTAATAAGGTTTTTAATGGGTTTGAGCACATTGTTTCCAAATTTGTTAGAGATTGATCATGGAAAATCTGATACATAACACACATAATGCCAAAATATAGGGCACCTATTACTTGTGATTCAAAACTAGGTCCCCTTTTACCTAAATAAGTATGCCTAGTACCTCATATATTGCCTGAGATATCATAACATCTTCCAACATGACAACAACGACAACAACTGTAAGCCTTTATCCCATTATGTCAGGTCTACTGTATGAATTATCCTTCTCCATTATGTCCTATTTAATGTAAAATTATCTTATAATTCTAGCAAAGTAAAATCATTTTATACTACTTAATCAAGTCTTCTTAAGTCTACCTCCAATTTTCTTAATATAGGTCAAATCTAATACATTTACTCTCCTAACTAGTTCATCAGATAGCCGATGTTTTATGTGACCAAATCATTTAAAGTGAGTCTCTCTAATGTTATCTACCATAAGGGCTACTATGACCCTTTCATGTATATATTTATTCACATTATGTATCTTAGTGTAAAGCCACTCATCTACTTGAGCATCCTTATTTCTGCAACACATAACTTCATTGTATGTTCTCTTTTATTGCCAACATTTTGTGCCATAAATCAGTGCAGGTCATACCACCATATTATAAAATTTTTCCTTATGTTTAAGCAATACTATTCTATCACATAATTGGCTAGATGAATTCCTCCACTTCAACCATCCAACTTGAATTCTGCTAATAACTTCCCCATCTATTTCACCATCATTTTGAATAATCGACTAGAGATATCTAAAATTTTCACTCATTTTAATGACATAACCTTCTAGAAATAACATCTCCATCAAATCATTTTTCAATTATAGTAAATATTTAGAATTGTGTACACTGGTGGGTACTCTTCTAAAATTATGTGGTCCTCTGTAGGACAAACAAGAGGTGGATCTTTCTACTAATAGGTATCTATCCCATCAGATAGTTGACCAGAGGTAGAATATCAACCTTTCTAAGGGAAGAAGACAATAAACTCAAATCAATATTATTATAGAATATCAATTCATTATGAGATTTATTTATAATATAAGAAATCAACTAAATGTGTTCTAAGTGGGCTCAAGTGACTATACAAGTGGTATGTAATCAGGAATTCCCTCAATCATGTTATTCAAATTAAAATCTTAAGAAAGCAAAATTGTTATCATATGAAAATTTAAATTGATATACAATATATATAGAAGGCTCCTAAATCTTTCAATAGAATTTTACAAAAATATAGAAGGAAGCTGTGAAATTAACAATAGCATTTCTATAGAAATTGATCGTTTATAGGAGGTAATAAATGACTGTCATCCTTATCTAATAGAACATATGCCACTTCTTCATATGCTCTCTTAACCACAAATTGGTCTTCCAACATGCATTCAAATTTACCATCTTATCATCAACACATCATAATTAGTCTCTTCAAGACTTACACTAGATCACTAACAATAAAAGTCTTGGGGCTAACAAGTTTATCATGTGCTCGTATTATTTGAGCATGATATAGCTCAAAGCTTTATAAGGATTACAACTGAAGTTCATTAAGATTATCTAGTTACTCTAACCAAAATTGAGTATTTTGTTGTTCATTAAGTTTTGTTATGACATCTATACACAATGGTAGTAATTCAACTTCTAATAGATGGAATTGATTGCATAGACATCTGATAAGTGGTTCTATAAGCTCATAGAGCTTCTGATAATCTATCATGTCATTCTCATTTATACTTGGTTCCATTCCTTATTTTATCAAGAACATGGTTCTTTAGTATTACCTTACAATCTAGACATTTAGGACATTTTCTACTTACACAAAGCCTACATATCCTCAAGTGTTCAATCCCTACTTGAAATCTTGAATCCTATATCTAATAGTATATGGTTTTAACAAATTTTATCATATTAATGCACTTTCAAGCATTAAATGTAATGTTAGTACATTAGGTTAGAAATTATCTTACTATAACCAAGGTTGAACCCTAATTATGATTAATTGAATATTATTATCAAGTTATGGTTCATTGGTAATAAAACTTTTTTAGTTATGATCACATCTTATATGTCCATATAAAGAGCTCAACTAGCCTAATGCCTATCACTTTGATTCAAGTAGGGATTGAACACTTGAGGATATGTAGGTTTTGGGTAAGTAGAAAATGTCCTAAATGTCTAGATTGTAAGGTAATACTGAAGAACCTTATTCTTGATAAAATAAGGAATGGAACCAAGTATAAGTGTATACTTAGAACCCAATTATGGTCAAGCATAATGCATGATTGAAGTTCAAAATAAATTTATCAAAATAGTATAACTTGGTCATGTAAGAATTTGACCAAAGATTATGTTGGCAAAACTAAAATTTGAACTTAATCTAAAGGAAGATTATAGTTCACATAAAAGGAGTTATTTTAATCATAGTAGTATGACTATACTATGAATGTATTAAATCACTATGTGTATTATTTCCCCCATGAAATGTTTTTTAGTCAAGTGGGCATAACTAAGTAGATATGGAAAATACTAGGTAAGAGAAATAAACTAGTATTGGTAATAGTACATGGCCAAAAGAATTGACCAAGTATAAGAGCTTGGCAAGGAATTTAATACCATGCTATGGAATTAACTCAAGAAAAAGAGATGATATATATATATATATATATATATATATATATATATATATATATATATAGCTAATAATGTAAGTATTAAAAGAGTTTAGAAAATAATCCAAACCATAGGTTTTATTGTAGGATGATCATAGAATATGTGTTTCCATCAAGTTGACTCACCTACCTAGGAAACCAATTAGTGTGCACAAATATTAATGTGAAAATAGAGTTTATTAATTTAATCAATTTCATGAATAAGAGTGAAGTCAAAATCAAATAAATCAGGTTTAGAACTACTATAAGAGTACAATGTGATGTATAAAATGCATGAGTCTAATCAAGAAGTGTAGTTGTACATAATGTTTTAGTAAATGTTTTGCTTTTGATAAATCTTATGAAATATAGTAATATGAAGTTTAAAATTTAATGAAGTATTTATATAAAAATTAAATAATAATAATACTATTTTGGAAATATTGGTTAGAAAATATGTGATTATTTAAAATTAATAAGATATTATAGTAATGCTAGGTTCAATTTATTATTAATTTACCATAATAAAATTCTTTACTTTAAATATACTTAATATACACATTTTAATAACTAAATAAATAAAAGTGTTTTATTATTAAAAATAAAAACATATATTAATTAAATCTCAATAAATCATGTTATTTTGCAAATACTAAATTATATCACTAGGGAACTTCATATGGCTATGAACCCATCAAAGGAAAAATTGTAATTTACCAAGATAAAATTTTCTTCATAAAAATTTTAAAAATACATTTGATTTTATTAAATTTTAGAAAGATAAAAATCTAGATTTGATCAATAAGAACTTATTGTAAAATTTTTTAGAAAATTTTGATATTATTAAATTAATTATTTTTATAAAAATTAGTTAAGTTCTCTATTTTAATTTTTTTAGTGGGATAAAACACACTACAAAATTATGAAAAATATTTTTAATATTGTGTATTTATTTTAGAAGCATTCTCTAATGGTTTTAAAGTTATAGTTTAATTTTTTTAATTTAGAAAAAAATAATTTAAAAAATCATAACTTGACGGATAAATTAAAATGTTGCCAAATTTCTATTAATTGTTAAGGCAATGTTTAAAATCTCTCAAGAAATAAGGAATTTTTACCTATTGACTTGAAGGTTTGAATGATTTAAAATTAAATTTTTTTTTAATGATAATAGGAAGAATATTTAAAAGGTGATACTTTTTTTTATAGATTCTTGATGTTAATAAATATTGATGGCAAAGTATTTAAATGAATTAAATTATAATATTGCCTAGAAAAAAAATATAAAGTATTCTAAAATACTTAGACTAGTGCATAGTTTAACTTAATCTCATCTGTTGGATTGATTTAAAAGTGATCAAATAATAAGGTTAACCTTTATTCTCCCACTAAATCATGCAGAGAAGATTGGCTAAGCCTTAGTTGGCATGACTTGAGCCAAACTCATGGGAAATTCTCCCTCTAAAAGAGGATCAAACCTGGGAAGTGATCTAGTATGAGGTAAATCATACTTGCAAGAATACACAGTCACATGTATTACTAAAGTGTGAGTAAAGTATCATTCTCTTGAGGATTGATCACCAAGTACTAAAATTAAATTGATTTTTTTATTATTTAGAAGACTAAAATTGTGTGTTGAAGTAAGTGTTACAAACTATTGTTAACTTTTCTAAAAAGTCTAGAAAACTAATAAGAACAATAATTTTTGGGGTGATCTCAATATGAATAAACCCAATGATTGGGCTTTACTAATGTTGATTTATGAAGTTAATTTTTTTTAATAAATTCAGAGTTAGTTTCACTAAAGTTTAATCAAAGAGGCCTCTAACTTTCTCCCAAAAGCCTAAGGTCTTTAATTTTCTTGTATATCCAACCTACCTCTTCGTGATAAATTAATGAATAGTTAATTTTGTCATAGAACTTTGGATCTCAAAAAGGACTACACTGCTTTAGTACAATTATTTCTAACCTATGATCCATCATTATGATATTTTATCCATGATAGGTTTGTTTTCCACCTCTATTCCAAACAGACCTCCTAAACTATAAAAAATGATGGTCAATTAATTCAAAAGTCAATAATGCCTAAAATAATATTTAAGAAAAAAAATGCAACTTATATTAAAACCAAAAGAAACACAAATACAAGATGGCTACACCTAGCTCCTAGAAAGGTGAGTTTAGTTCATTATGGAGAAAACAAAAAACATGAAAGCTTGATACATAAACATGATTACAATAGATAAAAATGGAAGAAGAGATGAAAAATATAGGTGAAGCATGCCGAGAATGTCCTTTTTACCGCCTTGTCTCATTGTCCTTGAGATCTCCTAAATAGTCTATTTAAGATTTTTGAAGAAGCCTTCACCAAATCCTCTCATAAAACATCTTTTTTTAATCATAAGGAAAATTATATTGATTACTATGAAGTACAAGTAATTCAAAAAACAAAAGCAAAATAATCATAGTAATTGATTCTGATATACAAGATGTTTAGATTGTCACCTCCAAAGAGAAAATATAATTCTTGGCATGGTGAGCATTAGATGATGAAGTTTTCTTTGAGTGCACTGAATTTAGCTAAATTATCAACAAGCTAGTTACCTTCCTTATATGTATGTGGGTGATCTCAAAAGTGAGTCTATTCAAGTGTTGTTTGATTTTTTTAGGTTGTAAGTAATCAAGTGCCATGGGATTTGTCAATCTCAAAATTCTTCATTATGTTGCATAGAATTAAATAGTTTATTTGAATCCATATGTCTATTATAGTAAGTGTTGAACCAAGCTTAAAAGTTATGAGAAGGGAAGGAATTCTACATGTAGTGTTGTGTTGGCCAAGTAAGGCATAGAAAAATGAAGTATGCAAGATCTATTATAGTATTTAAAGACACCACTAATGTCTATCAAATGAGAGTTTTGGATGAAGCTACCATCTATATTAACCTTGATGTAAGGATTGTTTAGTTTTACCACAAAATAAGATCCCTAGTAATTGTTTTGTATATGGAGACAAACCAAGACCATTGAGAAGTGTATGATCATTATGGATATGCTTATTATTCAATCTACTACTCTGAAGTTCTTTATTTGGAATGTACAATCCAAATAAACTTAAGGTCATCAAAGGGGTAATAAGTTTGATATAATAATTCAACGTTTAAACATTGTTAGGCTTCCAACATAATAGAAAATTATTGATTCAATGGTTATACAAGCTATTGATAGAAATGTTTAAAAGGCCCTTTAATTTGTTCTAGATCACACTACTATAATTGCAATTAATAAAAGGTGTTAGATGTTCTCTTCATTATAAGTCAAATAAACGATATTCTTAATCCTTTTAGCTTGAGAATGCCATCCATATGGAGAAAGTTGTAGAGGTGTCCTAATTAGAGAAAGACATGGAGGGTTATAAAATTTTGTTTCATATGAACTTACCCCATGGTGTAGGTTGGTCCAGTGTCTAGCTAATCATAAATGACTTTGGTTGTGTAAGAAGAGTTTTTCTTGCCTTGAATAGTCAGTTTGTCCTCAAAATTCATGTTGATAAGAATCAAAGTGATATTTTTATAGTTACAATTGGAAAAACAATAGTAATAGTTTTTTATTATTCCATATACCATTATCACAATAATAAAAAACTATTAGGTTCTATGGAGAAAAATCTAATTCAAAGTTAGCTAAAGGACTATTTCTATACCAATGATCATGCTAAAAATTGATTTTCCTTTCCCCACAATCCCCAAAATAAGGTTTTTTTTGTTCTTGTCTTTGGTTAATAATAAGCATATAGATTATGGAGACATCATAATGGATATTAACCTCAGTCGAATGTTGTCTCTTATAGTACTTTTATTGTAAGAAATTGGCCCAAAGTGATTTATTTTCTTTGAATTTGATCCATTACATCATGATATTACATTTTATATTACTAATAATAATTTTGAAACCCAGGCAACCATTGACTATTGGTTTATAAATCTTCTTTCATATGGTCCATTGAATGGCCCTCCCTTTATGATTCATAAAGGAATATTTTAAAAATTCTTTTGAGCTTATGCAACATAATTGATGATTTTTTTTCACTTAAGCAACATAGAGTGGGATTGAGTTGAGGATACTCTTAATCAATATGATTTGACCACCAAAAGTTAAGAAAGTGATACAAAGAGGAAATATTTTTTGATCATTACAATAAGATCATTCTAAAGATTAGTAGTGATTCACTTTTATACATTTTCACACCATGATATGTGAACAAAAATCCATCCTTATTGTTGAACCAACTAGTTTAGTTTGATTTTCTATACCATGGGTTTAAGTTAATACTAGATAGATATAAATTACATAAATTTAAAAATACCTAGTGATTGGTCATCTTTTGTGTGGCATCTCACCCACTCTTTTTGGTCAAAAAAAAAAGAAAAAGGAAAAGAAAAAGAAAGAAAAGAAAAAGAAAAGAAAAGAGAGTGAGAAGAAGATCTTGGGGAGGAAGTATAGCCTGAGATTACTTTTTTGCCTACTTTTTACCACCCCTCCCAACAAGTAGGTGAGATGTCCTAACTCCTCCAGTATGAGGAAGAGGCAAGCTCAAAAGAAGTGCAAGGGGAGGAAGATCTCCAAACCTATCGCCTACCCAAAGATTTGTCCCCACATCGAGGAGTACACCTGTGATCTACATAGATTTGGAGTCTAGTTCAGATGATAAGTCTTATGTAGTGAGCACACCAGCTACCTCCTCATTCCAAAAGACTCAGTTGGTGATGACACTTGAGCTAGATAGTGATGAGGATATGGCCCTCGAGCAAAGCATAAGTGTATCTAAATCTTCCATTTCAATTTATTTTTCCATAATAGTTGCATGGCCAATGATATTGTTATTGGCATTTGATGCAGAGGCATGTAAGACTTGCTCAACATTTACAAACTTTTACTTGCAAGCTTCCATTCTATTCCCCCCTTGACATTGAACAAACAATCTTGGAATTACAAAATTTTGCTGTGTAAGTATGCTTTTAAAAGTTTGAAATAAATTTGATTAAATGCAATGAGTTATCTTCTTCAAAGTGGGAAAAGAGTTTTGGATTTTTTTCTTGTGATTATTTTTTAGGGATGAATTGGCATTTGGTATTGTAAAGGCACATACCAAAAAATGTTTCAAATTTCTTAATAGTCTTCATGATTTTTTTAATTGATCTCCTCTTGGCATTTGAGAAAAGCAGGTTGTCATCAATAAAAGCTAGGTGGGATATAATGGCTTGTCCATTGTTTGAATAGTAGGTTTGATGGTTATTAGTGAATGTTTGATTATAAAACCTAGAGAAATACTTTAGAGCTAGTATGAATAGAGTAGGAGATAAAGAGTCCCCTTGCTCTACTAGCTATAAGGAATCCATTAGGAGTGTCATCGATGAGGATTGTGTTTTGCTTCGCATCAAGTATCCTTTTGATTATCATATAGAGTTGTTGATTGAAGCCTGTAACATTCAACATATCAAGAATGAAACTCCAAATAATTATGTCAAAAGCCTTCTTCATGCCAAATTTAATGATAATGTTTCCCCTACATTTTCTATTAAATGGATATTGTCAGTGATATTTCCCTTAACAAAGGTGGCTTGGTTAGCAAAGATTATAGAAGTAATTGCTAAATTCTAGAACTTAGAATTTTTCTAATTAACTTGCTAATAATAGATGTAAATCTAAATATATAAACTTATCCAAAGCATGAGTGTAGTTTTTTTTAAGGATTAAAACTATATATGATGTAAAGAAATACTTGTAAATCTTTTCTTCTCTAAAGAAGCCTTGGATTAATGCAATAACATCAATTTTTATACTGTCCCATGCATGTTGATCGAACAAAGCTGCAAAACCATCCATAAAATTAAGAACTTATTTATTTTTTGCTTCATGAAGGGGGTGAGTGAGATCAATGACTTGGATTTTACTTTTCTCATTGTTTAATAATGTTGAATTTAGTACTTAATTAATAATTTACTGAGAGTAAAATGTGAATAATTGTTGAAAATGATCAATATAGCTTTCAATAATATCTATGAAAGTAGCTTGAATTTATATCTTCTTCAAAGAAAGTGTTGTAATTGCTTTCTCCTCCATAGTGTTTTTTTAATCAATAATAACTTTATAAGTTGAGTTGATTTATTACGAGCTGGGTTTCAATGTCGTTAGAATCCATTTATGATAATTCCTTTTATAAATAGAAATATTAAGCTTCAATTTCATCAATCAATTTTTTGATATTATCAAACAACTCCCAATTCCATTTTTTGAGGAGAGAAGCCAAATTTTTATGGAGACACCAAAGTTTAGTCTAGGAGTTTAAAGTAGGCTCAACTCTCCAAGCTTAAAATACAACATTAATAAATTTAAGATGATGAGTCTACATGTTGAGAAATTTGAAAGAAGAATATTTTTTAGGATTTAAGCCAACAATTACAAGCAAAAGAGAATTATCTGAGCAGTTATGGACATGTGTTGGATACTAATATGCTAATTTTTTTTCTATCCAATATTTTTGAGGACCCTATCCAACTTTTTAATGGTTTTGTTCCCACACCAATTGAACAGATTGCTAGTATAATTGTGGTCAATAAGACCAACATTAGTTATAGTATTTGTAACTTGAATAATGATAAACATATTAGACCAACAACCACCTTTCCTTTTGGTTGGGTCCGCAATCATATTGAAATCACCACCAAAAAACCAAAGATAAGAAAAAGTAGAGCCAATGGATATGATTTTGGACCATAATTCTCTTCTTAACTTATTGGTGTTGCTACATAAATGATTATTGCTTGAGTTCTAAAATTTGAATTGATAATGTATATGTGTAAAAATTGAGGGTCATCAATCAACAAGTCAATCATAAATTTGCCTTTCTAGAAAAACTAAATCTTAATTTTGCAATTATACATGTGATTGAGTTTTTTAAATCTCATTATTATCTTTGAGATGATGGTGGTGATGACCATAGGTTCAAGTAGAACAATGATCTCTAATTTATATTTCATAAATAAGTTAAGAAGACGGTTAAGAGCATTGGAATTTGCAATTCCTCTAATATACTAAATAAAAAATAGTCATTAAAAGGTGGGGTTGCCCATTGTTGATCTTTTGAAAGTCTTATCATTTAAGTTGAATAGGATACCAGTATAAGATGAATATCCAATTTAGCAGTAGCCCAATTAATGTTTCATAATTCTCTCAGACCCCTTTTTCTATGCTTCTTGCTCTTTTGAATCTCCCTTTCCTCCTCAAGATCATTAGTCATAATGTTTAATGGCTGCAAGTCATTTTGAATGTTGGTCATATCTAAAAAACTATAAATTAAATGCTCTCCATTGTAATTTCCATTTCATTACTAAAACATTAAATCAAAAGTGGTGCCATCTGACCAAATATTGACAGACTATGGTGGGTAAGGGTGAATTGGAAACTGTATTACCACAATTGTTCTTTGTATATATAGAAGAGTGCTTGGGAGTAGAATAGTTGGTTGAGGCATGCCCATATCTAAATTATTCAGTATGTCTCGATTGGAAGGCAATTTAGAGTTGTGGTTTATGATGGAATGTTATTAGTTTCAACATATTGATCACCTAAAGATTGGCCAATTTGATTGTTTGAAAGGTTGGGATCCTCATGAACTATCATTTGAAATATTTCTTGAGCTTTGAGTGTTCTTTTAGTATGTTTATCTTTGAGATCAGGATGAACAATGTAACAATTTTCTTGGTAGTGGTTGAACGTTCTTCATTTGGAGATCTAATACCCATTTATGGGAGATCTAATCCAAATTTCCTTACATAACTAGATGTAATATTCATTTCTACAAGTGCTATAGTGATTGATGGCCTGGTGAAATTAAAAGTAGGTAGATCAACTTTAAGGGGCTTACCAAATATAGCTACTAGTAATTAGAGGATTTGCTTATTAAAAAGATGGAGCTTAAGGTTAAAGAATTTTATCCAAATTGGGATAATATGTGGCTTAATGCTATAGTGGAATACATTAGTGTCCATTTTAGTATTTTATTGTAGGCACATTATCTATATTGTAAACTTTTTTGAGAATATAAAAAAACTAATCCTTTTCTTTGCTCAGCTTAATTTTTATGTGTATCTCATTCAAAAGGCCAACACTTTATTCACTAATGAGTTTCAAGTCATCAAATTATTTCCTAATGGTGTTAATCTGGGGATGCTTATAGGTAAATTTGTAAATGAGTGTAAATTTAAGCAGTTTTGAGATCAGAGGTGTTTCAATATTAGAGATTGAAAATGTGGGATTCTCTGTTATGGTTAGCTCTTTTAATGAAGCCATTATCAACACCTTCTTTGAATTTATGATGATAAGACTAAAGGAAGATTCATTCTCTCTTAAATTATTTAAACATTGAGTAAATCATTATAAATATGATTGGAGAAGCCATCTAATTCATCTTTATGATTTGCTTGAATATGGTTGCACCAAATCTTGGTAAAAAGCTAAGTGTTTAATGAATATCTAGGGTGAATCTTAACAACTGCTAGATTGACACTTCAGTTTCTAAGTGCCATTGTTTCTATTTTGCATCTAAAATTTATGGATATAGTGCCTAAGCAGCAAGACTAGACTCTTAAGCATTTATCTCTCGATCTCAAATGGCTCTTAAGATATGGATCTGGTGACTAAACATCAACTTTTCTATAATATAGGGCTTAAGAACTTGGTGTTTGGTGACTTGGTGCCTAGGCTAAAGTCCAATCATCAATTGATTATTGGATCATATCATTTGCTAATAAATCTACTTTGAAATTTACTCCACATGATTTTATGCATAAATGATGCATTTTATCTACTTCATTAAGGTCTTAAACAAATCAAAATTCAAAAAAGAAGTGTCACAAACTTTTTAAAAATATGCAAAAATATATGGTAAATCACATGTAAAGAAGATAAATCATGTAAATTTGGCACCTATTAAAAGATATAGGGAGTTAAGATGGGGTGAATAGATGGTTTATGAATAATTTGATAGCATAAGTCATTGAGAAGACCAAAGCTATAAGGTGATGGGGAAGGGTTTGAAGCTATTAACTTATGAATAAGTGAACCATAGATCTCTTTATCTAAGAAGCTTTAGTAACTAAAATCTTTGTAAGTACACTATATCATTAAGTTAACCAAAATCTAAGCTTATCTTGGTGGCTGAGCTAACCTACAAGGTTAGGGTGGCTAGAAAAGTGATTAACAGATGGTCTACATTCCATGAGGGACTCTCTTTAATATAATATTGGTTGATCTTATTTATTGCTAACCATGGCTAAGCCTAAGTTTAGTTGGGTTTTGGTGCTATGGGAAGCTTGCTAAACCATTGTTGAGTAAGTACTAAAGCTTAGAATAGGGGAATAATTGCTACATTATATTACCTTTACCATATCTTCCTTAACTCACATTAACTTCAATTTACTGAAAGTTAAGTCATGCTAACATATCTAACTACAAAGAATTAGAAGAGAGTACTATTGACAGTTGTAGATAATTATACATTTTTAGAATTTTAAGAAATTCCAAGAAGTTTGGTGATATGAGCTCACTTCATTCTAAATGGCCCAATGGGTTAAATTTAACCATATAAAGTGGTCAAACTTATTTGAGATGAACTAAGGAAATATTATTAAGTTCATTATTGAATCTAAATTTGTCCATGGATGAAAGAAGGAACCTTTTGAGATACCTATGAAATAGGGTTAGATAGAAATCTATAAATAAGATGATAAGAACATAAGGAGGTGCATAAGAGATAATAATTTTTATTCCTCAAATTAGTGTATAAATACTAAGAGCATAGAGAAGAAGAAAAAGGTCCCTTAGTAAAATAGAAGTTCCATTTTATAATACCAAGGGGTGATTATACGAAAAGTATATATAAGGTAAATCGAGTATAAATGGATGGTCGCCAAGACTTACAGTAGGTATACTTGTGAGTTGGTATATACCCCTATTAGATAGTAGAGATGAGTAGCCCATTGTCATGTGAATACATGAGTAAAGACTAAGTTGAGAGAAACTAACCATCTTATCCATTTGAGTACTTTCCTGCTACTGGTTAGTTGATCCATGACTTATTCTCTAGGTCATTATTTTATGCTCTAAGTTTCAACTCACTGGCTCACGTTTATTCCTCATTATTGGATACCCTTTCAAGTGAGAATTCTTAGTTTGGTAGCCTTCATTGTTGAGTACCCTTTATGGTGAGTATGCTTATTTCAATAACCAGACCCGCCAGGTTGCTTGGACTGTTCTACTTCATTGAGTATAAATTTAACTCTTTGATTCTTCTCCTTGTAAATGCACCTCACAAAAAGAATAGAAGAATAAAAAGAATAGAAGAATGAAAAGAATAATTAGCTATAAACATTTAATGAACTGTATTAAAGAGAAAATTTATGTACTTATTAAAGGTCACATTACCTTTTGGCTAAATCTATTTTTCCATGCATTGGAAGTTATAAATGGATCCTTCTATCATTCTTTAGTGTGTTTGGAATTTTCTTCAGCTACTTATTTGAGTAGATTATTTTGACTATATGAGTAAAGTATATAAAATAAGGAAAACTTGACTGCTATGGATGCCAAGAGGACTCGTGGTGGCATTGATCTTACGACTCTATGGGCAAATCTTTGAAAGAAGGCCAAGAAAGTCAAGAAATTGATAGAAGTTGTTGCCATTCTTATGGCCAAAGTGAGCATGCCAACTTCTCTTACTAGTGAGACTTTAGCTCTAGATACCTTCTATAAGGATAATTATTGTGACACCACATAGAATTTAAAATTTTCTTATTTAGGTAATCATATTCATCATTAAGGAATAAACATATTATGTTAGAAGATAAACATGTTATCGTATAATTGATTTAATTACTTAAATAAAGACTTCTAAGGTAAATGTGTCTTCTTAATGTTACAAAGATTCTTTCCTTGAAGTACATAGAAAAGTAAGACAAGGTTTATTTTATACTAGGATCGTAGCTCCCTATAAGGGCATGCTCATATAGTTAATTACATCTTAAGAATGAGGATCTCTTCTTAAGAGTACTCTTAATTAAATAAATAGACTCTTATTTCCATGGATTTCAAAGTTGATTCCAAAGGATGGTTAATTTGGATTTTCAAAAGGGAATACTTTAAAGGGGGAAGAGTTCTTTTTTGAGGCTAATTGAGATAACGTATGAAATGTTTATAGATATTAGGATTTCTAGTAAGCATTTGAACATCCGACCATTGGGCTTTATATTTTTGAGATAAATTTTATTAGAAATCTAAGACTTAGATTCTAGTAGTACAAGACTAAAAAATGCCTAAGGTTGAAGACTTATTTCTATGACGATGCTTAAGTACTTAAGTCTACAAGTGATTCTGATATAAGTCAGGGGTTCGATCTAGTTTAACTTTAGGGAATTATTGGCTCTTTCTCTCACTTAAGGAAAGCAACCTATCTCTGACTCTTCTAGACTTATCACCTGCTTGGATGGATTGCTAGCTACCACCTAAGAAAATTTTTAAATCCATGATGCTGATCTTATATAAGTAAGATGGCTAGGCTGTAATATTTTATGAAAAAAATTTAGGAACCTAAATTGCCTTCCTAATCTCTAGAATCATGTTAGGTATGTTAGACACCTAACTAATGCAATAATTTTTACCTTTTAAAAGTTTTGACTCATAATTCATTTAAGGCCTTTGATGTATGAAATTTATTCTTACAATAAGATGTAATTAAAAATGGTCGTGGGCCAAATCAAAAAAGAAAGCACTCTTCTCCAAAAAGGTGGCCATCCTCAAAAGTCAGATGCCCTTATGTGCAATGGGTGAAGTGACCAATTCAAAGATTTCAAATAATATGTTAGCATGGTTCACAAAAGCTAATTATTTCTAATTGCTTTTAACTTGCACATAAGGTTTTAATAATATATTTATATGTGAAGTTTAGGATATCTTTATTTTTGTTTAAGTTATTTAGATTTAAGTTGGGTAGAAAATTTATTTTCTCTAAGAGCCTAAAGTCCAAAGATTTATCATAAAGATAGCATAGAAAGAAACTAAGAAAAGTAAATCATTTCTATTACACACTTAAAATAAATCACACCAAATTTAATTAATAAGAACAGGCCAATGCGGTCGAGTACCACTGTACACCCTAAAAGAAAGTGAAAATTGGGCAATCGAGCTATGCCCTTATACAACCTGACGTATAACAAAAATTCTAGATCTATAGGTCTTTCTCCAAGAGAATCTCGTTCTTCAGTGACCTCCATGGGCTTCACATGGGACCACTAGCTAGTAGGATAAGCGCCTACTATTCCTAGAGCCCATAGATCCTAACTTAATTTTATGCTCAAATTACATTTTAAATTATAAAAATAAATTCCTAAGCCCTACAAAATAGATATTAGAAAATACACACAACACATTAGTAATTATATTCCAAATATACAAGCTTATCATTGTTGCTTACCAAGCCCACCTATCCTATTAGGCTATGCTTAAGGACATAAGCATACCTACAAGCAAATAATATTTATATATTTTGTTTATTATGGCAGTTCCTTTTAACATATCCCTTGTAAAAAATAATATTAGAATATAAAGAATGTCTTACCATCTAGACTAGTGAGCAAACAATCCTAGCCATCTAGACTAAAATAATACACCACAAAATAATAAAAAAATATTTCACATCACATCATAGAATATCACAGATCGACCTAACCTAAATTTAAGGTTAGTGACCTGATAATCTAGTGTATGAAGGAAGGGTTTATGTGGTATGAATTTACCAGATAATTTAAATTTAAGTTTTCATGCTTAAGTTTTCAAAGTTTAGTTTAATTTGATTTTGAAATTTTTATTTTTCAGTATTTTTCTTCATAGGTGTGTGTGATTGTTAAACCAAAAGTTTGAGGTATCAAGACCTCCTTTGGACCAGTAGCCCTGTGACCTCGGGTGTCTAAACTATATATTATATGTTTACAAATTGTGCAAAAAATGTATTTTCATTCTTTTAATATCTTTTATTCTTAAAATTTGTTCAACTTCCCATTAGGTGATTTCAATTTAAGTAATTTAGTTAATTTGTGATTTTATTTTATAGTTTCAATTTCATTATTATGTTAAAATGGAATTTAAATTTTTAAGAATGAAGAATAAAATAAATTCCAGCATAGGCAGAACAAATTCTATTCAATATCCTAAACCCTATTGAGATCTTCATCAAGATTAATTCTAATATGGTGGACTATGCCTGAAGAATAGAAATTTAATTTTATTTCTATAGTATACCTAAAACCTTAGGTATCTTTTAATTCATTTTATGTTTTAATTTTATTTTAAAGTTTGATTAAGATTCATTCTTTGTTCATTTTTTTATTTGATTAAATATTTTTTAAGTTGATTTATGATCTTTTGGTTTATACCTTTGATTAAGATTTAATATGTTTTCTTAAATCTTATCTAAGAGTTTAACTATATAGCATGACTAAATTTAATGTTTATTTTAGTTTGATTTATTTTCAATTATTTGATTTATTTGATTTGAATTGGGCTTATCATTTATTTCATTAGTGTGTATATTGTTATAAATTTAGTTTGATTTAGTTTTTATTTTAAGTTTGATTTTAATTTATTTTCATTTGATGTTGTTTAGTTTATGTTTTATAGCTTAATTTCAATTTTAATCCTTTTTTTAATTTGGTTCATCATTCATTTGATTTTAAAAAATTAGATTGATCGTGTATTTATTACATTAATGATTATGTTTATGTTTATTTTATTAATGTTTATTGGTTTGGATGAACTTAATTGACTTAAATTAATATCTTAATTCAAGCATGGTTTTGATTTCTTCTTTAAATGATCCATCTTTTTTTCAATTTCATGATTTATTGATTTATATATTTTCAATTTATCATTTAAGTTTATATTTGATTTTGATCATTTATTGATTTCATTAATATTTTCATGTATGTTAATGTGTTTGGATTAATGTAATTAAATTCAACTTATGACTTCTTTCATTCACTTTATTAATATTTTCATTTATGAATTTAAATAAATTAATTCAATTGTTTCAAACAATTTTGGAAGAAGTCATAATTTTATTATTTGGGGAATTCTTTATCTAACTCGTTAGTCTTAATGTAACATTACATGTTAGAATTTTTATTAATTGGTTTAACTTATTATGATGGAGTTTTTTTTTGCTAACCATGAGTAGCCTAAGGAATTAACTATTTTGGGCATCAAACCTATTCTGAGCCATTTCAAAATTTTGAGTTGTTTATGCTTAATTGATTCGATCTATTTCTTTTATTTTCGTTGTGTTATTGATCAATTTAATGGGTTTAAGAGATTCCCATATTAGCGGATTAATGTTCAATTATAAAATTTAGAGGTTAAATAATGTTTAAATTTTAATTTATTAATTGAAATTAGTTATTTAAGATTTAATTAAATTCTTATTTTAAATTATTTAGTTAAACATTAAATCTTAAATACTTTCTTAATTGAGCTCTTTAACTTCAAAGACTTATAGAGTTTTTTTAAAGTGTTTAGGTATTAGTGAAAGTGAATTGAAGTGATTTATAAATTTCGATAATTTTTTATTTAAAATTTTCATTTAGATTAACCAAAGGATTAGAAATTTGATAACTTCCAATCTAGAGATCATTTGCCTCATAAATTTTATGTCAAGTGGGGTCTTTGGTAATTTGAGATCTTTCAAAATTTTATTTTAATTAGATGCAAAATTTGGGACTAATTAAGATTTTAATAATTTCATTAAAACTCAAACTAAGCTTAAATTAAGCAACATTAATTAGGGATTTTAATTTCCCTATATTCCTCTATGGAAGATGTATATATTGAAGATTTATTTGCAATTTTTGGACATTTGGTTGGTTTATTATGATTTTTTGAAGTTCAGGTTCATTAATTGAATTAATTAATTCAATTAATTGCTTAATTTACTCATTTTAGATATTACAAGGTTCTAGAGAGTTGTAATGATATATTAGGGTTTATTATGATGATTTAACTTAATTTTATAATTTTTCTTAATTTTTATAATTTAATATTATTCTATTTTATTAAATTAAGCCCTTTGGCTTGAAAATAAATCATGAAAAATTTCTCTAAGCTGTATTTCAATCTTAATTTTATTTCCCTAGAGTTTTAAATTGATTAGATTAATGATTTGTGTTTAATTTGAGTTTTATTATTTTAATTTAAATCCAAAATAATCCAAAATTAATTATGGATTTTAGGTTTAATGGATTTCTCTTACTGTGAAGAATCCATAAAGTACTTAATTGTATCTTGAAGATGAGTATTTTATTTTCTATATTTTTTTGAAGTTATGGTGATTTTTTTGATAACTTTTTAAATAAAAAAAAATTGAGTTTTACCAATTTAAATGGTTAGCGCCACATGGCTCTAACACGGTGCTATTTGCCACCTGGCATGGCGCCATAGATCCACATGGATCTTGCTAAAAAAGTGGAGGTGATGCGAGATTTGTTAAGACCATCCAATCAAAAGATCAGATGGTCAATATTTATCGCACAATACTTATAAGATTTAACTCATATCGTGTCACTAAATCAAAACTATTCATTCCTAATAGAAGGAACATACGTCAAAGTTTATATCTCCTTTAAAAGAAGTGAAAGCCAAATGCCATCCATTGAATCAAGGTGATTTTTGGCAATCTAGTTGATGAAATCACTCTATTTTAATTGTAAATCCATCAAGGACTCAAATGTAATGCATCTATATGGCTTGACCTCACTTGATATCAAGTTCATTTTAAAAAGGACCAAAATCAAATGCTTAAAGGGTCAACTTGATTCCATACCTCATTGGTGACTGTCTCCGGTGGTAGGGATGATTCAAAAAGCTTCGTTGGAACTTAGTAAAGCTCTAGGAAGGAGGAATAGGACTACCTCCCTGTAAATCAGCGTATGGACAAATCTACATCCATTTTAGCAGCTTTGATTGAACTCTAGCTTGCCAATGATATGGGGATTGAGGAAAGGGTGTGTACTCCTTTGTTTTACTCGAGGAACATGATGGAAGGCTTAAAATTGCTTGGTGAAGGCTCTCTCTTCCTTTTCTGCTCTTGGCCGAGAGCTATATGTAATGGAAAGTACACCATGGATGGCCAAGGTGATTGCCACCCTTGGAGGCTAGCTCAAAGGGGTGGTCATTTAATTGGGAACAGTCCAAGATAGATATTACGAGGAGTGGAGGTGAGAGAATGTTTTGGGTAGGAGGTTTGTCTCCAAGCTTCCTTCTATTTTTCTATGGTATATTCCTTTATTTGGGTGGACATGAGTTCATTTACTTTGCTTTGTCTTGGCTGCCAGTCATCTTAAACTCATCGTAGAATGAGTTTAAATATGTTCCAAGTTGATTAATCCATGTTGGAGTTAAAATAGCTAGAATTATATCACTTAAACATCTCTCTCTTTTGGTTTGATCTAGTTTGTTCAATTTGATAGATTAAATTTAGATTTAAGTTATAATTGTGTTTGTTTAACCATTTATGATGTCCCCAATCAATGGGCTTCACGAAATTTGTAATTGATTACTTACTTTTTTCAACACTTAACCCATTATGGGTAAAATAGATTTGGCCTTCTTAACTCATTTATAATTTATTTAGCTTTCAATTGTGTTAATCCAAGCATTTAGAATGATTTAATTCAATTAAATTTTATTTATTTTCGGTTGAAAGCCCACTTTGTGTTAAGATTGGTCAAATTGGGTCAAATGATCATATTTGTCAAATTAATCCCAATAATTGATTAAATTATGTTTATTAATAATTTTTAATTAAATTTAAATAATTAATTTGGGTTGATTTCAACTTAATTTGGATTTGAATTCAATAATACCCATTTAGGCCCATTTAGGCTAATTTAGATCAAATGATCTAATCAACATAATTAAAAATTTATTGGATTTAACTTTATTTTAATTCATATTTAAATAAGTTTAATTAATGATTTTGAATCTTTAAAATAATTTAGTTTGGTCAAATTATGGTGGGTTGACCTTGGACATGGTGGGACCCACACAAGTCAACCATATATTCAGTGGTTTACTTTTATTTTACATTGATTTGGATTTGACTCCATTCATATTCATGAAATGAATTTTATGCTTTTAGTTTTATATGATTTGAATTTATATACATTTCTTAGGTTCAAGTGATTTTGAGCTTAAGTAGGGTAGTTGGGTTAGCCATCCCAATTACCTTAGCCTATGTTAAATTAGATTTAATTTTTAGTTGAAGTATGTTCAAATTAATTATGTGTTTAAATTTGAGTTGGGTTTGGATCCACCTAATCTTATTAGGTTGAGTGAAACCCTGATAAAATCCACTAAGTCATTAAGGATAGTGATCTAAGTGCTTAAATCAAGAAGCTCATAATCTAGGATTAGGTGTCTTAATTCCTGATTTTATAAATGATGATAACCTTATTAAAAATTGTGGTCAATAAATAGACCCCTAATATGTGTAGTAGACTAACTAGAATATACTGCACATATTGGCATTGATCGAACTAGTCAACAAAATCATAAGCATAAGCTTAGATAAGTTTATATTTGGTTTTGGTTTTGATTTCAAATTTTATTTGAATTTGATTGTGAAAGCTAAGAAAAAAATATGACTGAATTTATTTTGATTTTGAATGATTTATTCTTGGAGTCACATGACTTATTTCAACTAATTTTTTTTTTGTTTTGAGCTAGAAAAGGGGTCATGAGGACTAGAATCTTAATCTAGTGAAATTAAACAAATAGGAAGGGGCCTTCAATGGCTTAATCCTAACCTATACTGTTTGAAAAGAAAAGGGGTCATAATGACTTAATCTTATTTTTATAAGGATGCCTGCTTAGGGACTTACTCATATGTGATTAGTTATTAAGAAGGGGCCTTCAATGGCTTAATTCTTTCTTGAATAGCTACAATGAGGGAAAGGAGCCTTAATGACTTAATCCTAAACCTCAAATTTTTTCAACCAATATGAAAAGAGTCTTGATGACTTAATCTTAATCATGTAGTCTATTTGACAAGTAGGGGTCTTGGTGACTTAATCCTACCCTTGTCTTTCAGAAAGAATGCTTACCGAGGGACTTCATTCTAATTAGCTAGTAAGATGGGGCCTTCAATGGCTTAATCCAACCTAAATAGTTAAAGGGGAGGAAAGGGATCTTGGTGACTTAATCCTAAACCTCAAATTTTGACTAGCAGGAAAGGGGTCATAATAACTTAATACTAATTTAAATAGTTAAAGGGTAGGAAAGGAATCTTGATGACTTAATCTTAAACCTCAAATTTTGACTAATAGGAAAGGAGTCTTAATGATTTAATCCTAACCTAAATAGTCTAATTCATAGGAAAGGGGTCTAAATGCCTTAATCCTACCCTACAAATAATAGGATTGGTGCTATGAAAAGCTTGCTCCAAACTTAAAAAATTTATAAGAAGGGTCCCACGATTGGGCTTACTCCCAACTTATAGAAATTTAGAAGTTATGCATCAAAGAGTCTAAGAAAATTTGCAAAAATTTAAAAGTCATTACACCTAATTTAAAATAGAACAATGTTTATATGTAGATAATTTACAAAAGATACAAAGATTTTATTGATGATCATTTTCAAAACTAAAGTATAATTTATCCATAATATTTATTTAGGTAATGTCCATTTATAGGTGGTAATGGACGTTCAACATTACAACCAATTAATTGATAAGAGCCTCCTTTATAAACTTTTTCCACCATGAATGATCCTTCCCAAGTTGGCTCGAGTTTGCTACCTATCTTGTAATGAGATAAAATTGGTAGTGTAAGAACCAAGACCAAGTCTCCTACTTGAAAAGTTCTAGGATGGGCCAACTTATCATGTGCTTGAACCATATGAGATTAGTACAGTTCAAGATATTATTGAGCTTTCCAATGCTTTTCTTCAAGACTTTCAAGTTCTTCCAATTGAAGTTTGTGATTCTGATTTGTTGTAATGTTATTATAAACTTTTATTCTCAAAGAAGGTAATTGCACTTATATTAGAAGAATGGCTTCAATTTCATAAACTAAAGCATATGGTGTAGATTGAGTTGGTGTCCTATATGCGGTCTAAATGACCCATAAGGCTACAACCAGCTTTTCATGCCATTAACACTTATTTTCATTAAGTGTCTTGTTCAAAATCCTTGCAAGAGTTTTATTGAATGCTTTGGCCAATCCATTTGCCCTAGGGTAATTAATAGTGGAATATCACCAATCAAATTTCTGCCTAACCACAAAATGATTTAATTTACTGGGCTTAAATGATGGACCATTATCAGATATAATTCAATGAGGAATGCCAAATCAATATACGATATTTTTCTAAGAGAATTTAAGCACATTATATGCCTTTACTTCTTTCAGTGGAACCACTTCAGCCTACTTAGAAAAAAACTTAGTTGTGGTTTATATGAAATGATGCATCTTTGATGAAGGAGGATCAATATGCCTTATGATGTTAGTACCCCAACTCTCAAAGGGCCAAGAAGAATTAATTGGGTGTAGTACATTAGGAGGCTGATGTATGACTACACCATGTATTTGACATTGATGACAACAACATGTAGTTTCCATACAATCATTTAACATCATTGGAAAATAATATACAAGTCTTTTTATTTTCAATTTCATTTTGAGTTTGGATTGGTGAGCACCACACAAATTAGAACGTACCTCAATCACAATCCAATGGGCTTCTAGTTTGTCTAAACTAGTAGCCACATTTTATCAAATGACCTACAATACAATACATTATTGATCAATGCATAAGATAATGCACATTTTTTTAATTTGATTCGCTAATTACTTGTCATCAAGAAGCCTCCCCTTGCTTAAGTAGTCAATGAATGGTTGCCTCCAGTCATTGTCTTCTTGACTTTTAGCAAGTGTGACTACCTTTTGCATTTCTATTTTTCTATTCATGTAATCTAAATCTATAGGGGATAGAACTTGTTGATTCTGAACTTCTATATAAATGGATTCTTTTTCAGGACATGTGATATCTTTGGAGAGTTTTGCAAAAGCATCTGCTATAGAATTATTACTTTGAGATATTCTATAAAGAGTTACAAATGGAATGAATCTTTTCAAACAATTTCATCATGTACTGGTGATAACTGAAAAGCTTAAGGTACAAAACCTTATAGATATCTCTTACTTGGTTAATAACTAATTAAGAGTCCCCAACGATCTTGATATTTTTAATATCCATAAGGATTGATAACTCTAGTCCAATTATAAGATCCTCAAATTTAGCTTCATTAATTGTATAGGGCTCAGATAAATGATAAGAATATCGCATCATTCCTTTATCTGGAGTTATGAAAGTCAATTCAATCCCTGCCTTCCTTAGGATAGAAAATTTTAATTCTTTATTTTTCTTTGATGATGTTGCACAATAAAAATATAGTTCCCAAGTGGCATTAGGTTCCTCCTCTATATTCATGATCTATTCATCTAGAAGATAGTCATTTAAAGGAGAACCCTCAAGTAGAGGATGTGCAGCTTAGAAGTCAGCTACAACTTGACCCTTTATAGCACGTATGGGAATTAAAGTAATCTTAAATTGCAATAGAATCATTGACCGACATGCTAGACGTCTAGATAATGTCAGGCGGGTCATAAGATATTGTAACAGATTTACTTTAAAATTATATTTACTTTATGTGAAAGCATGTAATTCCTTAGTTCATGAATGATGGAAACTAAAGCTAAGCAATGCTTTTCAATAGTTAGATAATTTAACTCTGCTAGGATGAGTTTGTAGCTTAGATAATAAAAGGAATTTTCCTTCCCTTCTTCATTAACTTGGGCTAGTAAAGCTCCAAGTAATTATCTAAAGCTATAGTATATTAAATTAATGGCTTCCCTAGAATCGGAGCAACCAAAATATGAGGGTTCATTAAGCATTACTTTAGGTTTTTAAATGTGCTCTGACATTTCTCATCCCATATAAATTTAGAATCCTTTTTAATTAATGTCACAAAAGGCTAACATGTTTAAGATAAGTTTGATATGAATCTTCTTAAATATGCTAGCCTTCCCTAGAATGATCTTAATTTTTTAAGACTTCTAGGTGGTGGCATTTTTATGATGGCTTTAATCTTTTTTGGATTGATTTTGATCCCATGGTCGCTCACTACAAATCTTATAAACTTTATTGAAGTTACTCCAAATGCTCACTTCAAGGGGTTCATTTGAGGTTGTAATAGCACAAACATTTGAAAATATTTCTTAAGTCATATAAATGATTTTCTTTTACATTACTTTTGATGACTAAATCATCAATATAACATTCAACTTGATTATGAATTAAGTCATCAAAAATTCTAGTCATTGCCTTTTGCTAAGTATCCCCAGCATTTTTGAGACCAAATGACATGAATGTGTAATACAATATTCCAATAAGAGTGATGAACACCATATGTTTTTCATCCTCTATAGACATCTTTATTTGGCTATACCCAGATGATCCATCAATGAATGAAAAGATTTCATGCGAAGACCATAAGTTTCAGTATCGGCAATGGAAATTCATCTTTGGGACAAGCCTTATTCAAGTATCTAAAATCAATGCAAATGAATATTTGACCATTCTTTATCTTTACTAGGACAATGTTTGCTAACCAAATAGGCTATTGCTCTTCTTGTATTAGCCCAACTTCAATTACTTTTTTTAGTTCAATGATGACTTATTATTCAATTTCCTGGTGCATGTGCTTAGGAGCTTATTTTAATGGGATAACATCAAGTTTAATCTCTAGTTTGTGAATTGCAACATCTGAAGATAAACCTGGACATCTTTTCATAATTCAATGCAAAGCAATCTTTATATTCACAAAGTAAACTAATTAACTCTTTGGAATCTTTTGGACCCAATAATGAACTAATAAAAGTTGGTATTGGGTCTTCATCAACTCCTAGCTGATCTCCTTTAATTCATCAATAGTGGATTTTATTTTTTCTTCTAATTCAAGCAATCATTTGGATTACTATCATTTAATGTTTCAAGATAGAATTTCTCTAAAAGGTTAGAAGGAATCCCAAAAAGTTGATTGAATTCCATATGATTGGTTATCAACAAACAATGTTACACATTATTTAGAGGTTCAATAGTACCAAACTCTGTGCTAGCTTTAGATTTTAAAGTATTATTTTTAGTACACCATAAGCTTTCCATGCATTGAGTTTTATCTTTGGGCTAAGTATTTAAAATCAAACTACATCTAATAGAATTTATAACACAATCGGGATACCAATCAAACGAAAGTTCTATTATTTTATTTTATGATGGATCTTCAAGTTTTACATATACTTTTGAGCTTGAGGGTCCAGGTACAGAGTAAAACTTAGACAATCTTCCCATTTATCTTGAAAGATCAGGGGCCACTTTGACTTCTGGCTATGAAATTTTATTTTGAGAAAGTGGAGTTAGAGTCAAAGTGTTCATATATCTTTTTGATCTTTAATAAGTATATAGCTTAGGTTCATCCTTTAATACTTGGATTTGTTCTTCATCGCTATCCGATTCTAATAAAATCTTAAACTTTAATGAGGCATTCTTTTGATTGGAATCTTCAATAGAGCTAGATTCCAAATCACCTTGTATTATTGGAGGTTTTTCTTCCACCTTTTCTTTTCTTTCTTCTTTTTCATTTGATTTGACATCTTCTTTTTTTCTTTGATGCCTCAATAATACTAAATTTCATAGGATCAAATACTTTCCTTTTAGGCATATAATAGGAAACATCTTCATAAAGTTCAATCTTATGGATAGAAAATTGTTGTATGCCACATTTGATGGTGTATTCTACTCCATCCCTATTGTACTTAATACATTTTTGGAGTGATGAGGGAACCATTATATATTCATGTATCCAAGGTCTGCCTAAGAGAGCATTAAAGGATGTCTCTGAGTAGATAATGTAAAATTTTGCTTCAGTTTCCAACCCTTCTATTTCTAACAATAAAGTGATTGAACCTAAATTTTCTCACCAATTTCATTAAACCATCTTAACAACATTGTATTTGTGTTGAGTCTTCTAATGTCAATCTTTAGGAAAGTTAATGTTATGGAGTTCATAATGTTGACTCAAGTGCCAGGATCAATCAGAACTCTTGACAACCTAATGTTTCTCACCTTGAAAGAAATATAAAGGGGGGGTTGATTGTGATCTGTGGTCCCTAGAAGTAAATTCTCATCAGAAATGGTGACTCCATTGATCTCATTGAAGTAGTAAGCCTTATCTGTGGAAGCACTGCTAGTTAGCTAAGTAGGCATATCTCTGAATTAAATAATGCTTGTATTAATGATTCTCTCATTTCTTTTGATAGAATAAGGGCATCATAGATACTTTGCTTAGCAGAAAGTTTCCTAAGATGGGCTAAAACATTGTAGTTGACCTTAGGAATGGCTGGCTTGACTATTGGATCTTATTGCAAAGTTTCTAAATTTTGATCAATAATTTGTTTTCATTTATCTTTGGGAGGAGGCAGACGAGGTGGTAAAACCTTCTCACTACAGAGATTAACCTCAATGATATCTCCGGGGAGTCAAGTCGCCTCATCAATAATATCCTTTTCTAAAGATTGGTGGTCAGAATCTAACAGCTCTATCTTTATGTTAATAGGGTTACCTTGCAAATCATCCATAGGACTGTTAGTGTCTAACCTTGATTCATAAAAACATCAACATGAGAGTTTTCTATTTTTTTCTTTATTTTCAACACATTCATAAAAAATGATAAGAATATAAGAAATGTCTTAATTGGTAGACTTTTTATTCATATCTTTAAAATATGTGCATATAGATAAAGGAGTGTAAGGCCTAGCCTTTCCATATTTATCATACAAAACTCTATCAGATATAATAGATGTCTCTCCCTCAGCACTCTCTCTCTAATGGTCTGAACATCTGATGATGCTAAATAAGGTCAAGGTGTAACTAAATCTTCTAACTCTGGGATCAATTTGGATGATCTTCTTCCCAATCTTTGTCTGATCCTGCATTAAATTTTTAAATTTTTTCATCAAATATTTCTTAGAGAAATAGGATAAGGCTATATCCCATTCATTTGAAGGAGAAGAACTAGAAATAGTAGAAGAATCAATTGTAATTAACTTAATTGACCCTTGTCTAGGATTTTTAAGCTACTCCATAGGGATTATCACTAGCCCTCTATTAAAGGTTCTTTGAAACCAATCCTTGAATGTGAACAATACCAAAATCTGATGATATGGATAGAAATTTGGGTCATTCACTTTGTTGACTTTCTCTGGTCTTTTTGGATAAGGTAGCTTGAAATCTAACTTATTTTTTAAGTTTTTGAAAATTTTCCTCACAACCTCTCTTGAAAGAATAAGTCTAATTCATTCTCTCAATGAAAGAGCTAGTGGGAGCTTGATTAGGGGCGATGGAAACTATTGCTATGATGGCCTAAAATATGAAAGAAAAAACACCTGCATCTGGATGAGGTCCTTTCCCTTATCTAGTATAAAGATATTGCCTGTTTAGCCCTTTAATAGGAAGGCCACTACACCATGAATATTTCTTGGGACTATGGTCATAGATAGTGCTTGCATCATGGAGACTAAGTTTACTTCTTTGGACCAGAATTTTTACATACTCACCATTTTGGAGGACTCTCCATCTCCACCAAGGATGGTGGGTATGACTTTGGTGATATGAATAGTGTGTATGGGTATAGGTTCATTGCTAGCTTTGACAACTTCTTTATGTTTCTTCCTAATAAACTTCTTAAGTATCCCAACATTAATTAACTCATCTTCTAAGCTCTTTAAATGGCAACACTCCTCAGTGTCATGCCCATGGTTGCAATGGTAAGTGCAATATTTTGATCGGCTATGCACTCCATCAGCTTTCATAGATGGTCGACATTTAAAATGCTTTTTATTTTGAATCACCTCTACTAGCTCGATCATTAAAACTTTGAGAGAAATCTCTATATCATGTTGTATATAGTTAGCTCTTGGTTAGATAGTTGTTAGGTTTTTAAAGACTCACCTTATTACTTGTACTTTTGGTCACCTCCAGTTATCCATTCTTCATTTTTGATATCCATTCCTAGATCAGTGAGTAATGCTAGTTGGATAAATTCAATATACTCTTTGCATTTATATGGTTATTTTCCAACTCCAATAACTCTGCATGTTTCTTGGGTTGTTCCCTAAAGCATATCTAAAGGGTCCCTCCTTCAAGCCTTGAGTGAGTGCTGCTTGGGAGACTATAAGTTCCAGTCTTTAACTTCTAGGAATTCTTGCCCAAAGAAAGTATGAACTTCCTTAAGAACTTGCTAAGTTCTTGCCTCATCTATAGAAGAGCTTGGGAAATCTTTAGTGGCTTATGTATATTGGTAAATTATGTGGAAAACATCCTTTTGAAGTCAGCAAATGATGTTATAACTTCTAAAGGAAGGCATGAGAACCATCGAAGGGCTGGTTTGAAATATTCTATATGATCAGTTGGATCTATTTGACCATTGTATGATTCAAGATGAGAGATCTTCAAGCTATGAAAGGATGAACTTTAGTGATTTTCATGAGAAAGTATTTGTTACAAAGGGCTACTTATTTCACACATCTTCTTCTTTCATTTTGGCATAAGATTCATTATCATAGATGGTAACCTTAAATAGATCACTTATTTTTAGATGAGCTTGGTGAATATGTAATCCCATGGATCCTTTGTTCTCTTTAGCCCTGGGTTCTTCATTGTGTGGTTTCCCTATTGTTGCCTGTACAATGTGAGTAATTCTATCTTTCATATCTCACAAATCTTGTTATGTTGTAAATTGCTAGACATTCTGCTTAACATCTACTAAGTGATCTCGTGCTAAGGGTCCTAGTTTGCTTTGTATCAGAATTCTAGTTCTTCACCTAATCCATGCTCACCACACCTAAAAAGATGTTGAATCAAAATTTATCTATGGATGGAGTAGAAACCTTCAGAGATATCTAGAAAATAGGATTATATAGAAATATTGTAAACAAAAAGATAGAAAAGTAGGAAAGTGTAAGAGAGATAATAAATTTTATTCTGCAAAATTGGTGTATAAAGACTAAGGGCTTAGAAAAAATAAAAGGTCCCTCTGTTAGAGAATATTTCCTCTTTTATAATACTAAGAGGTGACTATACAAAGAAAGTACATATAATATAAATTGAGTATAAGTGAATGCCTCCGAAGACTAACTGCAAGTATATATGTGAGCTGGTATAGACCTGGTGGATAGTAGAGATGAGTAGCCCATCATCATGTAAATACATGAGTAAAGATTGAGCTAAGAGGAATATTCATCTTATCCCTTTGAGTTTTCACCCACTACCATCGAGTTGATTCATGAATTATTCTATTGGTCATTGTTTTATTCTCTAACTCTTCAACTCGTTGGCTTAAGTTGATCCTTCATTATCAGATACCCTTTCTAACAAGTATAATTACTCTGTAGGCTTCATTATCAAATACTATTTATTATGAGTATATTTGTCTTTGTAACCAAACTTGCCACATCGCCTGGGCCTGTCTGGTACTTTGGGTATACACTCATTCTTAAAATTAGTTACATGGGTTTGAAGTGATTCATCTATTTGAATGGTGTAATTCCATCATAAATATGGGTATTTTTATTAGAGACAAAAATGGACTGTGTTAGTTTATTTGGTAAAGTTGAAGACATTAGAGGGGTCAAATTAGTGTAGATTTAACCAAGCTTTTAATAATGACATTCTTGACTACAATCATGATGAAGTATTTTGATTAGATACCATAATTAGCTTATTCTAATCAACCATAAAAAGATGACTTTTACTTTGAAGGTTATAATTGCTTTATTTGATCAACTAGGCTTGGGCCAAAAAGAAATTTGATAAAGTGATAAATAGACTATTTAGAGCATTAATAAAAGCCTTTTTTTTCAATTGAATTGATCAATTTGATGGTAAAGGCTATTTTCAACCATATTGAACAAATTGGGTAAATTTGGGTAAATTGTGCTAACTTGTATTTATTTAACCCAACTAAAGGACCTGATATCTTCATTCTAATGTTTTTATATCATAGGATAATTTATTAGCCAATTTGGAAGAGTCAATATTAGGTTTGTAATATTTAACTTCAACCTTGGCCCTAATTAGGTTAGTTTTGGCTTTCTTGATCTTTTGGTCAACTGAGCATATACCCATAGGTTCTAATAATTATTTATCTCATAAACAATCACTAAGAAGACTAACAATTTATAGAAATAGAAGAAGGGAAAAAACTAATTTAAGACTATAAAAGACCCTATTAGTCTATATACATAAATGTTTGAAGCAGATCAAATTAGCTTTCATGGCAATTGATCATTAGAATGGGATCAAATCCATAAAAGTAAGCTACTCGATAATTAAGACTCACCACATGAAAGGCAAGTGAAGAACAAAAGTCCAAGGAATAAAGCATGGGTGCCAACTACATAGATTAAGATTTACCCATGGAAGATGAGCTATCAAGGAAGGCCGATCAACCTGAATGGCCAAAGTTCAGTGATCTAACCTTAACACAAGAACCCATTACATAAGAGCAGTTGCACATCAAAATAAATAATAGGCCACTCATTCCAATGGCCCTTGGAGCTCACAACTTATCAGTGAACATTTGCCTTATGCTGAGGAGACTTCCCTCCTATACTCAACTTGTCTAATATGTACTTATTATATCTAAGAACCCTCCATCGATATTGTAAAATGGGTTCCTTTTAAAAGGAAAGGATTTTTTAATCTCTTTTCCACCTCTCTCTCTCTCTCTCTCTCTCTCTCTCTGTCTCTCTTTGTCTCTCTCTATCTCTATCTCTAACTCTCTCTCTCTCTCTCTCTCTCTCTCTCTCTCGCTCTCTCGCTCTCTCTCTCCTTCTTTGTGGTTCAAAGAGCCTTTACTACTATGTTTTAAGATCTTGGTTGATTAATAAAATTTAAAATATTTCATACACTTTTTCAATTTCTACAACTCTATTTTTTCTAATCATATTTCCAAAATACCTAAGGTTCTGCCTCACTCAATAGATAGATTTAGATTCACCAACCTTTTAGATACTATGAGTGTGGATAAGGCCAAGAACTAGAAGTTAAGTACAAAGTGAAGTAAGACAATCAGTATAGAATTAGTCTGTGAAGTCGAGCACTTAAAAGATATGGAATATATGTTACTCACCTAGTACATGCATCTATGGAGAAATCCAACCATAAAGAAACAAGAGTTAAAAAAAATGAAGGATCTTCAGAATCAATGAAATGTTGATCTCGCTGAATGAGATGAAAAATTTCCATAACTTCCAACCTAGAAGGTGACCCATATTAAGTAACTGAAGAAAAAATACATATAAAGGGAGTAGGCAAAACCAACCAACACTTTCTTCTTAAAGATTGAAGAAGCTTGTCCTCCCTCAAATTCAAATCCTACACTTGGAATCATATAAAGGCCAAACAAATCTAATATACCACATAGCATTCTTTAAATCAACAACATCTCTATTAAACCTAGATAACATGATTAATTTCCACCTTTTCTTTGCCACTTTCAATGAATTAGACTTTAGGTGATTCTTGCACCACTCAATAGGGATTATAACCTCATTCATAAGTTTTAAAAAGATGTTAGCTATATAATTTTCCAGTACTTAGAAGTTGTTGAGTTCCTAGGATCTTCTCTAAATGACATAAGAGCCTAGCGTGTCTCTGAGGAAGTTCATCACTCCTTTTCAATGAGAAATGCTGAAAGTTAAAGACTTGGAACCCATGGTGGCCTAGGCTGCACTCACTTAGGATTTAAAGAAAGGACCATTCAGATATGCCCTGAAGCTCTAGCAACCAAAAACACTCATTGAACTACTTAAGTTAAAAATTAATCACATGAACACTAATGAATATAATGAAGTTATTCAACTGATGCTCTTAACTTGCATGAAGGATTTGATGAAGAGGTCATTTTCAAAATAATTACTTGGAGATAGGGTTTGAGGATGAAGACTAGAAAAAAGGGTGTGACTTGAAGCGCCTACACCTAAATTAGACTTCAAAAACCCCTTAACTCATTATCAAGAAGTTAAATACTCACAACCCACCTTGGCAACTCTTTTGAGGGTATCAATGACCAAGTTAATGAATACCATCCAAAAGAACACTTTAAAAGGCCACACCCATGAAGGTCGATGGTATCTATGATCACTCAAGGTATTATGCTTACTACCAAGACCATGGATACGACACTAAAGAATGTCATTACCTAAAGAGCTTAGTTAACAAGTTAATACATGCTAGGAAGCTCAAGGAATTTATGAGAAAGAAGAAGAAAAAAAGTCATCAAAATAGGCAATGAAGCCACCCTAACACATGTGATCCATGTCACGGGAGTGATACTTACTATTTTTAGAGGTGGTGGAGAGTCCATGAAGAAAGCAAGCTTCAAATGACTATGATCTAAAGATGTTAATTCAGTGGTCATGGTGCATGTGTCGCACACCTCCATAGTTCTGGTAAGTTTTTTAGAGAAAGATAAACTTGCTATTGGCAACCCATACAATGACATAATAGTCATCATGGTGTTAACTGCCAACAATTAGATTGGGAGTGTATTGATCGACAAAGGAATTTAATCAACATTATTTTTAAGTCTGTTTATGATAAGTTGGGCTTGGTGAGTTCTAAACTCATCCCTACTAAAGGACCATTTTATGACTTTATAAGAGAAAGAAGATAAACTAAAGAGATGATCACTCTTCCCATGACCTAAGGAGAAGTTGAGAAGTAGTTCATAGTTATGGCCAACTTCATTATAGTAGAAGCACTCATCACCTTCAATGCCATCTTTGGCTAACCACTATTCAATACGTTCAAATCAGTGGTGTCGACATACCACTTAGTTGTCAAATTTCACACAAAAGGTGAGGAAATCTCTATCAAAGAAAATCTAAATCAATTTGGGACTTGCTACCTAAGAGTAGTGGGTAGGTTGGATAAAGAAGATGATGTTAATACAATTAAAAATCGCATGCACTGGGGTAGAATTTCTTAAGAAGATAAAAGAAATACCCACTACATAAAATCACAAGCGAGTCCTCATAATTAACATGACTTTTTACCTCAAGCATAAATAATCCCTCATGTTCACTTGGACTATAGCTAAAATGTTGGGTATTGATATCAACATCACTTGTCACCTCATTATTCATAACTATAAAGAAAAAAAAATAAAGAAGGAAGCAATAGTACTTGTCAAACCAATCAAAGAAAAAGTCATCAGGCTATTCGAAGCTGACATCATTAGAAAAGTCTAATATTGGAATGGGTTTCAAACATGATAATGGTTCAAAAATTGAGCAATAAATGGAGGATGTGCATCGACTTTATGAATTTGAATGTGCATGTCAAAAAGATGGGTGTCTCTGAATTAAATAGGATAATGGTGCAAAAATTGAGCAAAAAATTGAGGATGTGTGCCGACTTCATGAATTTGAATGCGCATGCCAAAAAGTTGGGTGTCCTCTGCCATAAAATGGCACACTCATTGACTCACTAGTAGCTACTCAATAATGAGTTTCTTAGATGGATTTCAACTTGGCATCCTTCATTACTATAGAGTAATATGCTTTGAGCTCAAGAATGCAGAGGCGACCTATCAAAAAATAGTGTATTGTGTGTTCAAGGATCAAAAAGGAAGAAACATAGAGATTTATGTCGATGACTTGCTGGTCGAAAGTGAGTTACTCATGTAGTATATTCAAGATTTTCAGGAAACTTTTACAACTTTGAAGAAGTGCAACATGTGCCTTAAACCTCTAAAGTGCACAGTAAGTTTCAGGTTAGAAATTTTTCTAGGATTCCTAATTTGTCCTAATGTTATAAAAATTAACCTAGACAAACTAAAGCCCATAATTGAGATGACTTCAGCAAAGATAATGAAAAGAGGTTTATCAACTCATTGAAAGAGTCATAAGATTAAATAGGTTCATCTCCAAACTATTATGGTAACTATACATGGACTAGTCATCTGCAAACAAAGTATGGGTGCTAACATAGTATTAAAAAGCCAAGTAGCGATCACCCTGACACATTCACTCAAATTTTGACTCATTGATAAACAACTAATCTGAATACAAAGCTCCACTCATTGGACTGAGATTTTCCCGATGACTCAAGGCTTCATACATCATGGCTTACTCAAATTCATAATTTGTAGTAAAGCAAGTCAATGGGTATTATGAGGTCAAAGATGAGTCATTATAGAGGTAACTGCTTAAGGTAAAAGTAGAGTTTAGTTGGCTAGAGTACTTCAAGATTGAGCAAATACTTAGAGAATAGAATAAAGTTTCGATCTACTATCTAGGAAGAGTGGATTCTGATAGCACTCTATCATCCAACTTTTTGAAACAAGCATAAAAGAAAATGGATTAATATAAGTACAATATGAGCATTCACCACACTAGATTTATCTTTTGTTGAAGAGACTACTAAAGATTTCAAAAAAAATTAAGATAAAATTACCTAGTACTTACTAATTAAAGGTGAGTTATTTTGAAGACCAATGACATTACTCAACATGACATGTGTGCGAGAGACAAAACAAATTATGGTGCTTGAGGAAATACACTCCAGCAAGTGTACTAGCCATTCAGGAGGTAGGACACTCATATGTAGAATCTTGAAATAGGGGTACTTCTATCCCACACTCAGAAAGGATTTAGAATCATTCACAAAATGATGTGAGTAGTGTAAAAAAATTTCCCCTCTTTAATAACGATAACCACAACCTCTACAGCCAATTTAGAGCCACTGCCCTTCTCATCATAATCGACTACTTCAATCAATGGATTGAAGTAAAACCACTTTCCAGGATAACCACCCATGTAGTTAGAAAATTTATTTGGACTAACATCATTTGCAGGCATGAGCTACTTCTATTAATCATCACAAATAATGGGAAATAATCTATTGATAAGAGACTAAAAGATTTCTATGAGTTTAAAGTGATACAACTGAAGTTCACTTTAGTACATCACCTTCAAGTCAACAACTAAGTAAAAGCAGTGAACATGAAGATCTTTAACCTACTAAAGAAAAAGATAGAAGGCACCAAAGTCAAATGGGTTGATCTATTACTTGCTATGCACTAAGCCCTAAGAACAACACCTACCATAGCAACTGGACATACACCATTCATGTTGTCGCATAGAACAAAAGCTATCTTGCTGGCCGAGCATGAACTCCATAGTGAAAGAGTCTTAGTAACTGAAGGACTATGACAAAATTTTAGCGAGTATGAAAAGGTCTCACACTGAAGCTATTGAAGACACCCTTGACAAGCTTGAAGAATTAAGGACTGGAGCATCACTATGATAAAATGAAATAAAGAGATAGATGGTGAGATATTATAATATCTACATATAAGGGAGACATTTCATAGGTGGTAATTTAGTATTGAAGAGAGTTGATGTTCTGTCTTGACTGAATGTCTTGGGAAAAGTTAGCCATATATAAGATAAGAAGACCCTTATATATATCAACTACTAACTCATGAAGGGCAAGAGATACCTTATACCTAGAATTCCAAATATCTTAAGAAATTTTACCCCAAGGCATGTTGTATCTTGTATATATATTTTTTATCATAAAGATTATTATAACTGTAAAGTTTTATTTAATAAAATTTATTTATCCATCTTACTCTCATCATTACTTGATCAAGTGTTAAGAATACATGACAAATATAATGCAAGATACTTGAGGTGCTCCTTGACAACTTTGGATACTCGATGCTCCATTTTTGGCCCAAGATAAAGGTTGCACTTGGTAGGCTGCAAAGAGCACAAAGAAGAAATTTGAATACATGGCATGCCATTCTCAGCCAATAATACTAAAGTCGAACAGGAAACTCATGAGTTGAAAGAATTAACACTCATCTAAATTTCTTTTATGGAATGATAAGATCAAAACCCTGAGAGGTTGACAACTATAAACTAAAATACCAACACTTTGTGTTGCTGGCAATTCAAATATAAGACTGACACCCTGAGAGGCTGACAACTATTAATTAAAAGACTAACAGTCTGTATGATTGGAAACTCAAATATGAGGTAGACACCTCAAGTGGTAGGGAAATATTAACTAAAAGACCAATGCTCCATGCACTTGGCAAATCAGATATATGACCAACACTTCGAGAGGTCGACAACTTTTAACTAAAAAACCAACACACTCTACAGTTGGCAACTCAAGTGTAAGACCGAGAAAGGTTGGCAACTATTAATTAAAAGACCAACACTCCATATAATTGGCAATGCAAGTGTAAGACTGGAACTCTAAGAGGTTGATGATTATTAATTAAAAGACTAACAGTTCATATAATTTGCAACTTAAGTGTTGGACTGACACCTCGAGAGGTTAGCCATAATTAAATAAAAAACTTACTCTCCATAGTTAGCAATTAGAAAAAAGTACCTTGGGAGGTCATCGATAATTAAAATGACCAACCATAGCTAACAATCAAGAATCAATGAACTCCTTCACTTCTCATACCTAACAATAAAGAATGAGAAGTGCAACTAACAATCAACATTCATGTTCTCCTAAGTTCTAGACAAAGCAACCATAATGCAACAAGTACAACACAAGCATTTGGATAAAGTTCTCTCTGAAATTGTTTTTTAAAAAGTAACCACGAAGTGAAAATTTCTATATATGTTTTATTTACAAGAATAAAAGCACTAAAAAAAATGAATGAATGAGGTTTTTTAGTTTACAAAAAGCAAAAATTTATAGAAGTGTGAGTACAAGATAATGATTACTTCTACTCAATTGACAAGTACAAAAATAGAAAATACTAGCATGTTCTACCCTCATCGTCATCCTCATCGGAATCTAAAATCATGAGTACATTGGAGAAATACAAAAATGTGGTACCTAATTGACCATGTTTTTACAACTTAGCTATCATGAAGGTGGTGCCTTCCTTGAATTTCTATTGTAATAAATCCCAATACTTGCTAGGATCAAGGAAGTTTGTAAACTTGACCTCCTTTTTTTTAAAAAAAATTTCTTTAGTTTAATGTGAGAGCTCTTCCACTAGTTCTATCATCACTTTAGCAAGGCGAGTCAACTTCAAGACAGCATTGTTATTTTTCTCCTCTTGCCACCTCTCCTCCTCCTGAAGTTCAGTAAACTTGTCTGCGAAGGATTTGAGCTCATCCTTCATGATCTCCATTCCATCTTTGCTACAAATAAATTATCCCTCTTAAAGGAAAACATCTATCAAATCTCTTTAGTCCACTGTCACACAATTTCTTGAGCAATCATTATAGTGAAGGAGGAATGATGGTTAGGAGTGTCTTCAAGAAGTGAGTCAACCACTTCAAAGAAGATGTTCTATCCAAGCTAGAAGGCCTCACTAGTCATCTTAGAAATTTTTGGAGTAAAGTTGCTGACCTTATATTTTTCCTCCATCTACCTTTTGAGCTCACTCTTCTTCTACTGATGACCATGTTAAAGTGGAACTCACGGACCTCTTCCTAGATTTTATGGAGTAGTACTCGGCCCAGCCTCTTCATGATCACCCTCCTCAAGAAATCAAATTACTAAGGGATCGAGTGGAGGGGATATGAAAGCTTCATCTTTTATAAATAAGTGAGCATAAAATAAGAATGGGTGAGTCAAAGAATAACATAAAATCTATAAAAAGGAAGAAAAGTACATACCATAGAGGAGGCTATTGACTTGACTAAAATGGAGGTAGAAATGAATGTATAAAATCATGTATGTCATAACCTCCAATGTTTCCTTCACCTAGCCATGCGCCTCAAGAGCAGTTTCCTTGCTTGCTGGAAAAAGAAAGGGGAATAGTCAGTACTGGCCATGACAATGAACTCTTAACAAACAAGAGTTTTGAGTGCCACTTCCTGACTTTATTTAGCTGGCTACAAATCCTCAATAAGATCACAAAAAATTAAGTAGTCCCATCTTGGTGACCCTTCATCAAGAAGATATGGAAAAAAAGGTCCAAACTCCATGACATGCCCTCCTCCTGTAGAAACAAAATAAAACTAGTAATACTCACCATTGAGTTCCGCTAGACCTCGGTGGGTACAACTCCATAAAAATTTAAAATCTCTATTAACTTGCTAGGAAGAAGAAATCAAACCACATTTGAAGTAGTGTAAGGGCACACACAATTTATCTGATTGAGTCGAGTAAAAGTGCTCATCCTGCTCAGCCACTCAAACCAAGAAATCTAGGTCACTTTGGCAATATCTATAAAGACATAGGTCATCATAAATGGCTCGAGGTCAAGCACCTCTTTTTCCTCAAATTTCATAAATACAATCAGTACTTTTATTAGAGCCACCATTACCATAATCCAAAGGTTATTCATCCTGAGGTCTAGAGGGAATATACTCTACTCATATGATGAAATAATCACTTGTTGGAAGACAAAAAAAGAAGGTTATTAAAGATCCAACCACTCACAATAAGAATTAACTTATAGACATGGTAAGTAGGGCTCGGTAATGTGACAACACATCAAATATTAAATAAAAAAATCATTACTAAATCCTACAATATCCTTAAAATGGTGCAAGTTGTAATAAAAATATTTAAAAAATTTCACTCTCATTTTCAGCATTAAAAACTTTATAGGAAAAAATGTGGTACAAGATAATTATTTTCCAAATATTTTAACATTAAAGTCAAAAAAATAATTACAGTGCACTCACTATACCCCTTATATATCACATATTGAATTAGTTCACAATGAGGTCCAAGTGCCACTCTTATCTGACTCCACCCTTATCACACATGTAGTCAAATATGTAGCTAATGCTAGAGATGAAATAAGAAGATCTCAACTTGATCAAGCATCAAAGGGAGGTCAACTCAACCTTCATGATCGCCAAACTCCTCTAGGGCTTTACCTCCATAGCTTGCATCTTCTATGACTCCACCTCTAACATTGACTTGAGTTTCCTTAACTTTTCGTTCAATGAGTTCAAGCTTTCCTCCAAAAGAGTGATCATCCTCTATAAGGTGATGAGCTCGGGTGGATTAATGAGCATCTATAGTTCCCTTTCAACAACTTCTCCCTCTAGAAGAGAGGACTCATTCTTCTCAGACTCACCACTATCTTAACAAGTAGAGGGAGAAAAACTCATCAACATCTCTTTGATGTCAATTGAAGTGCAACTAGTCACCCTAATAGATTATAAGGTGGGTGTCTTAGTACCATTCCCTATGGAAGCAAGCCTAGTCCCAAGGTATGACTTGGCCTTGTCGAGTCACTGCTATGACCAAAGACACCCTTGAATAATGAGAAATGAATTCATCAAATACAAACAATGAGATTTTGATGAAGATATCAGATAGGGGCCAGATTCCAGAAAAAAAAGCTACTGATCAAGCAAATAGACTTCCTCGTCACTTGGACAATGACTTAGCAGCTTGACAAAGGTAAGGTGAATCATTTTTTCAATGCTACTTAGAGTATCCTGAGAGATGATCAGATGAGCCAGTGAGTGCTCATGAATGTCTTCCATGAATGCCTGCACACTCATCACATTAATTTGTAATAATAAGAAAAACTCAACAAAATTTTAAGAATATGGGACCTCATGAGCTTCCTAATGAATTTTTTCTCTTAAGAGACATTCAACATGCCATTGTCTGTACTCCTACTTTTCAACTTCCTAACATTTCTCATTTTATGATGAACCTTATTGAGCATGCTGAGATTAAAAGGCAAGTTGAACTATTATTAAATAAGAAGATTTTAATTTTTTAGGATAATTTTAGTCCATGTATAATACTAGCTTTATTAACACATATGAAAGATTGGACATGGTGAATGTGGATATCAAAGAAATAAATAAAATTACTATTAATTATAAGTTTTTTATTCCTCAATTACATGATATCTTAGATTTAATCTTAAGTATAAATTTATTTTCTAAAATTAATCTAAAAAGTAGTTATCATCAAATTCAGATTAAATTACTAGATGAGTGGAAACAAGCTTTTAAAACCTCTAACTAAATTTATGAGTGGATTGTAATGCTATTTGGATTTTTAAATGTTCTTAGCACATATATGAAATTGATGAATGGTGTATTTAAACCTTACAAAAGTAAATTTTTTTGTGGTGCATTTTATTGATTTTCTTTGTTTTAGTTTAAGTGAAAATAAGCATTTACTTCAACTACAATAAGTCTTTAAAAGTACTTAGACAAGAAAAATTATGCATCAGTTTAAATGAAAAATATATCTTTTTGTAATAACCTGGGATAATTTTTTTGGTGTTTACTATATCCACTATTGGACTCTAACTTAACTTAATCCTTTCAGAGTAAAAGTAATCTTAGATTGGCCATCACCTAAATGTTTTATTAAGGTTATAAGCTTTTATGGTTTATCCACCTTTTATCAGAGATTCATCAAGAATTTTAGTATTGTTGTTACTTTCATACCTAATATGTTAAAATTGGATAAATTTAGTTAGACTCCTATTGGAAAAATGGCTTTAGACTAGATTAAATTTATTATGACTTCTATGCTAGTCCGTAAGATTCTAGATTTCTCTAAAGTTCTTAAAGTAATATGTAATGCCTCAATAATTAGGATAGTTGAAATTTTGAGTCAAGAGAATCACCTTATAACATTCCTTAGTGAGAAGCTAAATGAAGCAAAACAACAATATTCCACTTATGATAGGGAGTTTAACATTGTAATTCAATCATTATGACATTTGTGACATTATCTCTTACATAGAAAATTTAAACATATTTCTGATCATTATGCCTTAAAATTCATCAATACTTAACAAAAATTGAGTATAAGTATGCCAAATGGGTTGAATTTTGTTAAGACTAATTATTTGTTCTAAAGCATAAGCTTGGAATGGACAATAAGCTTATTGATGCTTTATATAAGGTAAACTTGATAATTTCTCCTTTAAAACTTAGGATCCCAAGATTTGATAAAATTAAAAATGATTATATAGTGCATCTAAATTTAACCTAATTTATCTTTAAAACTTAGACAAACCAATAACTTTATAATGAAAATTTTTCATAATAAATGGATATTTGTATTAAAAGAAAATAATTATGTTTTCCCTAATATTCTCTCAGAGAATTTTTTATCACTGAGCTACATTTTAGACTAGTAGCTGGTAATTTTAGAAAAGATAGAACCATACGTTTATTAAGAAAAATAATTTTCTTAGCTCTCTATAAAATATGATGTTCAAAGATTAATGGCTCAATTCTTAATTTGTAAATAGGCTAAAATTACTATTCAAAGGTCTAGATAAAAATTGCCTTACCAATTCTTTATAAACCATAGGAAGACTTATCAATGGATTTTTTTTTAGGATTACCCAAAAAAGTTTGAGGACATGATAACTTCTTTATTGTAGTTGATAGGTTCTCAAAAATAGCTTTTTTTTTTTGTTCTAAAATAAATTATGCTTCAAACATAGCCAAATTATTCTTTAAAGAAATAATCAAACTCTATAGTCTCCCCTTAACCATTATTTTTTTGATAGCGATGTTAAGTTTTTCTCATTTTTTTGGAAAATATTATTGAAGCTATCATGAACAAAATTAAAAATTTGTTCTACATTTTACACACAAATTGATGAATAAACTGAAGTGGTCAACCACACTTTAGGAAACGTGCTTAGGTGTTTGATATGTAAAAGTTTAGAAAATTGAGATTTACATTCACCAACCTAAAATTTTTCATATAATAGTAATTTCTCTAGAATTAAAAATAAAACATATTTTGAGATAGTCTTCGGTCAAAATCCAAGCCACTGCTTAAAAACTATAAGTAATGAAAACTATATTTTAAAGATAAATCATAATCATTCAATAAAATTATATAAAGAATGTGATTAATTTTTTTATTCTCATCTACCATAAGTATCATCAAACCACTAAATATAAAAAATTGCATTCATGGGCTTTTGGTCATTTTAAATTTTTTGAGAAATTTGAAACTAATGCTTAATCATTTCATGGGCTTTGATTTTCCTATTGATATGATTAATCATTCAGTTATTAATATTAATGATATTCTATCATCTTAAGAAGTTAGCACTACTCCTCTTATTCAGTTTCAATCTTTAGTAGAAAGTATAGCTCCATACTCGAAAAATTGCTCTTTCTTTGAAGTTGACTATATCATCACTGAGGAATTCAAGCCATAGAGCATCATTTTCTAGTCTGTTGGAAGAATAAGCTACCAGCTGAAGACACATGATTAACCTACAATGATGTTGAGACTCTAGCCCACACAATGTAGAAAACTTCTTAGATTTTAACTTTATAGAGTAGAGTTCAATTAAGCTCAGGGGAGTTTATGTAGCACATAATGTAGATCAAATAAATGAAGTTAAAGGTCCATGTACAAGAGTGAAGTAGCACATCAAAAGAGAAAATGACTTATCACTAGGTCAAAGGATGAACTCAGGAGAACTTTTAGTAGACTTTCTATTGGGATTTATGTTAATTGTGTTGCATTTTATAGTAATGGATATATTTAATCATGTGTAAGTATTGTATTAAAGTTATGGTTGAAAACATGTGAGTTTATGTATTTAATTTCTTGGGGTGTGCCTCTGCGCCTTTTCACCCTCAAGATCGCCTTTCTAGCACCTCAATGCTGCACTCTGTAGATTTTAGTGTGTGGGAACTGAGAAGCTAGAGCCTTGGAGCTGGTTTTATGGTGCCTCGACACTGGACTATGGCACCATGGTGTTGCTTCATGGCACAACGAAATGGTGAAATGATAGCTCTAACTTTTTTTTAAAAATTGTTTGGTGGTTTTCTCCACAAGAGATGCACCCTTTGGAGTATTGTACCTATTTAAACTCTATTTTTGACCTAATAAAGAAATTTTGACCTTTATGTGTGAAATTTTAGTGAAAATGCTCTTGGTTTGAGCTTGGTGGCCAGCCATCCGAGGGTTCAGTGATCCTTCATTGCAATTCTACTTTGGTGAGTATAACAACTTCAAACTTCTTCTATTTTAGTGAGTGGAAGAATATTGGAGCATCTCTTTCTTCATCCATCCACTATGATCTTCACCTTCATCAATTTTGGAATAAGAGCCAAAGGTTTGGAGGTGTGGAGAAAGTGCTCATAAATAATTCAAATCAAATCCAAGCGAGGTTAGTTCTATATTTTAGATTTTAAAAAAAATTCTTTTATAGAATTAATAATTTTACTGAGGAACACATGCTAAATTCATGTGATAAGTAATTCTATGAATGTTTGTGTTACTATCAACTAGTTGTCTCCACTTATAAAGCTTAGCCTTTCCCTACTTGACCTAACTTCAAGCCAACATGCTTGAGTGATAACTTGAGTGTGGGAGAGTTCACTAAATAGCCTAACCTAGATACAAACCCTACATAAAAATCAAAATCATATCCATAAATATTTTATATTTATTTCTTTTCAAAGTGTTTTAATGTTTTGTAATATCCACATGTTCCTTTATGTTTATTGAAGGCTAATAATTTTAAATTTCACGCATTTCATTTTGAGTGTTATGTTTAGTTCACCTTTTTTTGCATATTTAAAATCATCATTTGGAGTGTTATACTGCATCCTTTTATTTACATCATGTTGTCAAAATGTGTTTGTTTGGACTAATTAGATAACTTAACTAGAAGAGTAGATGAGATTTCCATGAGAAGTGAAGATAAATTCACAAGGGTAGAAGATCTACTCATGAATCTCATCACACAAATTCAAACCTTAAGTACTAAGCTTCAAACCCAACCAACTATACTCTATCCAGATGACTTATAGCCCATAGGAGGGGAAAATATTTTTCTTCTTAGAGGTGAGTATCTTGCAAGAAGGCCAAACTTAAGGAAACCCTTAGACAATACCATCTTAGGATCCATGAAACTTTAAATGAGCCTATGAAACAATTTAAAATAAAATCCCCAATGGATGATGGTGTTCATGATCCCAATAAATTTTTAGATTGGTTGACCCAAATGAAAAACTTATTTAGTTGGTACCATATGGACAACATTTACTAAAATGAGATTGGTAGGTCATGCTAATATCTATTGGAATAATATTTTATGTAAAGAAGAAAGATAGTAGAAACCACATGATAGGTAAAAATGAAAGAAATTCTAAGGGAAAAAAATATTTTGTAAGAAATAATGATAAAAGACTTCATGAAAAATTCAGTACTCTTAACCAAGGAACCATGTCATTAATGCTGTATACGAATACATTTGAGGACATAATAGTTGGAACCCAATGCACTGATCAATGTTGTCCTCATTTTTGATTGAGATTAATATCATTTCTAAAATTAGTAATTAAGACACCTTATTTTAGATTAGGAGCCTCCTAATTAAGCACTTGGAACACTACACCTAGTGACATAATGCATTTTTCTTGGGTTTGATCTAACCTTATGGGTTTAGGCAGACTTAACCCAAAATCCAAAAAAAATAAAATAAAACCAAAATAAATTAAAATAAAATCAAATCAAATGAACTAATCCAAATCTAGATAAAGGTCAAAAATAGCAACCCTTTGAACATAGGTTTCACTTATGTGGGTCCCACCAAGTCAAAAGATCAACCCACTAAAATTTGACCAAATGAAATCATTTTAAATAATCTAAATGATAAAATAAACATGTTTAATCATGAATCTATAAAAATATAATTTTATTAAGGCTTTAATTAGGCTAATTAGACCATTTGGCCTAAATAGGCCAAAATGAGTCCTTTTGAGTTCAAACCCAAATCAAATTGAAATCAGCTAAATTTGATTGTTCAAAATCATTTGGAAATGATAATTAAACATAATCCAACCAAAAATTTGGTCTAATTTGATCAAATTGGTCATTTGACTCAAATAAACTTGAACTTAACCCATTAAGCCCAATTTGGGTCAAACAGGTCAAAATTAAAATTAACCTCAAACTAATTGAAATCAATCATTATAAATCACTCCATATATGTAATTAAGGATGATTTGAGTCCAAACAAAATTTAATTAAGCCAAATGGGCCATTTGAACTTAATTGGAATCATGCTTAACCCACGTAAGCCTAAATCAACTTAAAACCTAAAAGAATTAATCAACTGAAAACATAATAAATCATAAATTTAACATAATTGCACCCAAATTTAAATCAATTAATCAAAAGAAATGTATTTGAGTTTATTCAATCCCAAATGAATGAAAGGTAGGAATATGATCCTAAAGCCTCCACTAATCCTATCGTAATTCACTTAAATACAATCTAAATTCAGTTTATAATGAATGGCAGGAAAATAGGTTGGGAAGATCCAAATACATCCATAAGTGAAGTCAAAGGGAGATGAGTTAGTGTATACCAATCAAGATGCATTATGGATTCTTCCTCCTCCCATCATCCAAACTCCCTTGGATTTTACCCGATCATTAGACCACCTCTTAGAAGATGTTTCTAAGAGTTGGAATTAAGTGTCCATCCCCTTAGCAAAGACTTGGATTCTTCCATGAGAGAGCAAGAGAGGGAGCAAGAGAGACTCCTATGAGATCTCTCTCAGCCATGGAATGAAAGGGGAGGAAAACGTTTCCTCCCCTTAAACCTTTTATCCAAAATCTTCACCAGTCCAAGAGGGACTAAACCCACCCTCTAGCCAAGTCCCTTGCCACTGGTGGCCGAATTCTAGCCACCTAAGAGCTTACATATATGGCTCTCAACCATGTATGGAAAAAGAGGAGACAAGCCCTCTTCTGTACATATTCTCATTCCAAACATTCATAAGGAGAAGAGAACAAAAAATGAAGCATTTCCCAGACCTCTCACTGCAGGTAAGCCAAAATTTAGCCAAAGTCGGTGGACAACCACTTGACCTCCAATAAAAAAAAAGGAGTGGGAGAGTATTTTCTGCCAAATTGACTCTCTTTCTATGCATTCTAGGGGTCAAGGCGACCTCAAATGAATCTTCCCCTGAGGCTTTCATCTCTGATGAGCCAGAGAATGGTCAAAACCAACAGTAAATGGTCATAAGGTGGTCTCCATGGAATTTGGCAGAGAGGCAAGTCACCAAATCACATCCATGGATTCATCCCATTGAGGTGAAGGTGCTTGGAGCATGGCGACCGCCAAAGATTACTGCTGATGAAGTATGCCTCACAACCGACAGCTATAGAAAATTTTTTTGGTCCTTTATGAAGAGAATTTTATCCCTAAGGAGATCAAACCATATGGATTGATTATAAATCAATCCTTGATTATTTGTAATCAAAATCTCATTGAAATTCACCACAAATCACCAAAAATCCATCAAATTTGATGAATGGCATCCGCCTCTCACCAGAGAGAATAGGGGGTGATCTCCGTCATCCATTCCTTCTATTTAAAATGGATGATCGAGATTTAGCTAGACGGTCTGATTAAATACCTATACAAAACTGCAGATCAGAGATGGTCGAGAGCAATCCCATGTGGATGCCACTTTTGACTAGGGATCTGTGTGGCTCCATGGCGCCACGCTGCAAGGCAATGGTGCCACATTGGTGTTGCCATTTAAAAAGAAATTCTCTCGTTTTAAATCATTAAAAAATATTAAAAAAGGTCAAAAACTTCAAAAAAATCATATGAAATTAAATGAAACTTTGGAGAATTAAAATTGAGGTTAAAATGCACCTTAGGAAACATTTTCAAGATTTATCTCAAAGTAAATCAATAGATATTAAATTTCAAACTCCAAACTTTAATTTTAATAAAATAAATTAATATTGAATAAAATAAATCATGAAAATTGATCAAATCACTTTAAATCATCATAAGAAACTGAAATGAACTTAAACACATCAATGAAACCCATTGAAACTTAATAAATCACAAAATGGCCTAAATTGGTAATTAATTCAATTAATTAATCAAATTAATTAACCTGAACTTTAAGAAAATCACAATAATTCAATAAAAACTACACAAATTCCAAATTATATGGATGCATCATTTATAGAGAAATCTAGAAAAAATAAAATCCATAAGTAATTCCTTCTAAATTAAGCTTAATTTAGGTTTTAATAAAGTAATTAAAATCTTAATTGCACCCTAATCATGCATCTAATTGAAATGAAATTTTAGGTGAATCAAATTAGTAAGGAACTCCACTTGTCATAAAAGTTTCAAACCAATTTGATCTCTAGATTGGAAATTATTGAATTTCTAAATCTCTAAGTCAACATAAATTAAATAATCAATTAAAAAATCATAAAATTTGTTTGAAGCACCTTCACCAACACCAAAACACTTAAGGATAACTTTCCAACATTCTAATGTCAAAGAATTTGGTTAATTTTAAACTTAGGGTTTAATGGAAATCATTTAAAAATATCAAACTTAATAAATCTTAAATTAAAAAAATTCATTAAATTCATAATCAACCAATTAAGGAAACCTTAATCCATAATCAATGGAAGCTAAGAATGAAATAAAACATTAACCTAAATGTGTTAGGTTTACATAATTCAAGCCAAATGAACACAAAGTAAATGGATATGAACATTAAGGAAACAAATGTTAAACCAATTCAATCCAAAGAAAACAAATCAAATTGAAATTACAAAAAGAAACCTGTAATCAAATCAAAAGAAATTACAAGAAGAGTTAAATTTCAAAATATTTAAAATTACAAATTTAATTCAAATCAAATCATCTAAATGAATCTCAAAGGAGCTAATTATGATACTTAGGATCTTAGTTAGATCTTTAGGATAAATTTTTATCTTAGGATGAAGATTTCATTCTATTAGGATTTAGGATGTTGAACAGAATGAGTTACAACCAAAAGTGGAATCTATTTTATTCATCATTTTGAAAACCTAAACTTCACTTTAACATAAAAATGAAAACAAGAATCCTAAACCATTAAATAATTGGAATTAAAACCATCCAAAGGTAAATAAATAAACTTTAAAACTTCAAATTAAAACTTGAATCTAAAAAGACTTAGCAAAGTCTTGCCACACAAGCCTATTTCCATCACATACTAAATCATCAGGTCACGGACCCTAAACTTAGGTTAGGTCTATCTGTGATATTCTGTGATACTATGAATTATGATGTGATATAAGTCTTTGTGATGTATTATTTTAGACTACATATCTAGGATTATTTTCCCGTTAAATTAAATGGTAGGATATTCTTTTTAGAACTAATGTTGTCTTCTGCAGAGGGATATGTTAAATAGGACTATCATCATAAATAAATCTATAAATATTATTTTCTTGCAGTGCTGAATAGTCTCTTAGCAAGCTCAATAAGACAAGTGGGCTTGGCAAGCAACTAATACTAAGCCCATATATTTATAAAATATAATTGTTGTGTGTTATTTGTATTATCCTGACATATACTTTGTAGGGCTTAAGATTTCTTTTGAATTCAAAATGTAAAATTGAGTGTAGAATGAGGTTAGAATCTATGGGGTCTAGGATTAACAGGAGCTGACCCTACCAGCAGATAGGTGTAGTAGTCTCTTATGAAGCCTAATGGAGGTCCCTAAAGAAGAAGACAATCTTAGAAAGAAGACCCATAGATCTAAACTTTAGTTTTAGGCTAGGTTGTATAAGGGCAGAGCTCAGCTACTCATTTTCTCTTTCTTTCGGGGTGTACAATGGTACCCAACTGCACTGGCCTTTCTTTAATTTAAAATTAGCTTGATTCCTTTTGGGTGTGCAATATAATCAACTTACTTTTCTAGATTTCCTTTTGTGTTGGGTTATATATGATGAATGCTTAGATGATTAGGCTCTTAGCAAAAACTAAAATTTCTACCTAATTTAAATCTAATCAGCTCAAACAAAAAAAGAAACTTGAAACTTCACATAAAATAAAGCCCTAGGAATAACATAAAATCAACTACAAATAATTAGTTTTTTTGTAAATCATACTATCATGTTGCTTTAAACACTTGAATTGGGTACTTTACCCATTGCACATAAGGGGCTTTTAACCTTTGAGGATGATCGCCTTCTTAGAGAAGTTTATCTTCTCTTATTGATTTGGCCCATGAAAACTTCTAATTACATGGCATTTTGGCTTAAAATGAATACCCAAGACTTTAAAAGAATCATGAGTCAAAATATTTAAAAACTAGAAAATATACATTAGTTAGTGCATATCATGCCCTACATGATCCTAGGGATTAGGGAGTGAGTCTAGGTTCTTAGATTCTTTTCTAGAAGATAACAACCCAACCATCTTGCATTCATGAGATTTGACATCATAGATTTAAAATGCACTTAGGTGGTGTTAGCTAGAAACCCTTCCAGGCAGGTTGTAAGTCTAGAAGATTTAGGGATAGTTTTATTCCTCTCAAATGAGATGAATGACTTATAATTCCTAAAAGTGAAACTAGGTTCAGTATCTGACTTGGGTCAGAAGCACTTATAGACTTAGGTTCTTAAGCATCTTCCTCAGAGTAAGTCTTCAACCCTAAGCATTTTTGCAGTCTAGTGCTGCTAGAATCTAAGCCCTAGATTTCTAAAAAAATGTCAATTCAAAATCTAAATTAAATTTAAAGCCCAGTGATAGGATAGTTAAAATGCTTATTAGACATCCCAATATCGACAGACATTTCCTACTTCATGCCAATTGGCCTCCAAAAATAAGTCTTTTCACTTTGGATCATTCCCAATTAAAATTCTAAAGTATTATTCCTTTGAAAACCAACTTAGAAATCTATAGAAATAATAAATTATTTCTTTAATTGAGAGTATTCTTAGGAAGATGTTCTCTATTCCTAAGATGTAATTAACTATGAGGGCTTTCCCTTATAGGGAACCATAAACCCAATTTAAAATAAACCATATTCTACTTCTCATGTTGTTCAGGAGAAAACTCTCTGGTACATAAAAGACCATTAGCTTTATGAGTCTTTTATTAAATGATGAAATCCATTATAGGACATGTTTATTTCCTAAGAAAATATGTTTACTTCTTAATGATGCATTTGACCATCCAAATAAGAAATTCTTAAAATTTTATGTGGTGTCATAAATCTTCCCACAATCAAGAGTGAAAATAGCTAATAAAATTTTCATTATATTAAGAGAAGATATTAGGAATGAAGTAGAGCTTCATGATCCTCAAACTTTAGAGGATGCTTTCATTATGCTTTACTAGAAAAATATAAGAAAGCTGCATCCACATCAAAAAGGAAGGCTCAAATAACTTCTAAATATCCACCAACATTATAACCTAAAATATCTATCACAAAACTTAATCCTTTTGCACCAAACAACCATTCTAAAATGAACCCCAATGAGATTACTTCTAAAAATATGAAGGATATAGTTTGCTTTAACTATCATAAGAAGAGTAAAATTGTGTCCTAGATAAGTTGGAAGATTTAGAAGAACAAAAGGATATTAAAGAGATACATGATGATACACACTTATTTAATGAAGAAGTAGATCCAAATATAGATAATCTAGTTTCAGCTATGAGGTGTATGACTGCTTCTAGAGAAGAAGGAATATTTTCTTGATGTATATTCTATGTAAGGAGAAGAGGTGTAAGCTAGTAATGATGAAGGTAGTACTATGAATGTCAAATCAACCCATGCTATCACTAGAGCCAATGTTACAATGGAACCTCACCTAAAACCACTCCAAGTTAGTTAGGTAAATTAAACATCTCTACATATCACTAACATATGTCTGTTTTAATTAAAATAGCTAGTTATAATAATAAAATTTAGTGTGATGTTCTTCCAATAAAAATAATTCATATCCTATTAGAAAGACTATGAATTTATGACTTCAATGTGATCTATTATGAGCATTAAAATACATATGTATTCAAGCATAATGAGAAAATAATCAATTTATTCCTTATAAAGCTTACTGAAAAAAAGGCCAATTACACCCCTCATAGAATTCTTCCCACAGCTCCTCGCAAATGAAGTTATGAACTTTAACCAAAATCCAATTAAGGGAGCAATACTAAACTTCAATTAATAGTGATATGACCATTCAATGATAGAGAGGATAGTTCTAATATACATTTTAATACATGTGAATCTCTTAAAATTTAAATTATAACTTTAGGGTTTAGACACTTAGCTAGAGAATTCAACCCTACTTCATTGTTTATCTTACACCTTTGAGAAATCTTTATTGATACTAAATATCATAATATAGTTGTTATGGTCTTAGAATTATTATCTGAATTCATTGTTTCAATTCTTGATGATTTACCTAATAAGCTACCATTATTAAGGGATATATAACATATTATAGATCTGATTCTTTGCTCATAAGTACTTAAATTATCTTATTATATGATGAGTTCAATTGAAAGTGCTAAGTTAAAATGATAAGTAGATGAACTTCTAAAGAAGTGCCTTATACATGAAGGTCTTAGTCCCTATATTATACCTACTTTTAACTCCTAAGAAAGATAGAATTTAGAGGAGTATATTAATAGTAGAGTAGTAGATAAGATCATAATAAATTATAAGTTTTCTATACCAAGATTGGATGATATGTTAGATCTTATTTTAGGTTCATCATTATTCTCTTAAATTAATTTAATAAGTGGATACCATCAAATAAGGATTAGACTAAGTGATGAAATGGAAGACAACTTTCAAACCTCAATGGTCTTTATGAATGGTTAGCCATGTCATTTGATCTTTTGAACACCCCTAACACATTTATGAGACTAATTAATAGTATTTTGAAATCATTTATTGGTCAATTTGTTGTAGTATATTTTGATGATATTCTTATCTATAGCTTAGATGAGAATTCACATCTACATCACTCAATAATAGTCTTAAAGATGTTAAGGTCAAAAAAATTATATATAAACTTTTAAAATATTTTTTCTATCAATGAGAAGTCATTTTGTTAGGATTCATTGTATCTACTGATGTATTAAAGACTGACCCATAAAAAAATCAAATCTATTTTGGAGTGCTCAATTCCAAAATATTTTATGAATGATAAAAGGTTTTTAGATTACCAACTCTCTATAAGAGGTTTATAAGAAACTTTAGTGCTATTGTAGCCCCTATGATAGACATTCTAAAGAAAGATAAATTTATGTGTACCCTAGAAGCTAAAAGAGTCATGCAATAAATTAAAACTCTTATGACTTACTTACCTATCTTAAGACTTCTTGACTTTAATAAAGTTTTTGAAGTGACTTATGATGCATGAAGTATTGGCATAAGTGGAATACTAAGTCAAAAAAATAATCCCATAGCTTTGTTCAATGAGAAATTAAATAATGCTAAGCAAAAATATTGCACTTATGATTGATAGTTGTATGCGATTATTCAAACTATTAAGCATTGGAGGAATTATCTATTACATAAAGAGTTTGTTCTCAATACTGATCATCAAGTTTTAAAGTTTATTAACTCATAAAAGAAAGTAAATCATAGACACACTAAGTTGGGTTTTCTTTTGTGTTTAAACATAAACCTAGGATAGAAAATAAACAAGCAAATGCTCTATCTTGAGTATCTTTAATGGTTTCATCCTTCAAATTTCAAACTTTTGGATTTACAACCTTAAAGAAAGATTATTAAATTTCTCTTGATTTCCATATGATATACTTAGAACATGAATCTAAGTCCTTAACTTTTGGTAGCTCCTTTGTCATTCTAGATGGATATCTTTACAAAGGAAAGCAATTATGCATTCCTAAAAAATCTCTTGAATTTCCTTATCTTTGAATTACTTTCATAAGGTATATTAGGATATTTTGATAAATTAAAGACCCAAACATTAGTTGAGGAAAGGTCCCATTGGCCATCCCTTATAAAAGATGTTGAGTGTATAGTAGCTCAATATTACACTTATCATCAAGCTAAGGTTGTCAAATAAAAGGTGAGTCATTACATATCATTATTACCTATTCCTTCTAGACTTTGAGAAATCTTATCCATAGATTTCATATTAGGTATACCTAGAACCCCACTCAAGCATGATAGTGTCTTTATGATAGTAGATCAATCTCTTTGATGGCACATTTTATATCCTATTTAAAATAAAATGATGCATCTCACATAGTAAGATTATTCTTTAGAGAAATTATCAGGTTGCACGGAGTCCCATCCACTTTAATTTTTGATAGGGATGCTAAATTTATATATATTTTTTTGAAAAATCTTATGGAAACTAATGGGAATACAATTAAAATTATCCTATACATTTCATCCATAAACAAATGGATAGATAGAAGTAGTCAAGAGATCATTAGAAAATCTACTAAGATATTTAGTTGAGAAAACCTTAGGAAATTTGGACTTAACATTACCTACATCTGAATTTACATACAATAGTTCCATTTCTAAGACAACTAAGATGTCAGCTTTTGAGATAGCTTATATATATAACCCTAAATTACTTATTGGCATAGCTAATACACCTACTCATTCATTTTTTGATTTATAGCCTTCATGAAGACAAAAAGAAATAATTGCAAGCACAAAATGCTAAGCATGCTGAACAAAAAAATAAATATAATATTTTAAAGAATATGACGTTGATAATTTTGTATACAACTTGAGAGTTTTTTTCCACAAAATATAAAAACTTACAAATGAGATCATCTGGGCTATTCAAAATTATTAGGAAACTTAGTTCTAATGCATATGTTTTTGAATTGTCCCCTCGCATATTTATTAGTCATGTTTTTAATGTGAAAAATCTAATATCTTTTAAAGGAGTTACCCAACCTCCAAATATCAGAATGATACTTTTGAAAGGTGAGATATAAGTTATTTGTAGGTACATATCCAACCAACATTCTTTAAGGTGGAGAACATCATCATAGTAGAGGCGGATTAGATGATAGTGCTAGTTAAAGATTCTTAGTCAGGCGGAAAGACAAATCACCAAGTGAGGATACATGGATGAGTTTAGAAGAATTTCAAAGCTTCACCCACAAACTTCTTGAAGACTTTCAGGAATCTAGCTCTCAAGAGAAGAGTTCTTTAAGGTCTGGAGGAGTTGATATAGCACATCAAAGGAGAAATAGACATGTCACTAGCTCAGAAGCCAAAGCATGAATTCAAGAAAATTTTAGTAGGCTTTATATGTGGATTTATATTTCATGTGTCACATTATATAATAATTGATATAATTAATCATGTGAAATCATTATATTAGAGTTGTGGTTGAAAACATGAGAGTTTATGTACTCTAGGTTTATGGTGCCTCTGTGTTGAATTGTGGCATTGCGGAGCTGCTTCGTGGCATTATGACTCTGCAAAATAATAGTTCCAACTTTTTTTTTCAATTTTTTAGTAGTTTTCTCCCTAGAGAAAATATCCCTTCGAGTATTGTACTTATTTAAACTCTATTTCTGATCTAATGAAGAAGTTTTGACTATTTTATGTGAAATTTGAGTGAAAATACTCTTAGTTAGATCTTGGTGGCCAATGATTTGAGGGATTTGGTGATCCTTTCTTGTAGTTCTACTTAGGTGAGTAGAACAACTTCATACATCTTCCACTTTGGTGAGTGACAATATTTTGGAGCATCTCTTTCTTCATCCATCTGCTACGGCCTTCGCCTTCATCAAAGAGCCTACTAAGCAAGGCCTAAAATAGTGCCCAATCAAGTGTTCATTCAACGACAATAACATGCATCAATCAAAAAGAAAGTATTAAATTTTATGTTTAATTTTAAATTTTAGTTTCTATAATCTTTGAATTTTAAAATTTAAAGGAATGCATTAGTTATCACTTAATTTTAAAAAAGAAAAAAATGTGAGTTAAAATTATGAATGTAGTTGGCACTTTTTTTTCATTTAATGTCCACCTATCTTTCCCTCAAAAATTGTCCTCTTCTTGTTCGAATATTTGTCATTGAATTCTTATAAATAAGGCTAGTATGTAATGAAATTTTTTTAGTAATTGAGTGAAATATTTTGAGTGAAATTTTTCTCTCTTTTTCTTGTTTATTGCTGACTTCAAGTTTGTGCCTTTTCTTAGGTGAGATTAGGTATTTATCTTCCTTTTTCTTTATGTTATTCCGTATCCCTTTATAAAACTTGCTCTTAGCTCTTCTCCACTTTTCTCCACATAATAAGAATCATCTAAGCTCAATGAACCATCAATTAAACATACATAACCATTTAAAATTCCTCAACAAATATCACGACCAGGTTAGGGAATATTAAGACCTTGTCTTGTTCTCTACTCTTCAACACTCTTGTAAACACATCCAAATTTCACCATTTACTCAAGATCATAATTGCATGTTCTAAGATCGATATCCATAAAATTTTTAGCCTTTTACTAAATCATAAATAATTTTCTAAAGAGATTTTCCAAATCAGCCTAAAACTAGCCTAATATAGACTAGTCTTGGTATTTCTGCTACTATGGCCTCATCACTCCACCACAAACTTCAGAAAAATCATTAAATATCTAACTATCGATCGAAAGCCTTTCACCCACTTCGGTACTTTTAAAAGGCCACTACCATCATTACTAAATCTATGTTAAAGGAATATTTGAAAGAAATAATAAGAAAGATATAGTTATAGAAACAATACATGCTACTAGTTCATACATACGGAAGGAGAAACAAGCACCAAGTTGATTATATTAAACCAAGTTTTTATTTAGAGAAAACATAATATTCTATTTGCTTTGGTGTGGGAGAACATGTTATAATAGAATTATATATTCTTCAAAGGAGTATTTCTTGATTGTAGATAAGAAGAGGACCCAAGTTATATTTACATCTTTTATCTAAGCTTATGGTAAATATTCATTTGTAGGTAGGTCATCAAGTTAATTAAAAAAATCAAGAAAATGTACCAAATCTCCTAGAGGGATTAGGCCTCTTGTTAATTATACTAAATGTTACCTTTAAAAGAAACTATCCATAAGAGGAAACATACTTTTAATTTGATTTGATTTTAATAAAACTTTTTAAGGACTCATGATTTAATAATTATTATCATAATATAATAATTTAAATATTTTGTGTCAATCCTTAAGATAGAGGATGAATCACTTTAATCAAATGATATGATGACTAAATATATTAGAAAACTCTATATATTAATAATATTTATTGAATCATCAATGATTCAATAAAGAGTACAATGGGCTTATGGTATTAACTGGGTAGAAGAAAGAGAACTAGGAAAAGATAGACACAACATTAGTATTGATTGCATGGATCCATTCTACCAAGTTGTCATGCTAAAATTCATTTAGATTGGGAGGATAGTTGATCAAACTCAACTATGACCATGAATTATGTTATCTAGAGTTAGCCTCATGACCTCAAACAAAGAAAAGGAAATTGAAGGGTTTTTATATTAATATTTTTCAAGGTAAAGGTAGAAAAAGATGCAAGACTTACAATCTCCACATGAATAGAGAAATGTATATGGAAGTATAAGAAAGCATATAAGCTAGTTATACACTTCTAGAGCTACTCAACTTTTAACTTACATTTCAATTTAGGTTAGGCTATCATTTTCTAGTGTGATAAGACTCTATAAGCATTATTAAAATTATTCATATCTAATTATTTATCTAAAGGGATATGACATGCAATGCAAGTTATCTATCCTTAGTTGATGACTTTTAATTCATGCTTGACTTGGTCATGTTATAAATATGTATTAGCACTTGAAGATTTTAATTACTAGCTAGCTCTATTTTGCAGCTCCACTAAGAGATATAAGAGAGCAAAAGAAATTGAAAATATTTAGTTAGAGAGTGCCTTAATTTTAACTTTAGGATCTATTTTTAATAAATTTTAAGGTTATTCAACATTTCATTAAAGTTGATTTAAAGTATTTTGTTCAACGAGGTTATCATGAAATTGTTTATAGTCTTAAACAATCAAAGCAGAATAAGAAAACAAAATTGATAAATAATTATTGCAAAAATGAACACAAATAATCACTATATTATGATGGTTATAAATGAATAATTAACAAGTTGGTGGACTTAGGAAATCTACTTATACTTACGTAAAATAAAAATTAAAAGGGTAGCTGAGTTTTAACCAATAAGCTTAAATTATTTTCAATAATAAATTATAAGTTTTAATTTCTCTACTTTTATTCCTTTCTCCTAGTTTAATTTATACACTTACACACTGGGTACTTGATAGTCCTTTATTAGATTAGGAAACATAGTTTAAACTTTAATTTATATATGAAATTTGAAAATAAAATGTTGTGAATAAAATATATAAAACTAAATGGAGCTGCCATAGGATACTTAAAATGTAACATCGCAAAGTAAAAAATGTAACATTATATATTGATAACATGACAACATTTATATTTTGATGCATTATCCATATAAAGTAAAATAAAAATAATGGGTGTACATTGAATACCTACAATAAAATATCTCTATACCAACATAACAAAATAACCAAAAGAAATATAAAGCATCACAAAACATAAATAACAATGAAATTATAGTTGTACTCAAAGTGACCTCACCTTGAGAATCAAAGGGATTTACTTAAGTAGCACGAAGGGCATAAGCATGGAAAGATGACACTAAGCTTAGATGATTAATTCCATGAGAAAAAAAAATTAAAGATGTAAAATTTAAATTTTGGATATTTTTTATCTTATTATTTTTAATTTATGCATTAGATTATGTATGGATTTATATATTAATGTTGTGCCAATGTGTTATTTATGAAGATATATGGAAATATGGGTTAAAATTAAGTAAAATTTAATGAAAAATATTTGTCTATATTAATTAAATATAAATTAAAACTTTTTCTCTTATATTGTTCAACCACTCTATAGTAGGTAGTAGTTATGGATATTTATATTTACTCTAATTCAATCACAAATGTCTTGGATACCCCCTTACTTTACCTTTGTGTGTATAGTAAGTTTTGTAAACATTATATAATGCCTATTTATGCTGACATAAAAGTTGATTATATCATTTGGATGAAATTTGGAAGTGAGATTCTAAGGTGTTGGGGCTAGGTTGCCCACCAACCAAAGAAGGGAAATTGTGATCCTTAAAAGAAGAGGACTTGATGATCCTTCCTATGAGGTTACTTTTGTGAGCATTTTAGTTATCATTAGTTGATTTTTCTAGAATTTCTTTTTTATGTGTTCTAGATGTATCATTTTATCTATTATAATTAAACTCTTAAAATTTCTTCCATGTATGGATATTACATTTAGTCTAGTTGTTGTCGGCCTAAGTTAGGGCTAAGAAGATCTTGTCTAATTTGTGTTGACAGTTGATATACCTAAACCCCAAGAAATATAATCTCTAGAATAATAGTTATCTTTGTGCTCCACAACCAAGTGTTGTTCTATTTTTTATCCCACTATGTTTCTATATTTAATCAATTATAAGTGTGATTTAAGTTAGTCAACCAAATAGTATTTTCAATAACTAGTCCTAGAATAAATTAATAAGAAAAATATATTAACCACAATAAAATCATATAGAACTTTTTAGATAACAATTATATCCCATTACCTACAATTTTTTATTTATTTCATGCAATATGATCTTTTATCGAGGTAGTTCTAGTTATTTGAGGTTGAGTGTTCATAATTGATTATACTATCTATATTATGTTGATAGGCCCAAGATACTTGTGTATCTTTATTACCACTATAAATTAAACCCTATCAAGACCTTCCTTGCTCTCATAGGTATATTAGAAGAGCTTCCATTCACCAATTAGGTCATCATAAGTGACCCAACCCCATCTAACACTATCTATTTACACATCCTTCTTAAGCTAACTGGCCAAATGTGTTGTGAACCATCACAACACCTAAGCATCATGTGGAAGTTAATGTATCATAGCGTTAACTCATATGATCTTAATGACTTACCAAATTAAGCTATTTATAGGTGTTTAATCATCTTAAAATTTAACACTTTTATAGTGAATAAGAGTGATATATTTTAGGCTACTAAGCTTATTAACTAATCATATGAGATGTGGTTATGTTTAATATATTTAAATTATTAGATGAACGATCACTTAATAATAATAATAATAATAATAATAATAATAATAATAATAATAATCAATTAATCATAATCAAAGTTAAATCTTGGTTTTAATAAAATATATTCTAGCCTAAAGTATTGACACCACTTTATAAGCTTGTAAATGCCTTAATATGATAAAAATAATTGAATCCATTAGCTATTAAGAATAAAATTCAAGTGTTCATGTAGGGTATGAACTCTTGAAGATAGATATGTTCCAGATAGGTAGGTAGGGAAGCATTTTTAATGTCTAGAGTGTAGGTTAATACAAAATAGAAGCTATGTATTAAAAAAAAGAAAGAAAGGAACTAAGTTGTGCATAACTAAACTACAAAATGACCTTGTTAAGCTAGTATGATGAGTTGAGTAAAAATTTGATCAAAAGTTATATTGGCCAAATTAAATCAAATTTGATTGCGAGGCCAATCAAGTTTATAAAATGGGATTAGCATAGTCATAAGAGCATAACCATGCTTAAATGGACTAAATCAGATTGTGTATAATTAGCCCATGAGATTGTCTTCAGTCAAGCAAGCTTGATTAAGAGGATAGGTAAAATGTTAATTGAAGGGAATAAACAAATGTAAGTGATGATACCTAGCTAAATGGATTAACTAAGTACTGAAAACATAATAAAGAGTGCAATACAACAACAACAACAACAAGCCTTCATCCCACTAAGTGGAATGAATCCTTCGTCTCCATTGTGTCCTATTATTTGACAAATTCTCATTTAATTCAAGTATATTAAGGACATTTTTTATACATCTTAACCAAGTATTTTTAGGTCTACCTCTACCTTTCCTAACATAAGGCAAATCTAATGCATCTAATTTCCTAATCAGGTCATCGAACTAACGTTTTAGTGGCCAAACCATCTAAGACGACTCTCTCTAATCTTATCTGCCACCAGAGCTACTCCAACTTTTTCTCGAACATACTCATTTTGCATTTTATCTCAAAGAGTAAAGCCACTCATCCACCTAAGCATCCTCATCTCAGTAACACTTAACTTAGTCTTATGCTTCTCTTTTATTGGCTATACAAGATTACAAAATTGACTCAAGGGGAAGGATAAAAATGAATGATGTTGATGACACAAGAAACCAAAATAATTTAGAGAGTAATCAAATTTAGAAGTTGTTGTGTTGGGTGATCCTAAAATGTGTGTTCCCGACCAAATTGACTCACCTACATAGATAACCAACTAGTGCGCATAGCCAGTATGTTTGGGATTTATTAATATAATCAACAACATATTCAATATGGTTGTAATCAAATTAGAAACTATTATTTTCGTTGGATTTATGGGATTCATGTTCAATCTTATTAATTTTGATGACAACAAATGTATGCTTGGATGTTTTAATATATATTTTAAGTATTTCAGATATATTGATTTTTGAGGTTGCACAAGATTGCTAATTACATATCCAATACATCTCACAATATGTTTGATGCAAATTACAAGTATAGAAGAATGAAAGATAGATTAAAATGTATACCTTGAAGCTTAAGATACAATTATTTAGGTTATATGTTTTTAGAACTATCTTAAAGGTTCATATGAGTTCATTGCCATAAATTAATTTGCTCACAGCTTAACATATTATTTTTATTTATTTTAAATAATGATAAAGAGATTATTTTATATAAATAAATAATATTTATCTAATTAAAATTCAATTATATGCTTCATACATAGATTTTAAATTGCTAGAATAATAAATGATAATTAATTATGACTATTGAGTGTAACTAGTTTATATACTTAATATAATTAAATATTTTAATTTAATTTAAAAGGTATATGATAACCAACATATGTATGATTATATCTAAATTATATCATAATTTTGAAATGTCTTATTTCAAAATTAACAAAAATACATGAAATTTAGTATTTCAGCCAAAGTCATTTTATAATTAAAAAATTTAGATTTGATTTCATCTTCAATGGATTCCTTAAATTGTTTCCTTTAATGTAATAGATTATATGATCCATGTTTGATTAAAATTGAATTTATTATGATTGTTCAAACATTAGCTTATTTTAATAATGAATGTATGCTACATATTTTGAATATATTTAGAACCATATTTGCTTATTTTTTACTTGCCCATGTGACTAGCCATTTTTTAGCTATTTGAATTTAATATTTATTTAATATAATATATATTTTTATTAAATATTATATTATTATATGATAAAATGATGTTAAAATAATATATTTCTTTGAAATAATTCAAAATAATTTTCTTGCTTATAAATAGCTCTCATTCTCTTCATGAAAGGGTTGCTCATTCAAATTCAAAATCTCTCTGGCAAATTCAAGAGAAAACTTCTTAGATTTTCCTTCCAAGTATTCTCCAAATATTGCAAGATCAAATTCTTGGTTTGGAAGCTTCAACATCTTCAACTAAGCAAGATTTCTCAAATTACTTGAGTTTATTTTTCTTGATCTTAAGCTCTTTTAGTTGTTCATACTATTTTCACCATCTATTTGTTATTTCAAATATTTACTTTTTGGTGGATTAGTCTTTGAACATCAAATTTTAAGTTTTTCACATCAAAGTTTCTTCAATAATTATTTTGTGAAAAACTGTTATGATAGTTTGTAGGATTTATATCTTGCTGAAATTTTTATCATGCCTTTCAAATAAAATTTTAGTGAAGTAATTTATGATATTAATGATAAAAAATTTTATTTGGATAAAAATTATTAATTTTTATAATATATCTTCCTATGGCTTGAAATTTATAACATAAGCTTATTAGGATCAACTTAACCTGGTTTGGTAATTTAAGAAATTTTAAAGATTATTAAGGTTACAAATTAATTTTAATGGAAGGTAAATTAATTTTCAAATATAATAAATACTTATATTTTAATACTTTATTAGCTTTCCCTATTTCTCCACATGCTAATCCATACATGGTTAAAATTTCAATTGAAATGAAATTAAAATAGAATCACAACAAAATAAAAATAATTAAATAAATCTTAAGATGAGGTTCCAAGGAATGTTCTTTTTCTTCCTATTCCCATTCACTTCAAATCAGGATAATGGGCTAATAATCTCAAAGGGTGTTCTCCATTAGATTATGCTTAAAGAATGAGATTAAGGGTTCTAAGGCCTTAGGCTTATTATAATATAATTAAGAGTCTCTAAATGACTGCTTCCTAAGTTTAAATATTATACTTATGTAAGATATCAATGCTCAAAGATTTCAATCCTCTCACCTACAGTAGGATGAGTGCAGTAGAACCTTCCTAAGAATTGGCTGCTTGGGTGATCGATTGCAAAGATCTAATAATTGGAATCCATGATGGGCTATCGATGGCAAGTTATGATGAATAATAGGTATGAAGATTTTCAAAGAATTTATTACTTAGAAGGGAATAAGAAGAGAGAGTTCCATCACCCTTTGCTTTATTGATTTCTCATGTTTAAGCTTGGTCAAGAGCCTCCTCCATAGGAAAACAACAAGGAATTATTTTTTTCTTATGTCTCCAGAGGTTTCCTTACTCCTCCACTAACATAGAATAGTCTACTAGATTTGTATACTATATAATTAACTATGCTAGTTTATAGTATTATTAATCATATTTGTGTGTAACTTTATACAAAGAATATAAAAATAAGCTAAGCTTAATAGAAGCTAAGTAATGAATACACTTCATAGCTTATAACATAAATTGAATTTTTTTATTCATTTTATAGTATACATGATAATCATAAGTAGCAAAGAATGAATCAAGAAAAAAAGGTAAAATGAGTTGGGTGTCTCTAGAATCAAGATAAAAAAAAGGATCATGAACCAATGCCCATGAAGTAAAAAAAAAGGATGTAAATTTATCTGTGCAAAAAGTAGAAATAAAACCATTGCTTAATGACTTAAATATCCATTTACAATTAAACTCTTATATCTATTTTATAATTTCTAAAAAGAAAAAAAATATTTAAGTTTATTCACCAAACAAAAATGTTTCAAAATATTGATGTAAGTAAAGACTTTATCATGTTGAAAGGTTTCTTGCTTAGTGAGAAATTTGATTTTATAGAATTGCTATAAGTCTATAACAAATGTTGATTTCAAGATATTAACATACTATAATTGAGAATCAATTAAAGTGTGGTATATATTCAGTAGAGTGTTTTAAATAGTAGTTAATTTAAGTAGTTTGTAGTAATTAATTAAGGTTGATTAATGACATATTTCAATGATATCTTTAGAGCCAAACAAAGGATCTATCTTTAGTGATATATTCTTTTATTACTTTTGGGTTAGCTTCAAAATGAGAAAATATCTAAGTATGGGTGTGAAAGTTATATAATTTTTCATGTCTTAAAGTATGCATTTCATACATTTTTTGCATAATTTTTAGGAATTTTGTTAAACTTATAATTTGAATTTAAAATTTTTATAGATTTATAAGGAAGGGGTAAAATTTAATCATTAATATGCAAAATCACGTAGAGAATTTTTGAAGAAAATTTGGGAGAAAATGTTGCAATTGGTGTTTGGCTATTAGGTAGCTAGGTGCTATCATTGAGATTCCATGCACCTAATTGTAGGAACTAGATAGAGAAGCTAGTGCCTAGGCATTGACCCCTATTGTCTAATCACTATATGTAATTCTAAAGAAGTTCAAGACAAAGGACTTGGTGGTTATGCTCCCAATTTTAGTGCATAGGTCCTAGACTCAAAAATCAAAACATGTACAAATAGAGATCACAGTGCATATATGCTCAATTTTAATGCTTTGGTGGTGGCATAGCAGTTGCTATGAATTACTCTAATTCTCATCAAAAAAATTTACCTATTTAGAGGATTCAATGTAGCCTATTTATGGATTTTTAATAAATGATAGAGAGGACTTCTCTAACCATTATTCAACTCTTCTCTCACATTTTAAAAGAGTGCAAGAAGTGACATTGAGAGGTTTCTTCAAGAGATTTGGAAGAACCAATAAGAGTAATCATGAGAGCAAGAGGCCAAGGTGGGAAAAAAGAATTTTTTTAATGTTTCCACCAAAGTTTTCCTTCCTCTTCTTCTTTTCCTTTTTTAAAGAAATATTTATGTACATGTTTTTAATTATTTTCTTTTCTTTATGAACTAAACTCTCCTTCAAAGAGTTGGGTTCTAACAATGTGGATTTTGAGTTGAATTTGATTTTAAAAATTTATGATCGCATATTTTGTTTTGAGCTTTATAGCCTAGTAAATTGATTGGCCATCATTTAATAGTTTAGAAGGCAAACATGGAACTGAGAGGTAGAAAAAAAAATTCATTGTGAAAAAATTAGCATAGTGATGAGTTGTGGATTAGAGATAACTGTGATTAAGCTATATAAACCTTTTTCAAATCTAAAGATTTTGAATAGAATTCTCATGTATCAAATTTATCACTAAGAGGTAAGTAGACTATCTAAGAAAGATGAGGACTCGAAGCATTGGAGAGAAATGTAGTGGCCACCATATCAAACTTAAATAAAAATTCAATCCACATTTAATTATAATCATTATAATAGAAAATAATATTGATGAACCACATTCTATAGGTTTATTCTTATTAAGTCCTCCCCATAAAATATTTATGCTCTAGTTAGTTTGTTTATTTTTTCAATAAATTTATGAGTAACTTTTACTTCTTCTTTGTCACCTTAATTTTACCTTACATATAAAAACGAATCAACCTAAATTCAATAATTAATGCACAATCATTATGAGATGATACTCTACTTATTCTTTATTACTTGTGACGACTGCATACTTTTGCATGTACTATTTATCTCATGCTGCATTAATCTGGAACACCACTACAAAACTCTTGAATTATGGAGGCTTGAGTCTCTTTAATATGGATACTCTAAATCTTATGTACAAGTTAAAACTCCTTTGGAGACTTGACAATTCAAAGTCATTTCTTGCTTCATAGTGTTTAAACACTAATGATTCTAATTTATAAGTTATCGATGCAAATTGATTTTAGAATTAGAAGGTGCCCAAAATTTAAAGTTAACTACCATGGAAAGATTTTATTCTCCTTCATCCCTTGTATAGATGGCTCATCACTTTATAAGAGTTTTGGTGAACTCAATCTTTCTTATTTTTTTTTCTCCTATTGTAAGAATTTGTGATGTTATTGCTAATAACTTTTGGTGCTTGCCTACAACACCATACACTCTAGATTTGCACACCATCAATTTTTAAAACTTCCATTTGAGACACATTGCTAGATTGTTATTGGATGTGAACAATCTTTTTTCTCAGCTATCTGCAACTTCATTTCCAAATAAGGATCATCCTAAAATCTATTGTAAAAAGCTTGTTTAGTTCAAGGTTATTATTATAAATATGTTATAATTAATTGGAATATTCTTATTAGAGGCCTAAAAACTAAACATGCCCTTCTCAATAAAGGCTTAAAAACTTAAGAAAAGTCAAACTTTAACTCTATCACCCTTTTAATTTTAGCTCATTCGCTACTACATCCAAAATTGTGCACTCTCAGCAGTCAGAGGAGATTCTAGTCTAGTATCACGAATCATATCACTCAGTTCTCATAGAGACAACTTAATGAAGTCAGTATCTTAGAAAAACTTGGAAAGATCTATTGACCTCTTTTTTAGAATGAGCTCTCAACCCCTCCATCTTAGTAGACATAGGACTTCTCTTAGACTTTAAGAGTTCTTTAGTCTTAAGACACATCTAGTGATTAGGTGGACACTCAACCTAGCTCTAGAGACTTGGAAGAGATAGCCATAGGAATAGGTCATGCCTTAAGGGTGTTAAGAAAACTTGCCTACCCTATAGCTTGATCCAAATCCTCACTTTCTCCCATCAAGTCAAACTCAAATCAGTTCCAACTTGATTGATTTTCTCAAATCTTAAATCAATTCCAACTTGATTGATTTTCTTAAATCTTAAATCAATTCCAACTTGATTGATTTTTCTCAAATCATGAATCAATTTCAAATGATTTAAGCTTATGATTGAATTCCAAATTCTAAAAATCTTTCCTAAGACATCTTGATTTCATCATATGGAATTAGCCTAAATCAACTCCAAATCAACTAAAATTCAAAAGATTTTATCATGACCTATTTATATTCTCATTTATATTTACAAATATAAATGAAATATAAATTAAAATGTCCAAAACTAAATCTAAAAATCAAATCCAAATTCAATCAAAATTCAACCTAAGCCTTTTAAGTCAAAATCTTGAACTTAGCCCAATCAAATTCAAATCAAGCCAAACCCTTGATTTTTCTTCATGATTAAATCAATCCTTCAATCATGAATCCAAATATAAACATAAACTTCAATCATCAATCCAACAATCAATTCAAAAATCAAATCCAAATCTAATCAAAATTCAACCTAAGCCTTTCAAGTCAAATTCTTGAACTTAGCCAAATCAAATTCAAATCAAGCCAACCCTTGATTTCTCTTCATGATTCAATCAACCCTCAATCATGAATTCAAATATAAACACAAACTTCAATCATCAAACCAAAACTAAATTCAATAATCAAACCCAAATCAAACTCATGTTCACCCTTTTGAACTTGAAATTGTCAAATGAATCAAAATCCATTTGACTCCAAACCACTTGCAAATGGATTTATATTTCAATCATATGTACATATGTGAGTTCAACCAAGCTTGATTCAAGCCTTGATCAAGTCAATTGGCCCACTTAGGCTCACTTGACCCAAAGTGACCTAAAGTACCCATTTTGAGCCAAATTCTAATCCTACCCAAATTGGATTGAACTAAGCCCAACTAAGCCTCACATTGTGGCTAACAATCATTATGAGATGATCAATCACTCAAATTGGGTCAAACATGTCAAACCTAAGGGTTGACCAAGTCAACACTTAGCCAAAATCAACTATAGGTTAAATTGATTGAAACCATTGATCAAAACTCATTCATGATCAATGTTTGAACTTGACCATGTCATCATTTGAGCTTAACCTAGCCCAATTGGCCACTTGACCTAAGTTGACCCAACTTGACCTAAAAAGTCAAAATGTGTCAAAACTTGATCTAAGCCAAATTGATTGAAACCAATGGGTCAAGTTCATTCCAAATCACCTATTGAACTTGACCAAAGCCTCAATGGGCCAACTAGACTAAACCTAGCCCAATTGACCTTGAACCCAACTTGACCTAAAATGTCAAATCAAGCTAAATTTAATTTAAACGAAAATTGATTGGAAACAAAGATACTAATACATTTAAAATGACCAATGAAACCAAAACCAATCCATGAGCTAATCCAAGTAGGTCAAATGGGTCAAATTGGTCAACTTAACCCATTTTACTTAGATGAAATAAAATGATCGAAATCCAAATATAAACCAAATTGATTGGAAACAAAGATACCAAATTTATTCATATGGTCATATGAACTTGACCCAACCCTTAGTTTGACCCAATTTGACCTAAACGAGTCAAAATGAGCCAAATCATATCAAACCAACTCCTAATTTATTAAAACTTGGCCCAACCCATTTTTCAATCATACCAAACATACTCAAACTAAAATCCAAGCCAAATGACCATTTTACCTATAAGACAAGGGGTAACCTATGGCCAATTATACTTAGAATTTGGCCATATCCTTCTAGTGGCCACCTGACACCCTCTTAGTGGGCCAAGTGGACACTAATGACCATAGTGCACTTGACCCATTGGGTTTGGGTTAGCCAAACCCAACCCAATGGTGAAACTGACCACTCCTCTCATTTTGAGCACATCGAAATCACTCCCACACCTTGTTTTGCACATGGCAACTTCTCCACTACCTTGCTCTACCAAAATTGAACCATGTGCAAGCCAAAACAACCTAACAAACTCATCCAATCTGGCCAATTGATCTAAAATGACATCTCTATGCTCGACCATCCGATTCACCTAAGGGGAGATATACTCCCCTAATTTCATTTCAATTCAACTCTCTCACATTCGGTTGAAGCTAGGGAAGCCAGAGAAAGTGCAAGCTCCTCCAAGCCTCCTAGAGCTACTTCCATTTTTCCATTTTTGGATTCCTTCAAATCAAAAATAGGGGAGGAACTTTGAATTTCCAATTCATCCAATACTCAATATCAAGCCAATTCATCCTTCAAGCACCTTGAGGGGACCTAATCAAACTCAATCCAAGCTTCATCCAAGTTCTCAAGGCACGGGAAGAGTGTTCTGTTCAAGGTCATAAGCTTCGGAGGAGCACCTTAGTCAATAGAAGGATCTACCCAATACAAAAGCCTGAAATCTTCAACAGGGCTTTGTCTCTACAAGACGAAGCTACCTTGATGAATTGGAGTGTCAGTGATAGCCTTCGGTGAGGTATGCCTTCAAACTGAGCCGAGAATAGGGAGTGTGTGGTCCTTTGTGAAGAGAATTTTCATCTCAATTGAAATTGACCGTTGGATGTCTCCCCCCTTGCATGATGATGGTGTGGGTTGAATTTGAGTTCAATCCGAGCTCAATCGAGCTCAGATCTTTCCCTAAAAGGTGGACGAATGTCCTCTCCCACTGGAAAACTCAGTGACAGATCATTGACCATCCATCCACGCATTTTGGATGGACTATCCTGATCAAGCCCCATAGGATTCTCTGATTAATCCCTGAAAAACTGCAGGCTCGATCTCAATCGTCCGATCTTTGATCGGACGATCTAGAGAGAAAGCGCATAGCGTCGCTACTAACTTGGCACTAGGATGTGACAACTTAAATAACCAATCCCGTCATGCCATGTGGAAGCGCACACTACGTCAGCAGTCCACGTGGTGACGACGGGATTAGTTATATAATTAGGGGTTTTAATTACTTCCTTAATCAAAAATTTGTAAATATTCATAACTAAATGTAGAAAAATAAAAAAAATACAAAATAAAATGTATTGTGAAGATAATTCAGTAAGGAATTCACTAAAATTATTGTTAATGGATTTTGAATAGTGAATTTTCCTAAATTAGGGTTTTAGTCAAAACTTAATAACCTAAATTACTCCATAATTACTTCATTAATTCATTTCAAATCTCAGATGCATTTAGTTGGATGACCTCTGCCTCCCCTATTTTTCTTGGGATTTATTGATGAGTCAATTAGGGAAATCAATTAATGAATCCTAAATCACTCTCTTTATGTAATTAAGAGTAATTAAGCATGTGAATAGTGGTTTAGTCCCTTTATTAAGTTAATTAAGTTAATTTAGCCTTGCTTAAGGGAATAAGAGGTTTATGGAATGGGTTTAGGGAATTTTCCCCAAGTCATTCCTTAAACCCCTTTCCTTCCTTAATCCAAACTTCATTAAGGGCTAATCCACTAATCACCTACTTAATTAACTTGATAAAATTTTAAAACAAATATTCTAGAACTAAATTAATTCATCTTGGGTAGGTGCTTAGGTGTTCAATAACCTAAGTAACTTAAGGAAATCAAAATCCAACTCACATGTGTGGGAAGGGTTATGAAAGTACTTAAATTAAATATTTTAGCTTAATTAATCATTAATTGTGAGCTAATTGCATTAGACCCCTTTCTTTCTTAGGTGCATTTTTGATTTAAATTCCTTGTGTGATTTTATGTCATACATTGGCTTATAATTATTTGATTAAATATGTTAAAGTGGTGTAGGTAAGGGGTAATTAATGCACTTAATTCACACCATAACCTAAATAAAATAAAAAAAAATCATCTAATGATTCTAAAATTAAACTAAACCAACATACACATGTGGGAATTGGGTTAGGACCATGAAACCTCTTCACATTTCTTAAATTCAAATCAAACTCAAACAAAACTAAAAAAATCTCTTTAAACAAATTTTATTTTCTTTAAATAATCCTATTTCATAAAGTTATCTTTAGGAATTAATTAGGGTGAATAAATTTATATGCTTTCATAACTTTATTTCTTTCCTAGCATGCTAATATGTATGTCATATGAAAATCATGCATTCATGCCTTTTAAAAATCAAATTAAAAATGAAATGTTTCCATTATGTCAAATTATATGTGTTGGCTAAAGCAAGAATATGAATGGCTTTTATGACTATTAAATCCAAAATTATTTTCAAAACTTATAAATCAAATATCATAACTGAAAGGTATGCTAGTTATAATTATTCATAGGTTTGTATGTGAGTATAAATATAAAGATGTGTTTTGTGTGGCTTTCCTTCTGTTCTCTTTTAACATAGGTTTGTATAGGATTTACAAAGTGTATAGTCCATTTGAAAGGGACATAACACTTACTTAAATCCATTCATACACTCCTATGTCATGACTTCAGAAGGAATTCCACATCACACATATAAACTAAACAATCAAACCAAAATCAGACAAACATAAACTTTTTGCATGATTCTCTTTCCATGTATTTTTTTTGTACATGCACATGTATTTAGGAAAAGTGGTATATTAGTATGGGCAACCCCTGGGTTGCGAGGCTTTAAGTATCCCTAAGTAGATCTTGTAGCTTACACCTCTAATTCTAACAATGTCACCATACTCACTTATGTCTATAATACTTGTAAATGTGCATAAAGAATCCCTCTTTTCTACTTAACAAAATCATGCATCATAAAAACATCCAAATTTCTTAAACAAATTCTCTTAGCATTCATCATTAAGGTGTGCTAAACATTTTCATTTGCATGTATAGATATGCTTAGGATTCATCTATATGCATGTTACACATGTTGGGAAAGAAATAAAGTGTTGTGTGTTTTGTGATAGTATTTCACTTTACTTAATCTTAAAATGCCTTTCTTTTTGAATAGGTTTATTTAGGGAAAATCTAAACTTAGGATTAATTAAAACACATTATAAAACATTCACTAAACAAAAAACAAATATGAATCTACCTTAGAAATTACTTAAGGTAGGGAGGAAAGAGAAGTTCTCTTCTCTTTTCTTCTCTTTACAACTTAGTAATTAATTGTAGGATTCATTCAAACAAATCAAAATACAAAATAAAATCAACCCAAAGCAACTAAATTAATTGAATTAAACTACCCTCTAAGTTAATTATTTTCATACTTAGAAAACTTCAACCTTAAAGCCTGGCTAAGTATACCACACAAACCTTAAATAACACACACATTAGGCTAAGTCACCACTTCTAGCTTTAGGTTAGGGCAGTGCATGGTTTGATATTTGCTTTTGTTTTGTAATATATTATTTTTAGTCTGGATGTTAGGGTGTATGTACGTAGACTAAATGGTAGGGTGATCTTAGTCTAACCATTGTCTTCTGCAGGGGATTGTGCTTAAGGGGCACTGTAATAAAAATATAACTACTTTTACTGTGCAGGTGCTTATACCACTAACCATAATCTAAAATAGGTTAGGTGGACTTGGTTACCCATGTGTGGGTGCTAAGTCCAATTTATACATATACATGGTTGGGATTGTTTGGTTTATTTAGCTAAACTCTTTTCCCATTTTTGAAATTAAGAATGATTGTTATTAATGATTATGTCTTATGTACCATCTAAAGCCTTTGAGCAACCACATTCCAACCAACCAAAAGAAGAAAGAAGAAAGAAGAATGAAGAATGAAGACTCCCCCATAACAATGAATTCCTTCTTGATTGTATTTAATTTATTTGTAATCCAGGTTTTATAAGGGTAGAGCTTGGCTACCCAATTTGTTTTTGGGTTTGTATGGTGGAGCCCGACCATAAATGGCCTCTTATTCTTTTATGCTAGCATTATAAATTGATTGATATTTATTTAGCTTGTGCATTAAGATGGCATCTTTTTCTAGTTTCTTCCTTGCTTTGATGTATGGCCTGGATGATAATTAGGCTCTTAGGAAAATAAATTTTATATCCAACATAATCAATTCAAACTAAAAATAAATAACTCATAACCTCACCTAAAGCTTAAGTTATAAATCATGATAAAAGATTTAGCAACCTCTTAGCTGGATGTTGTATTACTTTTCTCACATCATGCATAAAAAGCATATTATTTCACTCTTGATTGGAGGGCTTCCACCTTTGGCAAAGAACTTGGCTTGACTTTTGAGAGCCATGGTGGAAACACGCCTCCTTATCTTGTTGATTTTGGCCCACAATCTAATTTCTCATGTATTAAGCATTTGAAACCTAAAGCCTATGTCAAATTGATTGTTTAAAATAAAAATAAAATATAACAAATTTTGCATTAGATTTAAGTCATTAAATCATGTCGTACATGATCTAGTCTCTTAGGGTGTGTGTTTAAGGACTTACTATCTTTCTAAATAAACAATAGCTTAGCTATCTTGCAAAAGCATTTGACTTACCTACATGTTTTAAAATCGTAGGAGGAGTTAGTTGGCCACTCAGGCGTTGAGAATGGTTTTATCCTCTTATGGAGGTAAACCAAATACCCATTTTCACCTTAGATTTAGTCCATGCTTTTGGTCCTCGCCAAAGTTCCTTAGATTTAGGTTCAGAGGTTTCTATGTCCCTTTGCGGGCTATAAGCATAAATCCTCACCTCTTAGGTATTTTCTTGCCTTGTATCATGGAATTATAAGCCCTAACTTTCTAATAAAAATTCAACTCATGAAACAATTCAATCTCAAAATATATAGGCCAACCATAGGATAGTCTGGGATGCTTACTAGGCTTCCTAGTACCCTAAGCATCCCCTACTTATCTTCATTTAGCTTTGATAAGAACTCCCTCCTCTTGATCGATCCTGCTTTACTTTATAAAAATAAACCAATTGATTGATAGTCCTACCTTTCAAAATCTTTGGAGACAATGATCATTTACCTTAGTTAAGAGTACTCCTAAGGAATCATGTTCTTTAGGATGTAATTAACTATAGGGGCTTGCCCCTATAGGGAAATGAACGAATCTGGTTTAAAATAAACCCTGCTTTACTTTTCCATGTAAAGTAGGGGAAGATTCTTTAGTACATTTCGAAGACTCATAGTCCTTAAGAGTCCTTATTAAGGTGATTAGGTCCATTATAGGGTGGTGATTTCTATCTTTCAAGATAGTACACCTATCCTCAATGTCTTACCCGATCACCCTAATAAGAACATATGCGGATCTGCATGGTGTCCCAACAAAGTTATATATTTTTATTTTCATTTATCATCTTTCCAAAAGGGGATAGATGAAAGCGGGAATATTAAATTCACCATAGATTTTTCTGGAAACTCTGGGGATGGTTCCTCTTTCCATCTTTGATAAATGATCATTGTCTTCAAGTATCGATAGTGGGTTTGTACTTTTGTATGAATCCAAGACTATCTTTCTTTTCCATTGGCACTTAGCTTATTTCATCCTTAAGTTAAGATAGCCAACATCTTTAGGCATTAGGACCTCACCTTGTGTTGGTCTTAAAACCCTCGTTAGGTTCCCCAATGGGTGAAAATAAAAATTTAGTAAAATGAATAAAGACTTCCTCCTTACCATTTTTATGATAAGGAAAGGTTCATTCAAAAAATAAAGATAAAATAAATCCTTCATAAAGTCTTGCTTTTCAAAAGCACTTTTTCAAAATACACTCAATAAAATATTTGTACTACATCTAACAATTTTCATAATTATTACATGTAGGAAGAACATTTCAAAATAAAAACAACAATCATATTTTCAAAAAGCATAAAATTTGAAGATGGGCCTTTCCATTCAATACATCCAAATGTGTTGGATGGATGTTATCTTCAAGAAAATCACAAATTCCTCACATTGAATGGAGGTTTTATTTTCTAATCAAAATCAAAATAAATTTCAAAAATGAAATCTCAAATAAAACATTTTATTGAATAGAAGTTTCATTTCCAATCAAAATCAAAAATAAACTTCCAAAAACACATATGAAATCTCTCCATTCAATATACCCACATTTATTGAATGGAGGTTTCATTTCCAATCTAAATAAAAAATAAATCTTCAAAAATCACATACGAAACCTCTCCATTCAATATTCCATCATTTATTGAATGGAGTTTTCATTCCCAATAAAAATCAAAAATAAATTTTAAAAAAGCACATATGAAATCTCTCCATTCAATATACCCACATTTATTGAATAGAGGTTTCATTTCTAATGAAAATCAAAAATAAAATTTCAAAAAGCACATATGAACATCTCCATTCAATACACCCAAATTTATTGAATGAAGATTTCATTTCCATATAAAATGACACTATTTTGAAATCCCACTTAACATATTTTATATATGATTAGGTTGGAATTTCCTCTTTCAAAAAGCAATAATCACTCACGAAACTACATCTTTGAAAAATGAAACATAATTGATTTCCATCTTACATACCCAAATTTGTTAAATGGAAATATCTCTTTTCAAAATCAACAAAACAAAAAAATTCAAAACACATTAGAACTTCATTTTTAGCATACCATATTTGCTAAAGTGAAGTCTCCATTTTCAAAAACAAAATTTGAAACACATTTTTTGGAATTTCATTTAGCATACTCAAATTTGCTAAGTAAAATTTCCATTTTACAAAATTTTTAAAATACATTTGGAACTTCATTTTATCATACCATATTTGCTAAAGTGAGGTCTCCATTTTCAAAATAAAATTCAAAACACATTGAAACTTCATTTTTAGCATACCACATTTGCAAAAGTGAAGTCTCCATTTTCAAAACAAAATTCAAAACACATTTCGAACTTCATTTTAACATACCATATTTGCTAAAGTGAAGTCTCCACATTTGGAACTTCATTTTAACACATTTGGATCCAACAAAGAGGATGCTAGGAGGATTTCTGCTTCACCTTCGTGAGTAGTTCAATTCCAAGCACCTGTTAGTTAGAGGAGGAGGTAATATGCCGGCCCCCGATCAGTATTATGCTAAGTAAGAGGAGCCTATGGATGATCAGAGTCTGGGGCTCAATTTTATTTGAGATCAATCATCCCCCATAGTGTGGGTAGATAGCTTAGGTAGGATAGGGCTAGAGAGGCCCACACATCAATTCATTTCACTAGCCGGGAGTACTGGAGGTATACCCGACAGTCAGCAGCCTCCGCACTTATGGATTTTCTAGATCGGTGCGCTACCCACGCCGACCATACTGACAATATCTTACTCATGGGGACTACACATCATAGGAGAGCAGCTCCTATCCTGAGAGAGTCAGCGGTGCCTCCACCACACCACTCTTCTCCCTATCCACCGTCTCCTGTACATGTCCCATCATCTACTGTTTCAGCCAAGGCCATGAAGGCCCATCGGGGGAGAAGAGAACCCCATTGGTGATCTACATCGAGAGATCCTAATATACACACCACCTTGGTAAGGCCTAGCTCTCTTCGACTCCCAATAGTGGTGAAGAAGGAATGTCGACCTTGAAGTATCATAGTCATCCGTCACACCACCACCACAAAGCTATGGAGATAGTCTGAGTTGAGAGGAGGAAGCATTTAGTCACCCCTATGGCTATAGATCCTCCTAGGAGTGCCGCTCCTCCTAGATCCAACAACAATTAGGGGTATCTTTCCTCCTAGATCAATCAAGTCAAACTCAAATAAATTCCAACTTGATTGATTTTCTCAAATCTTAAATCAATTCCAACTTGATTGATTTTTTCAAATCATAAATCAATTCCAACTTGATTGATTTTTTTCAAATCATGAATCAATTAGAAATGATTGATTTCAATGATCCCCAAATTCCAAAAAATCTTTCCATAGCCATCTTGATTTCATCATGGACTTAAAATCAACTCTAAATCAACTCAAATTCAAAATATTTTCATAAATCTTATTTCTCATTTATATCTCAAATCATAAATCAAAAATCCAATATAAATTCAAAATAAATCCAAAATCAAATCAAATTCAAATCAATCAATCAAATTCAATCAATTCAATTCTAAAATCAAATTGAATCAACAAATCAAATTCAAAGCAAACCTTGATTTCACTTCAATTCAACCCTTCGATCATGAATCCAAATATAAACACAAACTTCAATCATCAAACCAAAACTAAATTCAAGAATCAAACCCAAATCAAACTCATGTTCACCCTTTGGAACTTGAAATTATCAAATGAATCAAAACCCATTTGACTCCAAACCACTTGCAAATGGATTTATATTTCAATCATAAGTCCATATGTGAGTTCAACCAAACTTGATTCAAGCCTTGAACAAGTCAATTGACCCACTTAGGCTCACTTGACCCAAAGTGACCTAAAGTATACTTTTTGAGCCAAATTACAATCCTACCCAAATTGGATTGAACTAAGCCTCACATTATGGGCAACAATTATCATGAGATGATCAATCACTAAAATTGGGTCAAACCAAGTCAAAACTAAGGGTTGACCAAGTCAACACTTTGCCAAACTGAAACCTAAACTAGCCAAAATCCACCATAGGCCAAGTTGATTGAAACCATTGATCAAAACTCATTCATGATCAATGTTTGAACTTGACCAAGTCATCATTTGAGCCTAACCTAGCCTAATTGGTCACTTGAACCAAGTTGACCCAAAATGACCTAAAAAGTCAAAATGTGGCAAAACTTGATCTAAGCCAAATTGATTGAAACCAATGGGTCAAGTTCATTCCAAATCACTCATTGAATTTGACAAAAGCCTAAATTGGCCAACTAGACCCAACCTAGCCCAGTTGACCTTGAACCCAACTTGACTAAAAGGTCAAATTGAGCCAAATTCAAATTAAACCAAAATTGATTGGAAATAAATATACCAATACATTTCAAATGACCAATGAAATCTAAACCAACCCATGACCTAAATAGGACAAATGGGTCAAATTAGTCAACTTCCCATTTGACCTAAATGAAATCAAATGAACCAAATCCAAATATAAACCAAACTGATTGGAAAAAATGATACCAAATCAATTATATGGTCATATGAACTTGACCCAATTCTTGGTTTGACCCAATTTGACCAATTAGTCAACTTGATTCAAGTTAACCCATTTTGACCTAAATGGATAAACATGAGCTAAATCATATCAAACCAATTCCAAATTCATTGAAACTTGGCCCAACCCATTTTCCAATCATACCAAACATATTTAAACTGAAATCCAAGCCAAATGACCATTTTATTCTTAGGTCAAGAGGTAACCTATGGCCAATTCCACTTGGAATTTGGCCATATCCTTCTACTGGCCACTTGGCACCCTCTTAGTGGACTAAATGGACACTAGTGAGCATGGTGCACTTGACCCATTGGGTTTAGGTCAGCCAAACCCAACCCAATGGTCAAACTGACCACTCCTGTCATTTTTTGTACATGAGAATCACTCCCACATCTTATGTTGCACATGGAAACTTCTTTACTACCTTCCTCTGCTAAAATTAGACCATGTTCAATCCAAAACAATCTAACAAACTCATCCAATCTGGCCAATTGATCCAAAATGGCATCTCTATGCTTGGCCATCCGATTCACCTAGGGGGAGATATACTCCCCGTAATTTCATTTCAATTCAACTCTTCCACATTCAATTGAAGGTATGGAAGCTAGAGAAAGTGATTGCAAGCTCCTCCAAGCCTCCTAGAGCTACTTCCTTTTTCACATTTTTGGATTCCTTCAAACCAAAAATAGGGGAGGTCCTTGGAATTTCCAATTCATCCAATACTCTATATCAAGCCAATTCATCCTTCAAGCACCTTGAGGGGACCTAATCAAACTCATGCCAAGCTTCATCCAAGTTCTCAAGGCATGGGAAGAGTGTTCTTGATCAAGGTCGTAAGCTTAGGGGAGCACCTTGGTAAATAGAAGGATCTACCTAATACCAGAGTCTCAAATCTTCAACAAGGCTTCATCTCTACTAGACGAAGCTACCTCGATGGATTGGAGCGCCAGTGATAGCCTCCAATGAGGTATGTCTTCAAACTGAGCCTAGAATAGGGTGTGTGTGGTCCTTTGTGAAGAGAACTTTCATCTCAAATGAAATTGATAGTTGGATGTCTCCCCCCTTGCATGATGATTGTGTGGGTTGAATTTGAGTTCAATCGCTCAATCGAGCTCGGATATTTCCCTAAAAGGTGGATGGATGTCCTCTCCTGTAAGGAAACTCAGTGACAGATCATGGACCATCCATCCGTGCATTTTGTATGGATGGTCCTGATCAAGCCACGTAGGATCCTCTGATTTATCCCTTAAGAACCGTGGGCTTGATCTCAACCGTCTGATCTTTGATCAGACAATCCAGAGAGAAAGTGCATAGCGCCACAGCTGATGCGTCACTGGGATTTGAAAACTTAAATAACCAATCCCATTGCGCTACATGGAAAGCACGCACCGCGTCAGCGGTCCATGTGGTGCCGACGGGATTAGTTATATAATTATGAGTTTTAACTAATTTCTAAATCATAAAATTTTCAAATATTCATAACTAAATGTAGAAAAATTAGAAAAATACAAAATTATATGCATTTTGAAGATAATTCAGTAAGGAATTCATTAAATTTATTTCTAATGGATTTTGAATAGTACATTTTCCTTAATTAGGATTTTAATGAAATCTTAATAAACCTAATTACTTAATTACTTCATTAATTCATTTCAAATTTCTCAAATGCATTTAGTGGGATGACCTCTGCCTCCTCTAATTTTCTTAGGATTTATTGATGAGTTAATCAGGGAAATCAATTAATGAATCCTTAATCACTCTCTTTAAGTAATTAAGGGTAATTAAGCATTTGAAACAGTGGTTTAGTCCCTTTATTAAGTTAATTAAGCCTTACTTAGGTGAAGAAGAGGTTAATGGAATGGGTTTGGGGAATTTTCCCTAAGTCATTCCCTAAGCCCCTTTCCTTCCTTAATCCAAACTTAATTAAGGGCTGATCAACTAATCACCTACTTAATTAACTTGATAAAATTTTCAAAAAAAAAAAAACATTCCACAACTTAACCAATTCATCTTGGGTAGGTGCTTAGGTGTTCAAGAACCTAAGTAACTTAAGGAAATCAAAATCCAACCCACATGTATGGGAAGGGTTATGAAAGTACTTAAATTAAACCTTTTAGCTTAATTAATCATTAATTATGAGCCAATTGCATTAGGCCCCTTTCTTTCCTAGGTGCATTGCTGATTTAAATTCCTTGTGTGATTTTATGTCATACATTGGATCATAATTATTTAATTAAATATGTTAAAGTGGTGTAGGTAAGGGGTAATTAATCCACTTAATTCACACCTTAACCTAAACAAAATATAAAAAAATCATCTAATAATTCTAAAATTAAACTAAAAAAACATACACATGTGAGAAATGGGTTACGACCAGCAATCCTCTTCACATTTCTTAAATTCAAATCAAACTCAAATAAAACTAAACAAATCCCTTTAAAATAAATTTGATTTGCTTTAAATAATCCTATTTCATAAGATTGTCTTTAGGAATTAATTAGGGTGAAGGAATTTACAAGCTTTCATCACTTTGTTTCTTTCATAGCATGCTAAATATGTATGTCATATGAAAATCATGCATTCATGCCTTTTAAAAATAAAATTAAAAATGAAATGTTTCCTTTATGTCAAATTGCATGTTTTAGCTAAAGTAAGAATATGAATGGCTATTATGACTATTAATTCTAAAATTATTTTCAAAACTTATCAATCAAATATCATTTCTGAAAGGTATGCTACTTATAATTATTTATAGGTTTGCATGTCAGTATAATTATAAAGATGTGTTTTGTGTGGCTTTCCTTCTCTTCTCTTTTAACATAGGTTTGTATATGATTTGCAAAATGTATAGTCCATTTGAAAGGGACATAACACTTACTTAAATCTATTTTTATACACTCCTATGTCATGACTTGAGAAGGAATTCCACATCACACATATAAACTAAACAATCAAACCAAAATCAAATAAACATAAACTTTTTTCATGATTCTCTTTCCATGTAATTCTTTTTGTACATGCACATGTATTTAATAAAAGTGATATATTAGTCTAGACAACCTTGGAATTGCGAGGCTTTAAGTAGCCCTAAGTAGGTCATGTACCTTACACCCCTGGTGCTAACAACAACGCCGTACTCACTTATGTATTTTATACTTGTAAATGTGCGTATGAAAAATGGATAAAAGAATCTCTCTTTTCAACTTAACAAAATCATGCATCATAAAAACATCCAAAATTTTTAAACAAATTCTCTTAGCATTCATCATTAAAGTGTGCTAAATATTTTTATTTGCATGTATAGATATGCTTAGGATTTATCCATATGCATGTTATGCATGTAGTGAAATAAATGAAGTGTTGTGTATTTTGTGATAGTATTTCACTTTACTTAATCTTAAAATGCCTTTGTTTTTGAATAGGTTTGTTTAGGGAAAATCTAAACTTAGGATTAATTAAAACACATAATAAAACATTCACTAAACAAAAATCAAATATGAATCAACCTTAGAAATTACTTAAGGTAGGGAGGAAAGAGAAGTTCTCTTCTCTTTTCCTCTCTTTACAACTTAGTAATTAATTGTAGGATTCATTCAAACAAATTAAAATACAAAATAAAATCAACCCAAAGCAACTAAATCACTTAAATGAAACCACCCTCTAAGTTGAACATTTTCATACTTAGAAAACATCAACCTTAAAGCCTAGCTAAGCATACCACACAAACCTTAAATAACACACACATTAGGCTAAGTCACCACTTCTAGCTTTAGGTTAAAACAGTGCATGGTTTGATGTTTGCTTTTATTTTGTGATGTATTATTTTTAGTCTAGTGTTAGGGTGTATGTATGCAGACTGAATGACAGGGAGATCTTAGTCTAACCATTGTCTTCTATAGGGGATTGTGCTTAAGGTGCATTGTAATAAAAATATAACTACTTTTGCTGTGCAGCTGCTTATACCCCTAAGCATAATCCAAAATAGGCCAGGTGGATTTGGTTACCCATGTGTGGGGTTCTAAGTCCAATTTATACATATACTTGCTTGGGATTATTTGGTTTGTTTAGCTAATCTCTATTTTGCAAGTTTTAGTTAGATTTCCTTTTTCCCATTTTTCATGTAATTTTGCAATTATGATTTTGGAATGATTGTTATGGGGTATTAGGATGAACATTGGTTATATGAATATGTCCTATGTACCATGTGAAGCCTTTGGAGCAATTACATTCCAACCAACCAAAATAAGAAAGAAGAAAGAAGAAAGAAGAATGAAGAATGAAGACCCCTATACCAATGAATTTCTTCTTGATTGTATTTAATTCATTTGTAATCTTGGTTGTATAAGGGTAGAGCTCGGCTACCCAATTTGTTTTTGGGTTTGTGAGGTAGAGCCCGACCATAAATGGCCTATTATTCATTTGTGCTAGCTTTATAAATTGATTGATGTTTGCATAGCTTGTGCATTAAGATTGCATCTTTTCGAAGTTTCTTCCTTACTTTGATGTATGGCCTGGATAACGATTAGATGCTTAGGAAAATAAATTTTATATTCAACATAATCAATTCAAACTAAAAATAAATAACTCATAACCTTACCTAAAGCTTAGGTTATAAATTAAGATAAAAGAATTAACAACCCCTTAGCTAGATGCTATATTACTTTTCTCACATCATGCATAAAAAGCATATTATTTCTCTCTTGATTGGAGGACTTCCACCTTTTCCAGATAACTTGGCTTGACCTTTGAGATCCATGGTGGAAACACACCTCCTTATCTTGCTGATTTTGGTCCATAATCTAATTTCTCATGCATTAGGCATTTGAATCCTAAAGCCTGTGTCAAATTGATTTTCCAAAATAAAAATAAAATGTAACAAAATGTGCATTAGATTTAAGTCATTAAATCATGCCCTACATGGTCTCTTAGGGAGTGTGTTTAAAGACTTAGTCTCTTTCTAAATAAATAACAGCTTAGTTATCTTGCAAACGCATTTGACTTGCCTACATGTTTTAAAATCATAGGAGGAGTTAGTTGGTGGCCACCCTCAAGCGGTTGTAAGTCCAATAGTCGGGTTGTTTATCATCCCTTGTGGAGGTAAACCAAATACCCATTTTTGCCTTAGATTTAGGTCATGCTTTTGGTCCTTGCCAAAGCTTCCTAGATTTATGTTTAGAGGTTGCTACTTCCCTTTGTTGGCTACAAGCATAAATCCTCACCTCTTAGGCATTTCCATGACCTTGTATCATAGAATTGTAAGCCCAAACTTTCTAATAAAAATTCAACTCAAATGAAACAATTCAATTTCAAAAATATAAAGCCCAACCATAGGATAGTTTGGGATGCTTACTAGGCTTCCTAGTATCCTAAGCATCTTCTACTTATGTTCATTTATTTTCGATAAGAACTCACGCCTCTTGATCGATCCCACTTAACTTTCTAAAAATAAACCAATCGATTGATAGTCCTACCTTTCGAATTCTTTGGAGACAATGATCATTTACCTTAATCGAGAGTATTCCTAAGGAATCCTATTCCTTAGGATGTCATTAACCATGGGGGCTTACCCCTGTAGGGAACTTAACGAACCTAATTTAAAATAAACCATGCTTTACTTTTCTAAGAAAATTAGGGGAAGAATCTCTAGTACATTTCGAAGACCCATAGTCCTTAGGAGTCCTTATTAAGGTGATTAGGTCCATTGTAGGGTGGTGATTTCTATCTTTCAAGATAGTACACCTCTCCTTACTGTAGTACCTGATCACCCTAATAAGAACATCTAGGGATCTGCGGGATGTCCCAACAAGGTTATATATTTTTGTTTTAATTTATCCTCTTTCCAAAAGGGGATAGATGAAGGCAAAAATATTAAATTCACTACAAGATTCCAAGAATAGAATCCCTAGTGGTAGGGCCCAAGCATTCCAAGATCACTAGGCGATGCGGGATAAAGAAAAGAGGTGTTACTGGACTTTGTCAAATGATGCCTAGGGAAATTTCCTAGGGCTTTTGCTTGATATGCAATCTCAAGACTAGGTTTAGTTGACCCAGACTTCTCTGATTGTGCCTCAAATGATCTTTTAGGACTTGTGCTTGAGAACAGACTCAAGTCTAGTTTGTTTATCCTGGACTTCTCCAGTTGTTCTGAATAATGTGAAAGAGACCCTAATTAGGGAGAATCAAAGGAATTTGGGTGGGCTCCAAACTTGGAAGACAAAGAGTTTTGAGTGATTGACTCCAAGTTATGAATTAGAGGTTATCTTCTTGAATAAAAAATAACATACTATGACTAATTAGGTAAGACACCAACATGTTTGAAAGAATGGAGCATTCCACTTGAGATATGATTTGAAGGATCTTACCAAAATGCAATTTTGAGATTTTGATAACCCTGATCCAAATTTTAATTTACCAACACATGCTTATAAGCAAAATGTCTTTCTGAAGGGAACACTACATGCCTCTCTTTTTTTTAGGTGAATTGCATGGTAGGTTTAATGCAAACAACACAAAAATGTTGATTTGGTCTACTTTGAGACAAAGCAAGTTTATGAAAATATATGTCAGTTTTGATGACCCAGACTCGACTGGGAAAAAGCTCTCTTCTTCTTTTTTTTTTAAATAATCTATTATCGATTCAAAGATTTTAGTTTTGATAACCTAAACAAAATTCATACCTATTTTAGGGAACTAAACTGGGTAACACGAGAGTGAAATTCTTCAATCCAAAGTAATCTTGAAGGGTCCATCCCATACAGTTAAGGTAATTCAACTACATGGCAGAGGACAAATCATCATATCCATGGGTTCCCTTTAGTAGGGAGTCTATGAAAGAACTTGGATATCAGATTCACAAAAGTGTATAGATATTTCATCTTAAGAACCCAAATTGACTGGGAGAAAAGAGATTCCCTAAGGTGAAAATCAATTTATTGAATCTAAGCCCTTGGGTAAATTACTCCCATAAGCCAAAGAATGAAGACTTTTGAGTTTTGTTGACATGTCTATTATGAATTGGACAATGGTGAACGGCTTGATGAAGGTGCTAGAAAGTTAGTGGTCTAGCTGCAAAAGTAAATGGTGCGCACCGACCTGCATGAACAACTAAGGGACATAGTGTTTCTAATAAGCCTAGTTCAACAAAGAAAAGTCAACATACATACAAGACATCATTTTTAGGGAAATTCCCATTGAAATGATAAAGAAACCAGGCTTCCTGAGTTTTATTATTTAGTGATATGGTCAAAATATCATCAATAAATGAACGCTTCATCTTTTATAATCATTCATAGACTTTCTTATTCATCAAAAATGACTTTGCTCCACACCTTTCTTAGGTGGGATGGCTCTATCAGAGTGGATGGGATGAAAGTAGTCCCCTCTATGACCTAGCTTCCTTACAATGAGTAGTTTCAGATACTTTGATTCTCGGTTCGAGTCCTACTTATTTCAAGGTCAATCTATGGAAGAATGAGATGAAGTGATAGTCAATTTCATTATTGCATAGAAAAAGAAAGCATATTCACTTTATCGGATGGCTTCACATGGAATAAAAGTAGCCAAGAGAATAGAGTCAATCTCACATGAAAGGCTTCGATAGAATGATTAGTTGTAGACATCTCAAAATGTATATTTTGCTCAGTCAAGTGCTTTATAATAGGCAATTTCTTTAAGGACATGGTGAAGCTGGTATTGAATTCACCGTTATGTTGAAGGAAGAAGCGATGTTGGTGGTAAGGCCCTTAGTTAGAAGATTGGTAGTAGTAAAGCGTCCTGTGGGTGATACTTGCATCATATATAGAATTGTTTAGTTTAGTAAAGGCATGGCTTAAGCCAACTCGGGATGGGAGGTTTTTTTTATTAGACTAGCTCTTGCTTGACTTTGTTTTTACTCTTTCTATGTATGATATTCAAGGGACGAAGAAACTTAACCATACCTTTGATCTTAATCCTCAGGACTGTGGTAAAGAGTTGGGATAGGTAGAAAGAGACTGGATTTCTCATCATATGAGAATCCCTGCTTACCTTTTTGCATACAAAAAATGAAAAGGGAAATGGAATCGCTTAAAAGTAAAGGCTTCCAAGGGGATTGAATGAGATAAGGATAGGAACTTAATTTAGTTCACAGGAGCTTAGTCATTTTCCTTATTCCTATGAAATGGCTAAAATGAATAAGAACTCAAACTACCCTGTAGGCTTAGTCTGCTATTATGGGGCTACCTCTTTTCTTTACTTAGGGAGATTATCTATGCTCTAAGCTTGCTCTTTAGACTAACTTGATATTACTTCATAGAAAATTGAAACCTCTTACCTAACTCGGCTAGATCACTATGGATTAGATTAGAAAGACATTACAGTTGGCAGGGAAAAAGAAGTCTATTAGGACTACTGGAACTAAAGGAACTTAACATTAGCTTAGGATGGATCAATCTAACTAAGAGGACTTTGACTTACACTTCTACATATATTAGGGCTATCTATTACAAGTAGATGAGCTATAAAAGGTACTGCTACTAGTAGGAAGGATATAAAGACTTCTAAGGAGGCTATCAACTACTCCTTAAGGACAGAAGGGAATTCCCACAAGAACTTGATGGGTTTACCTGAGTCCTCAAAATCATGGGCTTGGGGCTAGAAATGTAGAGAATTAGCTTAGCATGCTAACTTGATCTATGAAAGAAAGAATGGATGGAAGTTAACCCGCAATCACAATGGTTGTAATAGAATTCTCGATGACAGGGAACTACATACAAAGATAGTGTTAATTGGAAGGCCTTAAGATTGAAACTGTCCAAAAGTAAACTCTCCCTTCTACTAGATTGACCTTGCTAGATGGATTGTGTTAGAAAATAAACTTGTCCCATGGCCTTGCTTATTAATATATTGGGTTATGCTCGCTTGTCTTTCTATTTTTATGTGTTTCAATGGAAATGAAGAAAAAAGAGGATATTTAGTTGTTCATTCATTTTATGACCCCACCTAAACATATTCTCACTTCACTTTAGCCAAAGTTTGAATGGATTCTATGATAAAAAATCTACGAAAAATATCACTTTCATAACTCTATTGAAGATTAGTACCTTTTATACTAAAAAGTTTTGCTTTTAGGATTGAAACTGTCAGGGCAACATACCATAAGTTTGAGTTTGATTCATCAATGCATTGATATGGGTGAAATTTGATGGATAGGGAGGAATGCTTACAAAGAAAAGATATAAAAAAAGTTCATGAAATTTTTTTATCTGTCTTTTGAAAGTCCTAAGGAACTCAAGTCTCAAATCTATTCTTTTAGTCCAATCTATGTACTAATGAATTGAGTCGGTCTTTTCTATCCAAAAATAATAGAAATAAGAAGGAAAAGGGAAGTCCTATACAGGTACTTCCACATTACATTGAAAGAGTTTCGTGGAGTATTATAAGGCATCCCCTCATCTTTTTTGATATCACGACTATTGCTTCACTGAGAAAGAAAAAATTGGACCTCATCTTCATCAAGACTAGTGCCTGTTGCTTGCATGGGACTTGAAGAATATATAAGACTCTTACCTATACCTAATCAATTCACACAATAAATTTAATGGAGCTAAACAAATCTAGTTCGAAATGACAGCCTTAGCTATACGAGAAGAAAATGAATAATAGGATTGGGTTCAAAGGAAAAAAAATGGATTTTATTTTATAGTAGCCCTTGGAAAAGGAAAAGAACACCATTCTCCAATTCCAATTGTGATCGGCCTAAAGTGCAAAAGAGTGCACTCCAGGCTACTAGACTGTCAATTACTATTCAAGCATTTCAAACCAACTCTATCTATAATGATTGCTGATTCATCTCCAAGAAGAGGAACTTTTATTAAAGGAACTGGTGATCCCTAGCTTGAGACTCAAACTCTAGAAGCCAACCTACCAAAATAAATTCTGGGAGTAGACCATCAGCCAATTAAGCGATAATATTGAAAGAAGGTAAGGTTTGCCAGCATCAAGCTCTAAGGATTGATATTATGTACCAACTCGAACCCCTATAGTAGATGATCTTAAGTTGCATCTTGAGTCTCAAGAATTGGATGTGAAGTCTCCCTTAGTGGTCTGGTCCCCTATACATTGTTCGGCTTGGCTCGCAATTGAACAAAAGTGTGAGGCCACTGGAAAAGGAATTTCCTGAACTTTTTCCAGCATTCACCCTTCAAAGAAAAGGAAGGCGAGGAATGAAGCACTCGACTAAAAGGAGAGGAAAAAAAGAAACTAGACAAATTCAGTAGATTTATCGACCATTGATGACAACCTACTCGACAAGAAATTGCCTAGGAATTTTCCTCTCCAAGAAGGATAACCTAATGGCAAAGCAATACCATATGCTTCAAAGTAGACATTTGGAGATTGACAATAGAAGTCATCTCTTCCTGTAGAACTCATATAAAATTGTCAAAAAAATCAATATAGAAAGACTAGTGCCATCTACGTTTACTATTAAAAAAAAAGACAAGTGGCACCCACCTTTCACTATTAGACTCGAGACTTCTTCTCTAGGCTATTCTCTCGGCATCTTTTAGGTGATTCAATTGGCAAGGAATGAATCATGAGTTTTGAATGGCTAGAGTGTTTTAGCTGGTAGGAATGGGAGTGCACTATTTTGTATAAAAGATGTTTGGATTTCACCCTTTCAACCTATGAGAATAGAAAAGGTGAACCTAGAGATTTCATAATATACATCTTCGAACTGAAATAATGAAGTGAAGCCTACCTGAGCTGCCTAGGAATGATGTAGAGCTTGAACTTGACCCTCTTTACATAGAGGAGAAATCGAGTTCTTCTTCCACTGTATGAATGAATGAGAAAAACATGACAACTAAGAGTGGCCCTCGCTTGTCATCTACCAGAAAAAACTAGGAAGGCAAGAGAAAGCAACCGCCCCTTGACTTAACAAAGACACTGACCAACCTAATAAAATTGAGATTCAAATAGAAAAACTCAAGACACATTTTGACACTAAGGTATGGTTTTCGGAGAATCTATAAGACATAGCATAGTGGACGACCTTCCTCAGTCATTGATAAAATACTTTTTCTCCACCTTTCCTCAAACTTATGCCATAGCCCTTGGTGGATTCGAGCCACCAAACAAGCCACTTCCCCTTGAATATTCTGATACTAGAACCAGTCTCTCTCTAGATCTAAACCTGGATTATCTGAGCATCGTATATAGAATAGAGTCATAAGCTGGATTTATTATTTCAGCAAAATATTCAATTACTCTGGGTCAACTTCTCCCTCTATTGTTACTAGATATCGACCTAAGAGAGACTTCTATAGTACATGAGAGGCTGATACTTAACTAAATAGATACAAAATGAGGGACTCATGATAACATAGAAACTCGATTCTTTTGGAAGGGAAGTCTAAGTATACCATTACAAGTAATGTAGCAACTCGACTGAAAGGATAGGGTAGAATAATTGAGTGGAATGGAAATCATATGCTTTGAGGAACAAGAGCACAAAAGAAACCTACGGTGGGGTAGGCATGGTAGCCATTTTGCTTAAAGGGCAAAATTCACTTAGCCAGGAACTTTTCAAGAGTCTCATCAACTATCATCATGATGAGGGGAAAAAGTAGCTGATTCCATAGGCACATTTGAGATGATTCTTCCTCATCATAAGACTAAACCATGAAAGGATAGGCATATGAGGAAAGTTTGCCTATAGAAAGGCTCCTATATAAAAAAAGATATGTGACTGATGACAGGCTCTACAAGTCTACTCAAAAAATGGGCTGGATCACCCCGTAGGATCCACTTCTGTGTTATGTTTGGTACAAGTCAGTGATTTTTAACCATTGATGTAGCTGGGTCACTCGAGGTCCCAAGCCACTATTCTTGTCATTTTCATCTTTGTATTTTTTCTTAGTAAGAGTAGGAACATAACTAGTTCCAACATAAAAAAGGTCTTCGACCACTTGTTCTCCCGGAATGCATAAAGTATCTACTGCTAGCTTGATTGTTGTTGTGTCATAGATGGTAGTTAAATCGGTGGAGCTGCTCGATAAGCCACCACTGTCTATGCCTTCGGGTCTTGATGGTCAAGGTGCTTATAAGTAAGTCATTGCTTCAATAAAGCATTGACTGAGCGAACTAATAAATCAACAAGATCCTTCATCTTTGCTTTCGACATCCTTCCTCCACTGCAGGAAAGGAAGTATAAGAAGGGATAGAAAAGGAAGTAGACCCCGCTAAGGATAAGGAGGGTAGTCCTATTACCACCAGGTGAATAAGCATCAGTCTTAATGTAGTCAGGGTTTTAACTCATATGAGTTTGATACAGTAGTTCAAAGGAAACAAAAAAAATACTCTCCATAGGGTATGGCTCCCACTGAGGTACCGACCCTAAAAATCGAAAGCTACCCTCCTTTTCGTAATCCATAATCACTAGTTGTAGCAGAGGAAGTAGCATTCAGTCGCTTCTCCTGGGGCCCTGAATAGGATCTTTTCTTTCTCGAGTGCAGTAAAAAGATATATAGGGTTATAAATAAATAGACAAAGAAGTTCAGCTGCCATAGTGGATCCTATCCTGTATTTACTAGTAAAAATTGGGGGAGTCATCTGTATACTAAGGAGAAATTGGGGATGCCGAGATTTTCTATAATAGAACCTCCCCAAGAAGTCCTTGACATGAGCTGGAGCCGAACCAACACTTGTGGAAAATGAATACAATCCCAGTGAACTTCCTTTTCTTCTAATCATGACTTTGGTTTCTCGGTTCATCTTTTCCATGTTGGTGCTATCCATTCTCACGTGAATCTTCCCTTACAATGGAAAACTTTTTTATCCCCCCATTATTGCAAGAAAACCCTGAACAATTTGGTGAAAAATGGGCTTTGGATTCCATTTTTGGCCAAGCTATTGTACATAGTGGAGGCGTAATTTCATCTTTCAGGCGCCTCTACCTCAAAAAAAAATTTTTGAACGATCGTCGTAAAGGGGGTGTTTCTATATGGGGTCAATACTTACTATGGAAAGAGATGGTTCAAGTGTATATTTCTCTGTTCAATAATGGTGTCTTTGTGATTTTCTCAGATTTGGTAATTATCAAGGAAAAGTCCCCGGAGTTGTCCAAAAAAATGTACGCAGGGATAAAGTGTAGCTGGGAGGATTAAGGTACTAGAAAGTGAAATGTCATTAACTAAGAAGAAGAAGAGTAGGTACAACAGCATTCAGTCATCTGAGCACCTTGGAAATAGAAAACTAGAAAAGATTAGAGTAAGGTGAAAACCTTTCATGGTATCAGGTGTAGATACTATATGAAGAAGTTTCAAAATAGTAGCAATACTTTCACACACTGTCTGAAAGAACTACAAGACTGCACTCAAAATATCATTACTAATGATATCCCTTTCTCTTTGAAGAATTCAACTATAGACCCATCAGGTATAGGGGCCTTTCCAGCATGAATACAAAGCCTCTTTTCATTCCTACTCAGTAAGAGGAGCTAGAAGTGACTTCATTTGAATTGGCTTCAATCTATTCAGTTTCTTCCATAGCTTTAGCATGGTTCTCCTTGAACTCAAGAGTCCAGTAAAACTTGCTTTGAAGTATATCCTACTTCATCCAAAAAAAACTAATAATTGAAAAGGCTTAGGTCCTCTTCTCCTAGCTCACCTCTACATAGGTTAAAATAACCTAGTCTATCATAACATTCACTCTTTCGAGGGTTCGCAGTGTTTCCTCCAACTATGGGCATTGCTGTATTCCAAGAAACTATGTCCTCACCCTCTTCCTTTGTTAGGAAATGAGATTATTTGCTTGTGCTTAATCTGTTACACTCCTTTCAAGCTACCGGTGGATGTGTTATTCTCATCTTTTTTAAATTTGAAGTTGATTCCAACTTTTTCTTTAGAGACAAAAATATGGGTATAGAATTTACTCCTTACTAGGGTAGAATGGTATGGTTCAGCTCAATTTGCCCACTTGATGTAAATGGTTCCACTCTTTCCACTTACATCCCTGAACTCTTAGTTATCTAGTCGAATCAATCTGACTCAGCCCCCAGTATGAAAGATATTTGGGGAGAAACTAACAAGAATAGATCCCCACTTTTCCTATATTGGGATACCTTTCTTCTATATCTATATGTTATTTGGCTTGTTAAGATAGCCAGAAAGAAATCCCTATCTCCAACTCCTTTATATCAAATCCCCAAGTGTGAAGTGTGTGGGCAGTAAAGGTTGCTAGCCTTCGAGAAGGGGCATAGCCAATTCACATAATATTTTCTTTCTAGATGTGAATCTATGATCTAGGATATGTAAAATACCCAAGTGTCTAGCCTTTCCTTATGAGTGACTACTACTTCTTACAGTAGATAGATAATTTTTCCATTTCTTATGAAGACTAACCAAGAAGGATGGTTTGGAAGGAGGTCTACTGGTAGAGTAGGACGATAGGCAAAGTGGAAATTGGCTATAACTATGCCTATCTGAAAGGTCAGATACATATGCTTGCCTTACTTTACAATCTCTTACTGCCTGCTCTCCTACTTGTAGATATTGTTGGTCACATATCATCCCCCCCCCCTCTACTATTGGATATCTTTGCTTGGTTAATGCATGTCTCTCCACATCGTGCTTGCTTTCATTTCTCATTGCATTGCACATGACTTTCCCTATGATGTATACATTGAAAATGAAGTCCTAACTAGAAGAAAAAAATGTATATTAGTTAGTTATCTCATGCACTACTCTATATGAATTAGCATTTTAGCAGAATAAGATATTCTTTCTCCATTTTTCATTGACAGATCATCTTTCTTTCTATGCCCACATAAGAATATGAGAAAGAGGCCTATGCCCACTACTTACTGACTAAGCTTACATAACTCACTAATAGACATAATAGGTCAGCTTAATCCAATGATCCCATCAGAGTCATTCTTTCTAATATAGTCTCAAATTACTTAGAAAGAGTTGGTCTCCCTATAGATGATGTATTTCTCCCTTTCATCGAAGACGACTGCTGGGGCTCGCCAACCTGGCATTCAACATGGATGTTCGCTGCCTCTAATCGATGTGCATTAGAATGAGTTCAACTAACACCATTTTCTAGACCTCCTGCCCTCTGAAATTCTTGGATTGAGTGGGTCCAAGGTGTTTTCGGAAGCTAGTAACATGAGTCAAACTTGTCAGCCCCATGTGAACCACATAAAATATACGATTCATTCTATTTGATCAGTTCTCTTGGACTCAGACCTCAAGGATATCCCCCAATGGGCATTCAGCCCCATCCCTCCCTTTATGATCATAGTCTTATTAGCAATAGGGTTTCCTTCCTCGCCCATCACTCCTCGATTAGCATTGGTTTCTTTTTGGCATCCTCCTTGATAGACGCCCTTCTCCGGGACAACCGGTAACTTCAGACCAGTAGATCAGGGAAGGGAGGATATGAGATAGAATACTATATGGTGGGTTATAATAATAGAATGTCTCTTTTCAAGGTCATACATAATTAGACTTTCCTCTGCTTCAGTCCTAAAGGTGTCAGGTGAGTTCCCGAACACACAAGTTATTGCTATGCTGAGATTTCTGAAGAAACTTTTCTTCTTTCTTTCAGAAGGAAATATTGCCTTCCTTTAATCCCTGAGCTTCACATCACTTTCTTTACTTTCTATCATATTTCCTCTTTCTCTAATCCTTTAGAATAGAAGAAAAGAATAGTCACTCATGAACTATCTATCCTCTCACCTTGCTCGAGCTACTTCATTCCTTTCCTTTCCTTTTCTCTAAGTGGAGCCCTACTGGTAGAAGTACGATAGAGCGAATGAACCTTGAAAGTCATATGGAGTGCTTTCGCATTGTCGACATGCTCTCTTCCCTATGAATAAAATTCATCTAACTTGAGCAGTAGGTTTTGACTCTGTCAGCTATCTTGATGAAGATAGACTTTAGCCAAAAAGAATGAATTGATTTTGGGTTTGCACCCTATGTGCTCAATCTGATGAAAAATCATTAAATAACATAGATAAGAATTGAAATCTTTTAGTATGCTAATCTTAACTATTTCCTTTTTTATTGATAAAGTGGCAGGGTAGGCCCATCAATATTTTCTCCCAGCAAATTTTCCTTAATCTAATAGATTTCAAACTAACATCTTCTATTTATCTTGAATCATAAATGGAATCGACTTAAGCAACTAGACTAGTTCTATCTTTGGATTCTGATGTTTTGGCTTTGCTTCAGTCTCGACCCGGGCTCATTTCAGCGCACTTTAGCTCACTAGAATTTCTTCCTTTTACTTGTTCTCAGTTTTTCCCTTCACTTGGATTTGGCTATAAGCTAACTCTTAGGTAAGCGAAGGAACCATAAGGCTTAGGTCGTAACTTGAGGGTTCGGTTCGGGTCAAGAGGAGTAAAGAAAAGAAGTAAGAAAGAAGCTCAACTAGCTTTCACATGGCGAATTGATATTGCTCTTCACATTCCCGAAAGCCTGGAAAGGATACCTAAGCTAAGTATAGAAAGAAGTGTAACTCCACTCCAACCTTTCTTTACTGTTGCTTTCATGAAATGAGCAAGTAGTCTTTCCTTGGCCCTAGACTTTCCAATTCTCCCACAAGATCTTCCAAGGGTTGGGTTTCACCTTGCATTTGCTTGATGAGAGTTTGATCAATCCTTCTCATCGTGGATGATCAGAGCCAAAGCCAAGTGTCCAGGTCAATCCAATTCCCAAACCATGAGGAGCAGTGTGAACCTATTCTCTTCATTCGATAGGAGGTCTCATGGGAATCGTTAAGAATCTAAGAAGAAAAGTCAGGTGGTACACATTTCTACGGTACAGCTATTTCATGCTTGCATTGGAATTCCTTCTTATCGTTACAATGGTCTAAAAGATTCTTTCAAAAATAGCTGAATTAGTGCTTTCACTCTAGTTCGGATCCTCCTCTCTCTTCTTTCAGTTGAGTATAACATTAGCGCTTGAACTGTACTTATACACTTCACTATCGCCTTGAACTTGTCTAAGTGAAACTCTCGCCTTGAACTTGTCTAAGTGAAACGCTTCGCGCCTTTCTTTGGAGGGGAGTCCTGAACTATGACTTTCTTTCCCTTGTCAGCAACAGAGAAAGCTGCCTGGACTTCTGGCTTCTTGTAAGAAGCTCCGTTCGTAGGCTTGGCCTTGCGGAGCTTATCATACAGGACGGTCTCTTTGGGCAAACAACATCCTGTAGCTTCCTTGCTCAAAAGCATCTGAAAGGTGGTAATTTCAAACCCTCTGAGATACGGTGCAATCGGGCCCTGAATGTTCTTCAGTAGTATATCAACTGTGCTCTTCTTTAAGCTGGGGTTCAAATTTCATACTTAGATTCATCCACCTGAGAATGTACTCAGACAAGGACTCTGAGTCTCTCTCTTTTTTTTTCAATCAGTAGGTCCTACTGTAGTTTTCTACTCGACCCTAGTAAACCTTTTGATGAAGAGTTCCTCAAGTTATGAGAAAGTATTTACTGAATCATTAGGTAACTCTGCATACCAATCAAAAGCTATTCCATAAGACTATTAACAAATTATCCAAGTAGTAATGCATCATTATCACCTGCATTGTAGCAGCTAGCATGAAACTGGGCTAAATTTTGCTTCAGGTTTCACATGCCATCAAATACCTTGTATTGAGGTGACACAAAACCTTAGGGTACTGAACCATTTCATACTCCATTGGGTACGACCGGCCTCTTTGGACATTGTCTGAGTGAGAAGAAGCCATGGCCTCCCTGATCTTTTGATCCAGGAGTAGGTGTAATTACCTCTCTATCAAAGTGATTAGCAATAACTCATCTGCCACTGCTACCGTTGGCATCATTGGTTAACAGTGGATGCTGACTTTTGTGCACTCACACCAAGGAAGTTCTTCTGTGACACCTTTGCTCTACTCGGCCTGGGTCCTGAGGGCATAGAGTCAGAATCAACTTGAGTTTCTTGATGGGTTGGGGCTATAGACATCAACTTGGAAATCATTGTCCTCATCTCTTCCATCTAACTCTGTAGATCCTGGATGCATTGATCCATTTATTTAATCTAACTCAGTCAATCCTCTTGGGAAAGTAGGGGCACCTGGACATCGTAATCCTATTCTGATGTTGAGTTGGAGCTTGGGCCTTTGCCTTAATTGCAACTTGAGCTTGGGTTTCAATGACATACATTATCCTGACACGGAGATTTTCTTCCTTTCACCTCTGAAATTTCTTGCTGTAGTTTCTGCACAGGTTCTAGCATGGTCTTATTTCAACTTTGTTGTTCTACTTACATCATTTTTTCTGATGGACTAACGGATCTTTTCCTTTCTTTCCCTTCTATTCTACCTTGTGGATGAGGGGAAGAAGCATCAGATGAAGTGGGAGGAGGCAGGATGGCAACTCAAATGCTCTGCACCTTATCTATTCTTTATCCTTTTACTTCAGCCATAAAAACCACTCCTACAAATGTAACATGGAAGAGATTACACAAGATTTATCATCGAAAGCAACTACAACAGAGACCCCTGCTTTTCACCAGCTTTGATAGAAGCAGCTAGATTGACTTATCCTCCTAGCTAACTAAGAGACTAGACTTATTGCAATTGGATAGTCTTACCTTCACACTGCAACTTCCATTGCAACTATAGGGGTTTCTCTATTGTCTACCATTTGATTGATAGGCTTATGTAATAAGATTGAAAATGGCTTCAAAAAAGAAAGATAGCCCTTTCAAATAAATAATTCTTACTACACACCTGGTATTATCATTAAGGCTAGACCTTGGGATTACTGAAATTGTAAATTGTCCTTATTGGATCTGATAGATTGCCTTTGAAAACTAAAAGGTAGACTGCTAGAAAGTCAATTCAAATTCACTTGCCCGCTTTTGACCTTGCTTTCACTTTTTCGAAAGAAGACTCGCTTTTATTGACGCCTACTATTGAATCTTATCTAAAGCTCTATACTAGAGGAAATCATGCTAAAATAGATATGGGACTATCTACTCCAACAGGCGTAAGCTTTATATCACTCCATGGAAGATCATTTGTTTGTGAGCAAAGAAATAAGAAACCTTCTCCTGCTTCTATTTCCTCAGTTTGCTGATTCCTTACTACTGTTAGATTCTTTGCTAGCATAGTAGGCATTGACAAGGCTATTCACCCATGAAGCTTCAATAGTAATAGAGTTAGTAGGCTTTGTTTGACTCATAGGCTTTCCCTTCCCATTGAGTTTCAACTATTGACTAGCATACTATTGTTTGATGCCTTGAGCACGTAGGCTGATATGCGCTATCGTAGAATCTTTTTTTCATATGAAACCATTTTCAGCTATCTTGGGCTTTTCTTTTTAGTAGTATCTACTAATTCTAATAAAAAGAAACTACTGTTTGTTATCAATAGCATTATATGGTGAAGATGCAGTACTAATTCAATAGAAATCTCCCGCTTCTAGTGCGACAGAGAATGCAAGCAAAGAGAGTCATCGCTACCTCTTCTGAGAATGATTGAGATGAAAGGCACAAGTTCAACTATAGAGAATAGTTTGAAATACCGATAGAGACAAGAATGTTTGAAAACGTCCATCATTCTAGGTTGACCATTTTGAGGATTCTGAGGCTGAGGCACTAGTTTATATTATTTGTAGTAGTTGATGAAGCTTTAATGTAATGGGGACAAATAGCAAGCTTTCAATCTTCCCCAAGTCACAAGTTAATTCAGGGGTGCAATGCTTCTTAGTATTCTCAACAACATGGGAGTTCTCCTATCAATGATGTAGTTGGTAAAATAGTTAGTAATTCAGATGTTCCCATGAAAGGATCCTAGTGGCATTTTACGTCCTACATCCACAACCACAACCATCAAGTCTCTAGTCAAATCTAACTCTACCTATTCCTCTGGTTTTATCACATGATTTCAATGATTGTAAGCAAGATTCATCCACCACTCCCCTTCAGGCTGGAATTGGTACAATGGAGCTAGTCCTCTAGTGGAGTTAGGAGTTCTCAATCTATGAGTGATAGACCTCATTATCCCAGGACTTGGACCCTAAGAAGCTAACATTCCATCCCTTATTGGGACTCAAGATACTCCTAGCAACAAATAGGTTAAACTGAAGTTTTTGTGATCACTAGTGATCACTATATATCATTTCATAGGCATAAAAATGAAGAGGTATGGTACTCTACTTGAAGTTAAAAGAGAGCTATAAACTAGATGATTTCCTAACAAGCATCATTAGAGAATAGTATATTATTAAAAGATGAATCCTCCTCGCCAAGTGACATTCTTCTTTCTTCGTCCACTATTGGCTTTCAAGTCAAGTGCAAGAGTGGAAGCAGGTCACATTCTATCTTTTGTTCTGAAAAAGAATAATAGGTGCTAGTGTTATCAAATTCTCCATGCCTTCCATTCCTCAGCCTATGGAATCAGTAAAGAAAAATCACTGCTTCTCGATATTTATGAAATGACATTGGTTTTTCTTTCAGTTTCATTGATAGTAGAAGAGTTAGTCTATGAAATACACTCTCTCTAGGCTCATGTAGTTTTTTCATACTACACTCACTTGTTTGTAAACTTGACTCTCCGTGTAGTATTTCATTGATATATGAAAAGATACAGTTGGCGATTATTTCCTTTTTGTCATGGACTTAGCACTCCATTGAAAGAATCTAACAAACTATCCCTTATAGGTCTGATAGCGAGGTACAATTGATAGGAGCATTTTGCTCATACGTAAGCCACCTCCTTGGAATATGAAGTTCTTTGCTCCGCACCTCTGTTGTTTTATCTCTTTTATCTTGAAGCACTATAGTAAATTCTATTCAAGCAAGAAAGGGGATATAGAGTCGAACAGTAGAAAGTATTTGATCCAGCAGGACCTAAAAGATTCTCAATTTTAAAAGTCTCATATTTCTTAGAAAACAGAATCTTGGTCAAGCCGAGCTTTTTTCTTTTCGACCAAGAATCCCACAGCATTCATTTTGTTGAGTTGGAGCTCCCCGTGTCAAACTCTACAACTTCAGGTGATTTACCAATTCTTTTCTTAGAATTTGAGAAGCCTATTAGGAAAGAACTCTAGTTCTTATAGTAAGAAAAAAATTGCAAACTCAAGTAAATTATGGTCCGACGCCCTTTCATTCACAAACTTCTAGCTTCAAAGTGTCCAAAATGGAAATGCCATTTTTTGGATATTGTTTTGAGTGTGGTAACAATCTATATTGAGATCATCGATGATATGATTGAAAAAAAATTGGAACTTAAACAAGATGACTCTCTTCTCTATGATTTTCTTTGCTTTGTAAGACACTCACTTCTACTTCTTTTTATTTTGAGTCGGGTTTTTCCCATGCCACCTCTTTCACTACATACTCAATCAAAATGAAGAGTGAAGCCTTTTTTGAGAGGAAAGAAGACCATAACTAGATTATCGCTAGCCAAAATGGATACCTCATAGATTCACACAAGAAAGATTGCCCGTCACCCCATCCTCCAGTCTCAACTCCTACAAAATATACCATACTTACCTACTCAATATCTGCTAACTTGCAAAGAACCTAATGCCATCTTTTTTTTTTTTCCATTCTGAATTCATCTCGACTTGAACTAAGACTCAGAAGCAAGAGCTCCTTTCTTTCTCATTCTATATCAATTTGGTTGATGTCATTCCACTGGAAAGGTTGACACCATGAGAGAGGATCCTCAATCTTCATCTGGTAATAGAATAGGGGCAGCTGCTCCTTAGATCTTTTTCAAAAAGATTCGTAGGTCTACAAAAAAAAAGATTAATATTTGAAGCAGGGCTATCGATGAATTCCTACTTGATTGGATCAGTCATTGATTTTGGCCTTTCTCAATTTCCATAGCATCAGATGGATTTCAGCCCATTTCCTCTTCAATCTATTTTCTAAGAAAAGAATGCTTGATCTTGACCAAAATTGTTTACTTTCTTTAAGAAGTACTTAGCCAGTTTGTTCCAAAGGCTTTTGACCATTCCCATTGACGGAATCTACCCATTTCTAATCTTATGTGAGTCTTGATGCTTTGCACCTTGCCTTGGATGAAATTTCAATGAATGGGATGTCTCTATAGATTCTACCTTAGATCTTGGTTAGGCCTTCAATGAGTAAGCACATATGTATGTTGCAGGTTTCCAACAGGTTCAAAAAAAAGACAAACAAAAGAATAAATCCAATCTATAGTTATGAAAACAAAATTGGCACTACTTTGAGCTTTCATGAAAGTGGAGGTAATCAAGTCAAGCTTCCATGTCAATGAAAAAGGACAAATGTGATATGTTCCACTTTTTCTCTATGAGAGAGAAGACCAGCCTAGCCTCGCTAAGTGTAAAATAACATATAGAAAATAGAAGTTCTTCTGCATCGTTGTGTCCCCGAGACAGGGAAGTTAGTTATAGAGTGCTCGAAAGTGCAAAACAAAAGGCAATAGTTTGTTCTTCAATAGAAGAAAAGGCAGGATTTTGTTTTTTTTTCAGAACAAAAGGGAAAAGGACAACAACTGGCTTGAAGGTGGAAAAAGTTAATACCCCTCTTTCACTTATGAGATAGAGCTTCCCCTTTCATGAGAAAGTCTGACTACTGACAAGACTCAATATCACTTGCTTCAAGAGAAAGAGAACTTTCTCCCTTTTTTACTACTATCAATTCGTCTAACTCGCTTGCTTCCTTTCCCTTTTTTGAGTGAACTTTCGCTTCCTAACCTCTCACCCAGCTCACCACTCCAATTCTTTTCTTTGATCCTTTCCCTACTTCTCAAGGAGGGGACTTTCTCTCCGAGTAAAAGTCAATGAACTACTCCTTCCCTCTACCATGAGTTCGTTAAGAGCTTCCTCGTCTGTGCATAAATAATATCATTTAGCACCTTCTTTTTTCTTTATGTGGTTCAACGAGGATCAAGGACCCATTCCGTTTGCACTAATTATGTGTATGAGCTCAACTGCTTTCATTGCTACGCACCTTCTCTCATCCCACATTATAGAAAGCTTCATGAAGAAAAACATAATTGAAAGTGGATAAGGGCATGAGGTTCCTAATTCGGAAGGTAATTTGGCCATAGCATTGGTCATGCAGTTCTGGGGTTTGTATACAGCTAGTGGTGTCCTCCCTCATGCTCTATTCATTAGCTTAAGCTTCAGAGGTGGGGAAGAAGGAAGCAAGAGCAAGGCACGACTTCATGGAGCATTAGCGAAATCAGAGCTCAAGGAGGAACCTCTTTTCTTCTTGTTGATACTTACCAAGCAAAAGGAGTAGAGGCACTATTCACACATCTTGGTGAAGAAGTTGTGATTGGTGTGGTTTTTTCTTCCTTCCATTCTTTCTTATCCCCCAGTAGGTCAGTGATCGAGAGATTCTGTGTTGAAAAAATAACCAATGATATTTCTGCTCTTGGGGGAATCACTATAGTTTGTGCTTGAGTAGGGGTACTCATTTTTTGTTTTAACTCTGAGTGAACAAGGCGCTAGCCTATCTTTTCTCAAGCTTGATTCACAATAGCTATCAATTTAAGTAGGCGAGTCCTTCTTTCTTTGTGAACTGTCTAAATTAGCCACACCCATAGAAGGGAGAAAGCACACATTAGGATCAAGAGAAGCAATAGAGTCAGCATTCTCCCTATTAATGGAGGAAGGACTTCTAGTGGGTAGTGGTGAGGAATCATAGACCTATCGTAGCCTAGTCCATTGACATGGCTTTCTTGCTTGAAGAAACTTCTTAAACCCCTTTCTGTTCATTGAATTTTGGAAGAACTTTCAAATGGGGGGGGGGTTGGTTCTTAGGAAAACCTTCTATCTAAGAAAAGAAAATGGACCGAATATAGATAAGGAAAGTAGTCAGCTATTGCCTAGGCTACCTATACAAAGGGAAAGACTGAGGGCTGAAGAGCTTCATATAAAGAAAAATAGGAAAAATAAAAGGTGCATAGTATTACGTTATTCATTTTTCACATGATAATAATTATGTCAGTCTAGTATTGGATTTGCTTTTTGAGTCTTTTCTCTGAGCTACCTAAAAATTGATCAACTTTCTTTTGTAGCCATCCTGAGCTTTCACCTTTCAGAGTCAAGTCAGGCTCTCGCCTAAGCTCGTACGTAAGTTGAGTGCTACCTCGTTTCTTTTTCTTATAAAAAAGAAGTGTGTGGAAAAAAGCCTATCTAAAAAATGAGATGGAAAAGGACACACATTCCATAAAAGGCCTTAAATCGATGATTCTCCTGGGTGCTTTTTCTTCTTGGTTGCATTCTACTATAGGAAAAAGAAAAGAATTTGAAGAACCTCTACTAAGTGCCAAAACTTCTTTTCAAGGCTCACAACATAAGTGAGATCTTGTTGATGGTTAATAAGAATTCATATATATGCTTGAAAAGAGTATTAACCAGATAATGTACTACTTAATGGATCTACTTGTTTAAGAACTAAAGAATTCAAAGGGGATATGTCATTCACTACCCCAACCCTAGATTAGCATGATTGGCCTTGCCTACTTCAAACTTCTCTACTGTAAAGGTTATCAAACTAACCCAAAGAAAAAGAATCCTTTACTGCTCTATGTTTATTAGGGAATAACCATCTTTCACAGGCAATACTTACTTTACTGTGCTCTAAAGCACACTAAAAATGCTTTGAAATAAGCTGAAAAGCCAAGCTAAACTGTAAAGAAAAGAAGCTAGCCATCTTCCCCTCACTACAATTACATTCTTTTTCCATCTAGACTGACTCACCACCCTTTGTCACATTAGACTTTCAATCTTTTTTAGAATAGTGCTATTTCTATACCTTAGGGCTTCTATTATGTTGTTATAGTAGCTCTCCCTTCCCTTTTTTCATTGAACAAGCTCATAATCTTGGCTTGCTGATCTCTCAAAATACTTCTATCCCCTCTCATTTCTACTTGTGCCTGAACCTGCACATCCATGATCCTTTCCTATGCCATGTGTGGTATGGATGGAGAGGGCGGAAAATGGGGATATTGAGTACGGTATATTTTGAGAGATTCAATCCTTACTTCTTCTCCCACGGGGTGATAATTTCTTGCTTATTAGAAGAGTCCGAAGACTGATAAGATGGATTAGTGTTACAAAGTCTTTTAGGAGTGAGGATCCCTACTATTTCTCCACAAAAAATCGGTTGTGGGGGTATAGGCACATGGTTAGGAATAAGTACCAGACTCCTGATAGATCAACTGTTTGGTAGATATTATAACATTGATGATAGGTACTCTTTTTCCATAGGGGGTAAGCAAGGGGCCCCCCATAATCAATATGAAATGCTCACTTTTTTGCTCCTTACAGTCACACCTTATGTTTCACCCAGGATGTAAGACTTCAACAATCCCTCTTGGTAATAGTCTATTACCCCATTTTAAGAAAGTAATAACCAAAAATTCAGAGGGTAAGGTCATATGCCACTAGGTGCATGATTAAGTAACCAGTGTCTCAACCAATGACAAGTCTTTCCTAGACACAGTATGAAGCTCCCCTTCAAGCGATATAACTCATATTGAAGTCTCACACCCAAATCCTTAAAGAATTAAGCACTAATGGAATTCACAACTAATCAAATTACCTTGAGTGAGAGAGGTGTGTGCTGATGGAAAGTTTCATCGGTGATCAATCAACTAAGAACTTCTATTAAAAATCCATGTAAAGAATGCAAAAGCACTTGCTAGATTGGGTTGTCTATGGCAAACACATGCACTTTCCCACTGCTCTATAGTTTGACTCTAAATCGACCACACTATGGTCTTGTAAATAACTATCCCACCAAATTTCATGAGCGAGAAGTATAAGACTATTGATTAACTAGCCTAGGCCTAATGTACCTCTTCTATCGGGTTCTATTGGATTGTCATAACTGTTAATCACAAAGACTGTGCGGTCAGAGAACCAAAGACTCCCAATGTTAAACAGTTTCTCAGGAGGAATCATGGCCATTAATGCAATGGCTTTCACTAGTAAAGTGTGCCACGCACTAAGTTACTGTGATAACCCCAACACATTCACCCCTCAAGAGGATTCTTGTAGGTGTTTGGAGTGGAGGTCCAAACCAGCTGAAACTAAAAAAAATTGAGTTGAAGCTGGATTTGGGTGTAGGATGGGACATAAGTTGAGAGCATGGAGGAAACCCAAGTCATTAATTTGACTGCGGTCTCCCTACATGCTTCACTAGGATTGTAATTTGGCATCAAGATCGTGGTTGGGGAGACTTTGCATCGCACCTTTGGCCAGACTTTTCTAACCTTAGATAAAGAGCACAAGCTTAGTATCAATTTGATAATTCTAGGTTCAGTTCTCGTTCTTAGGATCTTGATAATAAGAAGGAACTAAATGCGATGTGCCATCTCCTGTCAAAGAGACATAAGTTTTTTTATTGGTTACTTCAAATAAAAATGCTTTAGCTTCCCAATCCACATAATGTGTAATCCCATACATTTGAGCTATGTATTGTTAGGCTCCTAAATCTGAATGAATACAATAATTTCTCACACTATGTGATGCACTGCAAGATAATGTATGTTAGACAACCTACCAAAGATTGAGTACCTTCTAAGGTACTCTGCTAGTTCTGCATACCAAAATGCTCTCTAAGTTGAAATAGTTCAATCATAGGCATTCTTTTCTTCACTTTTATTGAAGATAGGTAAACAGTAGAGCTCATCCAGACTTGGAGCCCTAAAAGAGCTTAAGCTTTTGGGAAGGGAGGTGCTTGAGCATGACTCAAGTAGTTCATTGACATGAAAGAGTATAGGTTGTGTAGACTCCGATGGAATCAATTAAGGTAAGGTACATAGCCATAAGACATTTATTCCTATTTAGTTGTCTCATGGAACGTACTGTTATCATGATAGATAATTGCTTAGCTTTAGACTCAGATATGCTAGAGAGTGATGAACTCTCCATCCAAAGTAGATTGCTATGCTTGGATCTGAAATGCTAACTTACAAATGCACTACTAAACAATGATCCTTTCTACCACGGGGAGATTACTAGGATGCAACACTGACATAACCAACTGGGTAGCATAACCACCATAGTAGGCCATCGATAAAGGTATCACAGCTGATTACTAGAGGATTGGGAATGATTTTCTCACACTAAAGCTTTGAACTAGCAAATAGAGGGAACTAGAACTGGGTCCCACCTTTCATTCAAGAGTAGCTTATTCAGACATATATCTAAAAAAATAGGGATTAATAGCATCATTATAGGCTACGAAAGGAGTAGTCGTCTAGCTTAGTTTATAGGATTGCTAATAGACTTACTTGGGACAAGTTAATAAGCAATACTAAATATTTCTCCTTTCCACTATGGGGAGATTACTAGGACACATCATTGCCATAACTAACCAGGTAGGATAACCACCACATCAGGTCATCAATAGAGGTATCATAACAGATTACTAGAGGATTGGAAATGATTTTCTATTACTAAAGCTTTAAGCCTACAAAGGGAGGGAACTAGCACTGGGTCCCCCCTTTCATTCAAGAGTAGCTTACTCAAACATATATTCAAAAAATAGGGATTAATAGCATCATTATAGGCTAAGAAAGAAGGAGTCTTCTAGCTTAGTTTAAAGGCTTACGAATAGACTTACTTGGCCGACCTCTTCTCTACTTAAGATACGGGATGAGCTAATAAGCTATACTGTGTCATTTTGGAACACCTATTGACTTCTCTTCTTCCTACCTAAGATCAACTTCAGTATGAGACTTATCCTTATAGATGCGATACAAGAGATAACAATGACAAAGAATAGAGTTGAAAGGTACCAACTACCATTAAGAATCTACCTCTTCCTTTAGCAGTGAGTAGTGGATTGGCCAATAAGAGTGCCCAATGAAGGACCTATCTCTTTCCATTCCAGTATAATAAATTGTGTTATAATAGAATTTCTTTATACCTTATTAAGAAAAGGCTTTCAGTCAAGAGCAAGGAGCTAGCCTTATTCATCAACCACATCAATAGAACTATTCAAAACATTGAAAAGATAGAGGATAGACTTCAAGACAAAAACCCAATTCATGAATGAAAGTGCCTTTCTGGGTTTCCAAGCAGTAGAGATTGATTCAAAAAAGAAACTATATGATAAGGGAAAACCTTGTTGACCGTACCGTCCTGTGATTTTCCAATAAACACTTTGAAATTGCCTTCTCTTCTAAATCTTGGGCACCAACTACCTTCAGTAGGAGAGTCTTGAAAGACATCCGCAACCATGCAACAACTATTTGAAGCTATTCTAACAATGAAGGGGAACTTCTCCTCTAGCTTAACACCATCACACCACCTATCTTTCAAAAATAAAATCTTGCTTCCATCCCCAAGACTCAAATTTGAGCCAACCCGGATAATATATGTAGTTTACAAGATGCCTCTCCAGAAAAAAGAAATGTTGGAGCTATTCCTAGGGGTAATGTCCCATACTCTCGCTCTCATATAGTACTTCTGCTAGATAACATGTGTCCATAGTCCCTCCTCTTGAGTTGCAAGCTTCTACAGCCACATACATAGTAAGGTGAAGTTCACTTTAGTTTTCTTAGTGTACGATGGTGATAATCTTCTTCTTTGAAAGGCTTCAAGATTATCAGTACACGTGAGAGTCTTGGGTTTAGTCCTAATTGAAAAAATGTTGGTGTATAATGACTAGTGGTTGGCCCTCACCCATAGTTAAGCTTTTGGGGTTCAAATGGGTTTGACCATTGGTGTATCAGGCCATTCCCCTTTTGATCCTCACTAACCCATTAATAAGTGGTATCAGAGCCTAATGAAGAATTTGATGATGAAAAAGTATGAGATCAAGAAGTTTGATGGCTCAATCATCTTTGGGCTTTGGAGAACCAAGATGCAAGGTGTGCTAGTTTAGCAGGGACTAGTGAAGGCACTCATGTGGCATTTGAAGATGCCTGAGACTATGAGTGAAGAAGAGAAGGAGGAGATGGATGAAAAACCTCTCTCAGCAATCCAGCTATGTTTGGCAGGTGAGGTCTTGGAAGAAACAACTGCTAAGGGATATGGCTTAAGCTGGAGTCTTTGTACGTGACAAAAAGCCTCTCTGGATCTTATGTAGAGATTGTACTTGCTTCACATGCAAGAAGCCATGAAGTCACATCTGAATTCATTTAATTAGGGATTTTAGGAACATAGATGTGATGGTTGATGATGAGCATCAAGATTTATTATTATTGTGCTCTTTACCTCCCTCTTCTAAGCACTTTCATGACACCATGTTGTATGGTAGGGATACCATTAGCTTCTTTTTTGTTCAAAATTCACTTCTTTCTAAGGATATGATTGCTAAGCTTGAGAGTGTAGGAGATAATAAGCAGGCCAAGGGATTGTTGGTTAGGGGGAGAACTATTGAAAAGGGGTCTAACTCTAACCATGGTAGAAGCAAGTCTCATAGAAGGCATAAGGATGCTAAAATACCAAGAGATCTTATGTCTTGCTTGGACAAGCATTTAGTATTCTATCCAGGTAGGATAGGGATGCTCACAGTTGTACTTCCTATTATATCTTTTGAGAATATGGAGAGGTTATTCACTTCACTAAATTATTTTATGGATGCTAATACTATAGCACACCTACGATTGAAGCTATGGAGGTAGAATCCTTTTGTGTCTAGTACTAGAGATTCTAATGTACTAGGTAAAATATATAGTGAGAACTATTGGCATAAAAAAATCTTATTGGAAGCCTTTAGTATCTCCTATTTTAGAATGACTTGAGAAGGTCATAATTATGCTTCATAGTAGACAGCACTTCAAAAAGGGTAGACTTATGGTTTGATCATCTCCTAAAAATGAAATGGGACTTAGAGGAATAATACAGCTTGCTTCAAGGAACAAAGCATTTTACTTTGGATGAGCAGTTGAATTCTTCTTACATAATAAATAACTGATTTCTCTCTCTTTTTTGTTTGTTAATTGGTTTCACTATTTGGTGGGCTTATCTACTGCTGGGTTGACTGCAAAGTCATAATAGAAATCCATGAAATGCAAGCCTTATTCATCCATGAAAAGTTCCTTTTATTGAACATAATCAAGCTAAGCGGGATTTGTCCATTATTGATGAAGTTCAGAGTGTTATTAGTCATTTATTAGAGAATTTTCAATCATTGCAAGTTTAAACTGAATAATTACTACATCCATATTTCAACCTAACCTAAGGACTGTCTTCATGATATGATTCATGAGGAACAATAACTAGTGGATCATGTAATGAGAGATAAGACACTTATTATACTTATGGGTGCTATTATCTTATTTTTCAATCTTAATGAAGTATTAATACCTATGTTTATAGGATAAGAGGAAGAATAGTAGGAAGAGGAGGGGTTGTGGGTGCTGGGAATGATGATAATGAATGTAGGAAAGAGTAGAAGTAGTTGTTCCAATCGCTATCTTATCTATCACTTTACAAGTTTACTTCAATGAATGAAAAGTCTTTCGAAAGTGAGTGAGTGATCTCATGGAGCACTTATAATACCTCTTAAAATAGTAGCTTAGCTATTTAGTAGAAGTTCCAAATAAAAGCAAGAATTAGTAGTAAACAACTAAAAATTTTATAGTTAGTTCTTAGAATATTACTTGACTACTAAGATACAGACAGAACTAGTAGTAAACAACTAAAAGTAGAAACCATTTGCCAAATCTAAAGATACATATGAAGCCTTTTTTGCACTTCAATTTGTCTCTCTTAGAATCCTCAGATTCAACCAAAGAAAGCAGATGTCCATTGAACCGCTAAAAAGAGGACAAGTGGCAAATCAAGCAGCGAATCAGAGGCTATCTAGACTCAGGACTATCACGACAGTCTTGATTGAACATCATTATCAGATGGTTAGTAAATAGAAGTTATGCAGTGTTGGGGCTCGCATACATGTTCCAAAATCTAAGCACAAGTGAGTCAAGGTTATGAGCGTAGAGAATAAAAGAAGAAAGAGTGAAAGCTTTCTCTACAGTGGAGGGAGGGATTGCAAATTATTCTAATACTAGACTTCAAAGGGAGAGTGGAGACAATTTTTTTTTATGTTGACTCAAATTGGGAGTAGGGTGTACCGGATAAGGTCTTGGAGGTCAAAGGCACACTAGTGCACTTCTTCCTACTGGAGCTACGATGAGGGATTTTCTGAAGATGTTCGGAGAAAGAGGATGTGGAAACCCCCTGAACATAATGGTATTGTGCTTTATTCCCAACAGTCTTCTTGGGAGCACCAGCTTTCATTGTCCTCTCTCTCTTTATACCGATCTCCTGGCTGTACCATTAGAAGGATGTATATGGAAAGGAAGCTAGGCTCGCAAATCAGACTTCCAAAAGTCCAATATAGAGAAGAGAAAGTGTAGTAATATCATAGAGAAAGAAGGAATTCCTCAGCTGCGCATGAAGCTTCCAATTCTATCAATACCGGACTCAGAGGCTATTACTATCAGTTCTCCCGATCCCACGAGCAAAAAGCGAAGGAAGGAGTTTCAGTGCCCTTCTCTGAGAGTTGAGTTCCGTCTCCTTGCGAGCTAGTCTAAATTGGAGTAGTGTTGAGTTCTTCCGCCTTCCCTTCTATATCTATTCTAGCTAGTGTAAGGTCAACATTTGATCCAGGCATAACCAAGTTGGAGTCCCGGCCAGTTTCAATTGGAGTTGTATTCTCCTGAAAGGAACAAGTAACTAAGCACACAAAAGACACTTATTATAAGCTACATAGCAAGAGTTTTCATCATTTCTTGTGCAAGCTCGAGAAGAAATGACTTTCATGGAGCGAATAACTACTACCACCTATGGATTTTTGATGAGTTCCACAAGCTAGAAGAGCAAGAAGGGGACCATATGATAGAGGCCGAAACAACACACTACTGAAAGTTTAAGATAGGGGCAAGTGTGCAGGCTAGATTTAAAATATGGAAGGAAAAGGAGAACAATGTATCGATTCTCATTATTGCTAACCAACTACCAAAATGAGTTATTTGGCAGAAGGCATCTATCGCCTCTTACTGATATGTGGAACTAGGACCGATATCATGCTATTCTAGAGATAGATAGGAAAATAATGAAAAAGGAAATCCCAAGCTATGAATGTTTTAATGTTTGCTTCTTGTTCTTTTCCCACCAACCCTCCATCCCTACTTCTTTGAGTGTGAAGCATAGGTGGAATGCCAACATGTGAAACTTTATCACGATCGATTTAGTGTGAAGCCAACAGTACCATACCATCTATTCCATAGATTTTTGAAAAGAAAATGATCTCCCTATCCAACAATATCAAACTCATTCCACTTTTTAGTGCCTCTTGTAGTGTACTTTATCAAAGGGCTTGGGATTAGTTTGGTCTGAAAATTACTATTTTCAATCAATAAATTATAAACAAGATTCTCACATCAATGAATGATAATTATATTTGAAAGCGAAGAAGGAAGATACACAATGAAGTGAATCCCTCAGAGCAGTATTGGATCACAAAAGTCATTGTATAGAATATCAATGCTTCTTTTCTAACTGGTTAGGTCTTTGAGAATCTTGGTCTCAAAAGAGGAAAGATAGGGGAATGGATTAGAAGTTCACTCTTTTCAAGAGATCAATAAACTTGATCAAGAGAGGCGAATCAGGAATATTAAGTGTGTATTGAAAGCAAGTCAGTAGGGTTCATCCTGACTTAGATAATTAGCTCCTACCTGACATACTGCTTATCTGCATCAAGAAGTCAAGAAAAAAAGAGTACTTAGTACCATTTTCCTCACTGTCTATTTTGTCATTGACTCATTCCTAAATTGCTATACTTTCTTTACCACAAAGTCAGGTGATATGCGGCGTTAGAGGTATGGGGCAATCTTTCATTCTATCAAACCTATTCACTCTTTTGCTATAAAATAAAATATTTTTTTTGGAGTGAGACTCGAAAGAAAGGGATCTTGTCGCCTTCTATAAATTTATCATGAAGTTTAATCTAGGGATTCTATGGTGAAACTCTTAGGACAAGGACATTGAGAAAGCATGAAAGGGCAAGACAATAACGACCAGGCTAAGAAAGCTCGTTCTATGTTAGCAGCTTGTATTTTTTCTATTTTGACTATCTAGTATAACGCACAGGTCTTTGTGTGTGTGATTCCCAGCCATAAACTCTATATGATTCAGCAGGTGCTGCACTATCTTATGCATCAGTGCCATCTTTCTCAGCATCTCAAGCGATTAGGCAGGGATAGGATTCAAACATGCACTCTTCAGGTCTTGAGCCTGATGAGTTGACCAATTCCTCTACCTTGCTTGCTACTATAGGTTGGCAGCATTCTTTGAGACAGAGAAGTAGGGTGTAGCAACTTCAGAGGTAGCAAGATTGATTATAATTACGGTTTTACTCTCTTTCCTTTTTTTGTTGGAAAGTTCAATTCATTTAGTATGAGATTGCTTCACACCTGGTGCTTACACCTCTCACCTATCAAAGTTCTGTTCAAAAACCTCATATGAGAACTTGTATAGAGAAGGATTTCTCACTAGCAGCAGTTCTTCCATACCAACTTAGCTTTCCGACACTGCTATTGGCATAACAACTAGTACACCATTGGTTGACCCAACCTTTTCCTCTCGTACTAGGGTTGGCTCCTCATAGTTATCCCTTTTACACCAATGGTAGATAGGAACCAAACTGTCTCATAATGTTCTAAACCCAACTCACGTACCACTTTTAACAGTGAACAATCGAACCTTTGGGACCTTCTTCAACCTTAAGATGTGATGAGTCGACATCGAGGTGCTAAATGACTCCATCGATGAGAGCTCTTGGGAGTCATCAGTCTGTTATCCCCAACATACCTTTGATCCATTAAGCGAGAGCCCTTCCACACAGAACTCTTGGATCATTATGGATGAATTTCATTTCTATTTGACCAGTTGGTCTCACAGTTAAGTAGGCTTATACCATTACGCTCATGGGTAGAATCAACACTTGAGCCTACCTTTGCACACCTTCGTTACTCTTTAGGAGGCATCTGCCCTAGATAAACTACCCACTTCTCAGTGTCCCTCCCCCCAGAATGATCAGTGTGGTTATTAGGCATCCTTAGATGAAAGAGTGATCTTTCAGGATTGGTCGTTGTGTGTCACCACCTCCCACCTATCCTACATATTCGATCAAGGTTGTCATTGCAAAGTTATAGTCAAGGTGCATAGGGTCTTCCAGTCTAGTCATTGTTACTTCGTATCTTCATGGAGAATTCAATTTCACTAGATCCATGTCAGAGATAGTGGGGCAATCATTACACCATTCATGTAAGTCGCTACTTATGCAACAAGGAATTTCACTACCTTAGGATAGTTAGAGTTACTACCATCATTTATTGGGGCTTCAATTCAAAGCTTATCACACTTATCCTTCCAACCTTCTAGCACCGGGCAAGTGTCAGACTCTATACATTGTGATAACACTTAGAAGAGTCCTGTGTTTTTAAGAAACAGTCACTAAGCCTTGGTATGTGCTGCTTTCCTAATCAATAGATAGGATATAACCCCTTCTCCTGAAGTTTCGGGGTCATTTTGTCGAGTTATTTCGACATGGTTTTCTCGATGTGCCCTAGTATACTCTACATATAAACCTGTGTTAGTTTGGGGTATGATCAATTCATTGGGAGGATCACTCTCCTGATTCGAAGATTTTTCCTAGAAGTTTCCACTGTCATTGACTATGGCAACAGTCGTGGCTGACTATCAAGATCCTTGCTACTATAGCAGGGCGGTATGCTCTATGCTCTCACGACCCCTACTCTAATCAAATGCTCCGCTACTGAAGATTGAAAAGGTGAGCACTGAAATGAGAAAGGTGGCAACTTTCAGTGTACTTATACAGTCAAAGATGATAATGATGCAACATGACTTTAGTTCACATGGTAAAGTGCTTCGAAAGGACAGGTGCATGGAGCCAGAGCCCAGCATGTTCGCCTGCTGGGCTGAGTGTTTGCCCACTTCAGAGTCTTCACCTTTGGAGAACAACCCCTAAAAAATAATAGGTATCTAAGAGCCTTCGTTAGCTGGTCTAAAAGATGATCGCCTTTGGAAGCGCTAGTTGTGTAGGGAGACCAGGACAGTCGAGGCCCTCTGAATTAGTTAAGGCTTTGATGACTCAAAGCACAGAGCATTAGGGAAAGGAGAGTGAGGGGAAGAGAGGGCAACCCTTGGCCTGATCATCTAATTCACTCTAACATATAGGCTTGGTTTAGTAGTCAAAGAAACTTCATCACTTTCGTGTCCCCATCAAACGGTAGCCCTTCCGAGGGTTCCCTAGGGACCGATTCACTATGCATAGATTGAATGAATACAAAAAGCCTTCCACTACCAGGCGATCATGTTTTTCATAGGATTTCTTATTACTCATGTCAGCATTCTCACTTATGATATCTCTAGGTGTTGTCACCAAAAACCTTCCCTAGTTGACAAAAAAATCATGCTACTGACACTTGAAAAAGTAGCTTTCAAGGTCTCGTCACTTCGGTGAATCACTTGAGCCCTGAGACATTTTCAGTTCCATGGAGCTAGACTAGTGAGCTATTATGCTTTCTTCAAAAGATGGCTGCTTCCAAGCCCGCCTCCTGGTTTCATTGATCGATCACTTCCTTTTCCACTAAGTGATTGCTTAGGGACCTTAGCATACGATCCGGGTATTTCACTCTTGACTTTGGATCATAGCGCCTAAGAAGTCGATCTATACAAATGATGATGGCCTATATTTAGAGTTTCCCTGGGGTTTGTAAAGTGAAATGAGGGATACCCTATCCCATTGAGTGCTCTACCTCGGGCCATCGACACCATATGCTCTATTAAAATAGATTTCATAAAAAACCAACTATATCCAATCTTGGTTGGCCTTTCACCCCTAGCCACAAGTCATCCATGTATTTTGCCACATATGTGGTTCGGTCCTCCAAGGCATGTAAGATCTCTCTTCAACCTACTCATGGCTAGATCGATTGGTTTCAGGTCAAATAGGAAGAACTATCATCTTCCACCTCTTCCAAGCACCTACACTTAATGACTTAAGCCGTTGTTCCCATTTCTTCACTGACCCATCACGTGAAAGGTATGCTGTTAGAGTGAGTGTTAAGTGCTCCACTCCTTCGACTAATTGTTCGTATCGGATCTAAGGTTATGTATTACACTCCTTGATGGGGGTTCTTTTAACGTTTCCCTCATGGTGCTTGTACGCTAACGGTCATTAAGGAAGAATTAGGCTTAGAGGGTGGTCTCCATTTCTCACATAAAAGTGATCATCATTTGAACATGCTGTGTTTGACTGGGAAGGACCAAACCATGGGAATGAATGAATAGGGCTATCACCTTCTTTAGCCAGATCTTCCAAACTTTTCAGAAAACTAGTTCACTACACGCCCCAACCCGTTAGTACCATGTTACTATGCTTGCGCCCCAAAATGTTTGCTTACTTTGTTCAAGTCATCTGGGCATGTTACGGAACTTGACTCTCCCCTGCTTACTGCTTGCTAGTTTTTCCATCATCCAATCCATAAAAAATCAAATGAAACTACTTCTCTGTCACTGCGTGCCTTGTTCTGCTCTCGCTCACCACTACTAATAGTTTCTCTTTTGATTTTCCTTTCTTTAGCTACTCAGATGTTTCAGTTTGCTAAGTTTGAAAAGTCTAAGGAGCGCAAACTATCCACAGAGCTTGGATATAGTTTCTCGACCGGAGATCCAGGGATCACAGACCCTCTCTCTCCCCATTGCCTTTCGCCTATGAAATTCTCCTTCTTTATCAATGCACAGGAATCCATCCAATGCATGATTTTTGATAGCTTGAAATCGATAGACTGAACAGCACCTACCCAATCTCGATTTGACATACACAATTCTAAAAGAAAAGCTTGACTTGAATGTGATAAAAGTAGCAAGTTGCTTCAACCCACCTATTCATAGGCACCTTTAGGCAAGATCTACTTTGTAATCTTGGCTACCATTAGAAGCAATTGCTTTTTCTAGAGAGAAAATCAGATCTTATGATTTGCGAAGATTGAAAAGATTTATTCTAGATGAGAAATAAAAAAGAAAATAGTAGGACAACCAAGCCATTGACGAGCTTAGATTCTGACCCTTCGTCTCATTTGCCTTGCTAAATGGCATTCCTCCGAATATTGAGGAGGCCTGCTAGTAGATAAGCTTATTATATTCTAGACTCTTTACTTTTTGACTTTTGACTTGACTCTTTTCTTTTACTATTTAGATAAATTATAGAAATATTTTCTATTACTATTATTCATATTATATATGAATATTTGTAATATTATCTATTTTTCAATAGTCAAATTACATTATTTTTTAGATTGTTTTTGCATAAATTCCTTTAGAAAATAAGAAAGAGAAAATACATATGTAAGAATTACATTATGCAAATATCAGAATGAAGATAGAAAATCTTTCTCTATTTGTTTATGAAAATAGAATCATTTGAGAATCTTTTTCTTTTCTTCATTTTTTCTATTTCTATGTTATGATATTCTTATTGAAAGATTTTTTCTATTTATGGAAATAAGTCTAGATAACAACCAAGAAATAGAAATGAATTTTGAACAATATATGTCTTTCAAATCCAACGATAAAAGGAGTCACCTACCTTTTGAATGGCAGTTCCAAAAAAATGTACTTCTATGTCAAAAAAGCATATTTGTAGAAAGATTTGGAAAAAAAAGGATCTTTAGAGGTAGTGAAAGCTTTCTCTTTAGCTAAATCTATTTCCACCAGAAAGTCAAAAAGTTTTTTTGTGTTGGAAAAATCATCATTGATATGTTTCAAAGAACTTCCAAATTTCTATTTTTAAATTGAAAGACAAAGAATGAAATTTGACTAATGTACTATGTATCTAAATAAGAATTCATAGTCAGAATATAGACACAATAGATCTAATAGAATTTAAAATATTGAAAATCTTCTCTTTTAGATTCTATTTCATCCCCTCTCAAGGGCAAGTTCATACACGTTACTCACCCATCTGCCACTAGAAACACCACTTCCCGTATGACATGCATGTGTGAAGCATGCCACCAGCATTCATCCTGAGCCATGATCGAACTCTCCATGAGATTTATAATTGCATTACTTATAGCTTCCTTATTCGTAGACAAAGCTGATTCGGGATTGTCTTTCATTCCAAGGCCGAAGGCATGTATCCATCAATGCACTTCATATTTGTCTGGAGTTTGCTCCCAGCAATATAGCCATCCCTACCCTATCACGTCAATCCCATAAGCCTTTTATCCATTCTCGTTTGATTATGGTGGGGGAGCAAGTCCAAATAGAAATAATCCCATTGGGTTTAGGGATAATCAGGCTCGAACTGATGACTTCCACCACGTCAAGGTGACACTCTACCATTGAGTTAGATCCCTTCCTGGTCCCATCGATAAATCTAACTAACTAATCCTAAGGTAAAGGGTCGAGAAACTAAATGCCACTATTCCTGAACAACCTAGAGCTGGGCCTTCTTTTCACACTATTATGTTATGAATAGTCAAATAATGACAAAAAATAAATTCCATTGTCAACTGCTCCTATCAAAAATAGGATTGACTTCGAATTTGAGCTAGTTTCCTAAAATCCATTTTCCTAATCTAAATCGAACAACTTTTACATCAAGAAGATTTTTTTAGCATGCTCTATTCGAGACCAAAAGGAGAGGTGTTTACAGGCTCGAGAAAAGTGAGAGGAACGAAACAGCTAGTATTTTTCTATTGTCTTTCCACTAAGGGCTTGGGTGCTTTTCCAAGGGAATGAAGGGAAGGGGGCAAAAAAGTGTCTCTCTTGAAAATCAAGTAATTACTTTTTGTATACTAAGGCACTAGTTTTTTTCTTTTAGAAAAAAGGCACAATGCGGTAAAACTCATGCCAACAATTCTTTAATGATATAAATGAGAAAAAAACCAAGAATATTTGAATTATTAGAGTTCTACTAGATCATGAGGAAGGATAACCTTTTTCTTTTAGCATCAAAGTATGTTTCTATTCCATTCAGCTTAAAGCTAGAAGTGGAAACATTAGGACATTGGAAAGAAAGTTTGGCCAAAGAAACTTTATGACAAATTTCCTAGATAAGATAATTCATAAAAAAAAAAAAAGTGCTTTAGATGAGCTTAAAAGATGCTATTCTTATTCTATTCTGAAAGAAAAGATAAGCAAGAAATCAAAAAAAAGATCCAATCAATGTTTGAAGTCTCAATGGATTGAGTCAAGTGATAAATAAAGCAAAGAAACTCTTTTTTTGGAATGTCGATTAAAACCAAAAATATAAATTACAGAATTCTTATCCTCAAGGATTAGCGTACCGTGAATGAACTTTACCTTCAAAATTGTCATAGAACATAGTAAATAGGATCTAGGAACCATATCGATTCCAAGAGCACCTTTAAGATAGACTTTCTTCTTCCCACTGTTGAATAAAGAAAGACTAGCGCCTTGCATTCAAAGGAATTTCCCAGCTTTTTTCCTTTGTATATCATGAAGAAGAAAGAAGTAGGTGGGGGAGAGCTTTGAAAGCGAAAAGTAGATGTCACATAACTAAAAAGTGATGAAGTAGAATATTGAGGCTTTAGACTTTGATTATAAATGATCAAAGGTACAATCCTTAGGCTGGGAGATAAGGGAATCATTCACAGAGTCTGCTCCTCTTCTATTTTGAAGGGGCATCACCCCCTTTATCCTCCTATTTAGGAATATTTAGCTAGACTTTTTGGTGTCTCTCCTTGTGACTTGTTCAATTAGGATGAACTTTGTACTTTGTGTCCATAGTATATGTATCCGACACTAACTAGTGACTTAATAGGGTAGTCTACATTGCCATTTCTCGCATGTGCTAATTGAAGAGGGGGAGTTTTCACATTTTCTTTATGTATGTTATATTGTATCAACTGAACTAATTTTGCTTCTTTTCTAGTATAGTCAAAAGCCTGTAGTATACTACTCGTGGATCGAGTTATCATCGAGACCCGATCAAATTTTATTGAGGCGCTATAATAGGGAGTCCAAGCTTTAATATTCGTTTATACAACCACTATTTAGAAAGAGATACCTCAGCCAAACATGTTTTGAGTTTTTTTAGATTCTTTTTTAAAAAAGGTTTATCCATGGCCTAACCTTCTATAGTGCCAGTAGTCGCATAATGAATGAATTACGTAGTTTAGTTTCACATTACTTCCTCTCTTTTTCTATGGTTTGAAGATGCCCCATCCTAGATGATGGAGACTTCTCCTGATGTGATGAGGAGGTGCATTCATGAATGAACCCAATTTCATCTTAAGGGCGTTCATTTCCCAATGATAGATAGGTGGCTTCTTGGTATATTGGTAGTTCATTCAGTATCGATTCAGTGCTATAGCTTCGGGATGGTGAATTTCACCTAGTGGAGAAGGAGGAGGAGTATGTACTACTTACTTGTGGTCATACCTAGATCTATTTTTTATCATGAAGACACCTGGTTCCCAAAGAGCTAAAGATGCTGATCAAAATTTAGCAAATTAGGAAGTTCTTGCATGCACCAGGACCTCATGAAAAAGGAAAGGTTTGAACGTTGCTAGTAAAGCAAAGGTTGCTAATGATACCTATTATCCAAGAGAGAAGCACCTAATGTACAATAGCGTAGATAACGGAGGTCGAGTGCAACTATCAAGATAAAGAAAATTAGAGCCTTTCTTGTCCTCTGTCAACATTCCAGGATATGCATTCTGGTCTAATCAATTCTTTCAAAACTAAAGAAATTATATTATAGAATGGGTGCTAAGTGGGGTAGGTAAATGATTGAGAAGTATGTGGGCTAACAAAGATATGGAGGTTGATACATCAGTGATGACTCAATAAGAGGGCCAGGTTTCAACTTTTTGTGTGGAGGAATTTGAGGCAAAAAAGAGCATCTTTTGGTAGTCTCTATATAGTAAGGTTAAAGTAAGACTTCTAATATAATAATGGTTTGTAGTTATCTACGCACTTATGTTTGAGGATAAGACTTTGGAGAGCGACACATGATGCACAACTTTTAAAAAGAAGGTCTTCACTCTGGGATCAGATCATTCAAGTATGATTCAACAGAGTTGTTATGGTTAGCTCAATAAAAGGACCACTTAATCAAAGAGAGAGAGAGAAAGGGGGCATGGTACAATAGAATAAGTAGCTCAAGTGGCCTTTCAGTATTTCTTTAGAAGTCAGATCAAAATTTCATTAATGATCTTGCAGGTGATGGACTATTGTCTATGCAATTTCACATATCCAACACCTTCTTTGAAAATGCTTCATGCCTTTTGTTCTTATATATCAACAATTGTTGATTCCTAGAGACAACATGTCCTATATGTCTTTTAGTTGGTAATTGATGAATAACCAATATTTAGCTTAGTTTTTCTTAGAAAAAAAACAAAATAGGGTGTGGCCAAGCAACAAGGCAATGGGTTTTGGTCCCGTTACTAGGAGGTTCAAATTCTTCTGTCCCAAATAATTTCCATAAGAAATGAAAGATTCTTCTCTATTGAAAGAATGAAACAATTTTCTGTTTCATGTTGGATACAATGTTATCCAATCTGAATTCTATGAATGATTCTTAGAATCATATCTTTTTTTTACTTTATTTACTAAGTTACTACAATCTTTTCTTTTGAAATATTTGTGATTACTTTTCTTAACAATTCTTTGTTTATAAGATGGAGATGGATGCGAAAATATCATAATTTGAGGATTCTTTTTTTCTTTGATCTTACCTTACATGAGACTTTTTCCACTCCATAATAATGAACACAAAGAAACTTTCTTCTCGAACAATCTCTATGTTTTCAATTCAATGAAAATTAGATTAAATTGGAGATGGTAAAGAAGAAGTCAATCATAATATTAGAATCATAAAATCATATTTCATAAATAAAAAATGAGAAAATATTCATAATTCATATATTCATATTACAATATATTAATATATAATTATGACATAAGAATATATTGTCTATTTTTCTTATGAATATTTTCTTATTATTTCATTATTTCAGATTCTTTTATTATTCTATAATGTAATATTTCAATGAAAGATTTAGTTTAGTATATTCTTTAGTGAAAGTGGCTAAAAACTTTTAGCCATTCATGGGGATTAATTTTTCATTTGAATGAAAGTTAAGTCAAAGGCTTTTTTTACGTTTCTAATTTCTTTTTTTTTCCAAAAAAGGGGATCTTTTATTATGGACAATCCCGAAAGATTTGTTGAAGATATAAATAAGTTTGCTTAAACCTTTTTTTTTTTTTTCATGTGATATTATTCATATGAGAAAATATGGGGTTATTTGAAGTGAAATCTTTTCCAGAGAAACACTTATATATAAGTGTTATTTCTTATGTATCGGTTCAGCCAGTCACTCTTAATGATTGCATATTGAATCAATTTCATATGGTTCAAAATTCAAATGGGAGGGATGTTATGGTAAAACTTCATTTGAAATGATGTGGTAGAAAGCAACGTGCGACTTGAAGGACATGATTGGATGTGGATTATGACATCCACCATTTTCTACATGAATGAATATGGTCTTGTCTCGACATAGTTTCCTCTTCTAGGAACCTAACTGAATTTATCTTGGGTTGCTAAATAAAGATACTAATGGTATAGAAAGGTATAGCATATGATGGAGCTCGAGCAAAAATGATTCATTCATTTATTCAGGGAATAATCTAGGGTTATTGATAATAAATAAGTTAGACCAACTTTGTAAATATATCATATATATCTAAATCTAGATAAAAGGAGAGGTTCAAATTTGAACAAGTTTGAAATGAAAAAAATAGATCCAAAAATGGGAAAAAAAGAGGGTAGAGAGAGTTCAAGAAATTCAAAGGATTTCCTTTTGAACTCTTTCAAAAGGGGGCACGGTTCTTTGCCAAAGATCGATAGTTGACATTCACTTTAGAAAGTGTCAGATAGAGCTTGATAAAAAAAGGAGCTAGTTGAGGGCTTAAAAGTAAGATGATACAAAAGCAATAGCTAAAGTCCAGGCCACAAGCAACAAACAGGTGGATTGTAAGACTTAAGAATCAGTGGCTACCATTGCTGAAGTCCACCATTAGGAATAGCCCAAGAAGTTGAACATAAGACAGATGTTTTTTCACTACTGATGCTCCAAAGTCCTAAGGAAGTCTTACAGGACCCGTTGGGGACGATATGATTTTGATGACTTTTTCTTTTTAGATGATGATGAACTTCAAGCTGTATTTCAACTTGGATAGGACAGTGGCCAGATCTATGATTTTGATGATGAAGATCTGGACTATGGAGATGAGGCGCTTATTTTTGGTTCTTTTCCATATTCTGTTTGGGTTGCCTTTTCTCTTTCAAGCAAGGACTAAAGATGTGGAATAGCAAGCATAATAAGCTGCTACTGAGCCAATAAAGTCTAACAAGATTTTATTAAAGAAGCAAGTGAGAAAATGACCAAGCACTTTAAACCCCTCTACATCACTGTGCACATGGATGGTTGCCTAGTTTCAAGAGTGCTTTTGTTTTTGGAATACAGATCTTAATTTGATGCCCATCACCATGCTATACTTTCTAATTGAAACAACTTCAAGTTAGAATGCCCTATTAGGAAGTTCCACAATAATTGTTGTTTTCCATCTTCTTTGCACCAGCTCCTTCTCTTTTGACATGAAGAAAGAGTTGAAGTAGTGTGGGCTGACCATAAGCCCTTTGTCTTTGGACTCACATGCAATCAAAGCAGTTCTTTATAAAATGAAGATCATGTTACTATAGTGAAGTTTACAGGCAAAAGACATAATGGCCATCCAATAGGGATCACAGCCATACCTGTTAGGCCTAGTGGAAAAATCAATGGGTTAGGTGCTCCTATAAAATAATGCTACACACCTTGTCTTTCTTTACGATGCATGCAAGCAAGCTTTGGTTTTCAGTATTTTTGAAAGACCAAAATGTTGAATATTGAGTCCTCAGAGGTGCGGCCCAAAGCAAAGGGGGTGTCAGATGAGCTCGACAAGTTCACTTAAGAGTCTTTTGCGGAGTACCCAAGGTTGAATTTTCTCAGAGAGTGGAATTGAATGAAGAAGTTAAGGGTGCTATTGGTCAGTGAAATGTAAAAAGGCAAACTCACGAATTCCCTACATAATCTGCTTCATGTTAATGCTTAGAGTCAGACAACTCAATGAGATTGAGAGAACTCAATCCTTTAAATAAGTCATTTCATTGACTTTTTAATAAGGAAATCAAACCTCTCCTTCACAGTCGAGTCAAGATAAGCTGACCTGATAAAGGTTGTGACTCTCCTTTTAGTTTCTTTCTATACGCAATTTCATATATAACAATCATTCAGTCCTACTAAATCAAGTTTAGTGTTTGTTTATGATAAGCTTGCCCTAGACTAGCCTTGATGACTGAAATGGTCTACCTAAGCTAGTACCCGCTTGGTGTAAGTACTTCTAGAACTTGACATACTTTTTAGGAGAGAATAATTAAAAGGTGAGTTAAAACAATAAATTCCAATCATTTTCCAATCAACATAGCCAATTTTGTATAAAAAAATATCTAAAAAATCTAGATTAAGAAATTTTGATAAATTCAGAAATTTTTTAATAAATTTTGTATCAACAAAATCGAGATTGAGTGGGTGTCCAGTCGAGCTACTTTCTTGAATCAGGATATTGAGTATAGTTTTTTGAATTCGGATATTGAGTATAGAAAGAGAAATTTCCTCTCACTTCTTTCTTCTCCAGTCGAGTATAGCAAGCTCACCTCTCCTTTTAGTCAATCTTGTCTCCTCACTCTAAATGCTGCAATGGTACAACCTAGCATTGGGACAAACTGTGCAACACGAGATTGATCCACCTTATCATAATTATCTTTCTCTTAACCTGCACTTATTTTGGAACTTGAACTACAGCCATGAAGTAACCTTTTTCTGCTTCCCCAAGTCACGATGCTTCAACACAGATGAAGATGAAATTAAATCCACTCAAAGTTGCACCCTGCAACACATAAAGTTTACCAACTCTCTTGGCCTTCATGACAACCAATGCACCTTTGTAGACCTTAAGCACTTCATCATCTCCCAAGAATCTACAGTCTTCTTCACAGAGAATACTAAAAGATACAAGATTCTTCTTGAGGTATGGTACATGCGTAACTCCAGTCAATGTCTTAGTCATACCATCGTGCTTCTTCAACTCCACTGTGCCAAAACCTTCTTCCTTGCACACTGCATTATTTCCTATGTCAACATAGCTAGGCTCATAATTTGAAAAAAGATCCTTATGAGGACACCTCTAGTACAAACAAGTTGAGTATAAAATCCATTTATCACTGCATCTGACTCCTGCTGTAATCGAAAAAATATCTCTTGAATTTACACTTATCCACTCTACAGCTATACTAGCATCTGCAAACTTGTCCTCCCTCTAGCTATTAGTGTCATGCTCCTCTTCTTCGAAGCTTGACAATCTCTCTGATGCTCCACACCTTTTCTTATTTCATAAGAAAACTATCTCTTTTCTTTTGACAAAAAAAATCACCTTTTCTTCTTTTAGAATCAAACTATCACCTTGATGAGTTCAAGTTTGTGACTCCTTCACTTTGACCATACCCTCTTTCAAACTATCACCTTTCTGAATGAATTCTGCTGCCCTCTCCTCAAAGAGTAGAGCTACTTCTATTACTAAGGTGGGAACTCCTTCTTAACAACCTCTTCACCTTCTTGAAGTAAGCCCTCCATAAGCTACTCAGAAGCCTTCTCTCATTGACAACCCTTATGTGTCACATCTACCTTCTCATAGAAAATCACTACAGGATAGGAGAGATCCTTCTTTGCTATTCACAAGAGAGAGGGATGATAACTTATCATATGATCATATGCACCTATAACTACTTCTAGTTTATATGCACTGCTAAAAGGTTGAATTCTGAATGATTAGGTTAGGGCATGGTAGAGTTCCTCTTTAGAACTATTCTTTTAGGTGTAGTTCTGTCAAAGAGCTAAGAGCAAACTCTGGCCTGGGGGGCCAAAGACATTTAGGTGTAGAGAAAGAGAAAAAGTAGCTTCAATTTCTAAACAGGGAAAGCATACCTAGAAAATCTAGATTGGGATCCCATTGATCTAGTGGAAGCAATGGCAGGACATGGATAATAAAAGATCCTTTTCCATAGCCAGGATCTGGAGGTTTGTTGTAGCCACAGAAGCTATGAAAAACCACTCTTCTTCATCTCGCATTCAATTTGATCATCACCTATTGTTCATTCAAACTAAAGGTACTCCTCAAATCGCGAGTACTAATAGATATTAGGCCTACCCATCATCCTTCTATAATAGGGCACTCAATCAATATCCAATCAATCGCTCATCAGTTGTGAGTTACGAGCTACTCTTTCTCTTCCTATCACTAGGTCATTCTGTTAGATTATATTGCTTTATGATTCTATTCTATTAGTCTGGCACTGATATCCTTCATTCCTGAAGAGTTTGAGTCAATGGTAGAGTTGATCAATCACCCCAGGTGTTAGGCCTATCTTGTTTCAAATTATGATCACGATCCTTTCCTCGATTTAGGGATTAGGGTGGTGTGCTCTATCTAAATTTCAGGTGTGCTCTTGTGAGTGGGGGTATGAGTTGTGCTAGAAGGGGCGTAACAAATAGGTGATTCAAATGATTGCATATAGAAAGAGAGAGTCAGAACTTTGGAGAGTTATCAACTCAGGTGAAAAACTAGAGCTTCTTTAGACTATATAAGTTCTTCTTTTCTACCTTTCTTTCTTATCAATGAAAAAGAGAGAATAATGGGTACATAAGACTTCATTACGAGTGTGGAGTGCTTGCTTGGATCAAGTCACGTAGCTACTTTCCTTGCAGATTTTAAGTATTCCATTCCAAAGTTTCTTATCTAGGCTTCGATTATCATGTGTTAAGAATATGATCCTTCCTTGCTCGGTTGAGCAAGCTTAAAATCCCTGCTTGAAAAGTTCTAACAAAACAAGCGTAACATAATTGAAAATTGGAGTTACAGCTGACTCTGACTCACTGCTTCAAGAGAATAAAGAAGGTGTTACTATTCATAATAAATAGAGTTTTCATGAACATTGAAAGCCTTAGATGTGGATGCTCAAAGAATGAAAAGAATGAGTAGAAGAAGGGACTTGGATGAAAGAAAGTAGTTGTTTACTTACCTACTGATATTGCATGGTCTTTCTTAGCATGAGTCTTGCTCTTATATAGAGAGGCTGCCACATAGTTTCAACACAAAAGACTATTAAACAAGTAGGGCTAGTTAAAGACCTACCTTGACTCTCTAGTCTCTATTCCATTGTAAGGAATCCTCAAGAAGTTCTCAACTTGATGATAACATGAGCTTCGGTGCTACTACTTATCATGATAGCAAGGTCCACTCAAAGACAATATACAGATTCCATTTCAATGCAGCTTCATCGGATCAAGCTATTCTCACCTTCTTGTCTAACCTAATAAGAACTAAAATCAAGGAGTTTATCTTAATTTCTGTAGAGAAGCCTATTCAGGCAGATAGAATCATTTCATATTGTGTGACAAAGAGACTTCCTTTGAAAATAATGCAATTTCAAAATAGCAAAAAAAAAAAAGAACTTCTTTCAAGTAAAGCTGAAAAATCTCCCTAGGCAAGCTGCTTTCTTTACTTTAGTCTTTATGTATGTCTCCCCCTCTTAGAGTCTAAGTCACTGGATAAGGCAAAAAGTATATCTTCCATCAAGCCAATTCAAAATGTCTTTTGAATCGATAAATTGTTGAATGCCTATAATCATACTCGCATAACATCCATTTTCTTTCTTTTCATTTCAATAAACTTGGAAGTCTAGTCTTGCTAAAGTAGTAAGATGCTGGCTGAGAATTATGATAAGGCATGTGGAGCTTAACAAAAAATGTTTGAATCTAGGCATCTTTTTGGATAACTGGTAATCTAAAAGATTTGATTTTTTTTCCATGTTTTCCGTTTGAGTGGAGGCTATAATTTGACTTTTTTCTAACATCGCATGCTTGACGGATATAAACAAGAATTGTCTTTTCACTGGAAAGATGCCAGGTAAAAATAATAAATTTTCCAATCTTGCTATAGTAAGAGTGTAGTTTGGAAGGGCTTTAGTTTATTAGTCCTAATCTAATGCATTTTGAGTGCTAAGGTGGCTCTTACGTAGAGGGTACAAAGCTCTAATAAGGTTCCTCCATGGCATGTATAAGAGGAAGTTGAGGGTCTAAAGATTAGCATTCAAAACTATCTAAAGAAAGGACTCAAATTTTGAGCATTTCTTGCTTTACTAGTGAGCTAATGTTATCAAGGCATCTATATAAGAATGTGGTAAGGAAATTTAGATAGGGGTTGGGGTGTGTGCTAAGTGCTTATATATCATTGGATATTCAATTTGGTATAGGTAATTAGCTCTCTTAGTGGGTTCAATCCATAATGTTTCATATAGATCAGGTAATATATTACAAGCAAGACAATTTTCAAGCAGGCTCAAGCTCTAGGGCCACATATCATTAGGTTAAGTCAATCCTTGATGATCGAACCATTACTTTAAGGTGACTCTGTCCCTCTTTCTTACGATACAGTTCATTTCATCCCTTGACACCATTATCAAGTTGGAGTCTTTACCAAGTTAAGGTGCTTCTATTCTTGGGCTCAGGAAAACTATTCAAGTAAGTGAATCTATAAAAGCCTTTAGCTGAAGAAAGCTATTAGCAAAACAGGGACCTCATTTTTGTCTAGCCCAAAAGCAAAAGCAAGGAACCTCAATTCGATCCAAGGTAAAATTTTTCTAAAGAGAAAGCTTTCACACAAAATTTAGATGTCAAATAGATCCTCCTACTTACTATACCTCCTTTTTAATCAACTGCTTTATACTCCAATGTTGCATAGTTTAACGGAGAAAAGAACCTAAAAGGATAAGAATATCCATAAACCCCAAGGAAATTGCCTATAAAGACACTCCCAAAGGTTGTAAACTTTATCCAAAAATACTTAATCTTACTGGTTTACTTACTAGCTTATAACTAACCCGCTCTTGTAACCAAAAATCCCTAGTCTAAGAATAGACTATTTCAAAGGAAGATACCCTCATAGTCATAATAGACCCCATTATCAACTAGCTAAGGGTAATAGCAGAAATGATTACCTGCTAAAAATCTTTCATTATTCAACTTGCTTGGTGAAGATAAAACAAAGGAAACCATATAGAAGAAAACTACCTACTCATCATGAATTTGAAAAGACTTAGTATCCATAATAAATGGATAGAAAAATGAGTATCCTCTTGGTTAATCCCTGGTAGCTCCCTAAGTTCTCCCACTAACTAGAACTATTGCTACAACTCAGACTTCAACTTCAATCTGAAAGATAGTCGAAAGCAAATTCAAAAGACTAGCTACAAGAGATTCTCTTTTCCTAGCCTTTTACTTCACTTGTAATCTAACTAGATTAAGCACTTTAAGGATGCGGTGAAGCTAGTATTGAATTTCTCGTTGCGTTGAAGGAAGAAGTGATGTTGGTGGTAAGGCCCTTAGTTAGGAGATTAGAAGTAATAAAGCTGTGCTCATGGGGTGATACTTGCACTATGCTCTGATATGGCGAGAATTATTTAGTTTAGTAAAGGCATGACTTAAGCCTACTCGAGACGGGAGGTTTTTTTATTAGACTAGCTTTGGCTTGAATTGTTTTTTTGACTATTTCTAGGTATAATATTAAGGGACGAAGGAACTCGACTGTACCCTTGATCCTAACCCTTGAGAGTGCAATAAAGAATTGGGATGGATGGAAAGAGACTGGATTTCTTATCATATGAGAATATTTCACTCGCTTCCCAGCTTACCTTTTTGCATACAAAAAATTAAAAAAGAAAAGGAACTGCTTTAAAGTAAAGGCTTTTAAGGGGATTGAATGAGTTCTGGATAGGAACTTAGTTCAGTTCACAGGAGCTTAGTCATTTTCTTTTTCTTGTGAAATGGCTAAAGGAATAAGAACTCAAACTACTATATAGGCATAGTCTGCTATTATGGGGTTGCCTCTTTTCTTTACTTAGGGAGATTATCTAAGCTCTAAGCTGGCTCTTTAGTCTAACATGATATTACTTCATAGAAAATTAAAACCTCTTACCTAATGAGGCTAGATCACTATGGATTACATTAGGAAGACATTATGGCTGCCGGGGAAAAAGAAGTCTATTAGGACTGCTGGAACTAAAAGAACTTAGCCTTAGACTAGAATGGATCAATCTAACTAGGAAGGCTTTGAATTAAACTTCTATGTGTACTGGGGATATCTATTACAATTGGATGGGCTATAAAAGGTACTACTACTAGTATGAAAAATAGAAAGACATCTAAGGAGCCTATCAACTACTCCTTAAGGATAGAAGAGAATTCCCACAAGAACTTGATGAGTTTACCTAAGTCCTCAAAATCATGGGCTTGGGACTAGAAATGCAGAGAATTAGCCTAGCATGCTAACTCGCTCTCTGGAAAAAGGAATGGATGAAAGATAACCAACAATCATAATGGCTGTAATAGAATTCTTGATGATAGGAAACTATATACAAAGACAGTGCTAGTTGGAAGGCCTTAGGATTGAAACTAGCCAAAAGTAAACTCTCCCTTCTACTAGATTGACCTTGCCAGATGGATTGTGTTAGAAAACAAACTTGTCTCATAGCCTTCTTATTAATATGTTGGGTTACACTCGCTTGTCTTTCTATTTTTATGTGTTTCAATGGAAAAAAGAAAAAAGGAAGATATTTAGTTGTTTGTTCATTTTATGACCCCACCTAAAGATATTCTCACTTCACTTTAGCTGATGTTTGAATGGATTCCACGATAAAAAAATCTATGAAAAAGATCACTTTCATAACTCTATTGAAGATTGGTACCTTTTCTACTAAAAATTTTTTCCTTTAGGATTGAAACTACTGGGGAAACATACCATAAGTTTGAGTTTGATTCATCAATGCATCGATATGGGTGAAATTTGATGGATAGGAAGGAAGGCCTACAAAGAAAAGATATAAAAAAGTTCAAGAAGTTTTTAAATGTTGTGTCTTTTTTAAGGCCCCAATAAGGAACTGATCAAAGTCTAAAATCTATTCTTGTTAATGCAATCTGGTGTGTACTAATGAATTGAGTCAGTCCTTCTCCTACCCAAAAAATAATAGAAATAAAAAGGAAAAGGGAAGTCCTATACAGGTACTTCCGCACCACATTGAAAGAGTTTTGTGGAGTATTATAAGATATCCCCTAATCTTTTTTGATATCACGACTATTGCTTCACTGGGAAATAAAAAATTGGACCTCATCTTCATCAAGACTAGTGACTGCTTCTTGCATGGGACTAGAAGAATATCTAAGATTATTACCTATACTTAATCGATTCACACAGTAAATTAAATGAAGCCAAACAAATCTAGTTTGAAATGATAACCTTTACTATACGAGAAGAAAATGAATAATAGGATTGGGTTCAAAGCCGAGAAATGCATTTTATTTTATAGCAACCCTTAGGAAAGAAAAAGAACACCATTTGCTAATTCCAATTGCAATCGGCCAAAAGCGCAAAAGAGTTCACTCCAAGCTACTAGGCTACCAATTTCTATTCAAGCATCTTAAACTAAATCTATCTATAATGATTGCTATTTCATCTCCATGAAGAGGATCTTCTACTAAAGGAATTGGTGATCCCTAGCTTGAGGCTCAAACTCTGGAAGCCAACCTGCCAACATACATTGTGGGTGATGACCATCTGCAAATTAAGTGACATCTTTGAAAGAAGGTAGGGTTTGCCAGCATCAAGCTCTAAGGATGGGTATTCTGTACTAGCTCAAACCCCTATAGCAGGCGACCATAAGTTGCTTCTTCAGTCTTAAGAATTGGAGGTGAAGACTCCCTTAGTGGTCCAGTCCCATATACATTGACTGGCTTGTTGCACAAAAGAACAAAAGAGAGAGGCCTCTAAAAAAGGAATTTTTTGAACTTTTTTCAGCATTTACCCTTCAAAGAAAAGGAAAGAGAGGAATGAAGTACTCGACAAAAAGGAGAGAAAAAAAAGAAATTAGATAGATTCAGTGGATTTATCAACCATTGATGACAACCTATGCGGTAGAAAATCGCCTAGAATTTTTGCACCAAGAAGGATAACCTAATGGCGAAGCAATACCATATGCATGAAAGCAGCCATTTGGAGATTGACAATAGAAGTTGTCTCTTCCTACAGAAGTCAGATAAAACCATCAAAAAAATCAATATAGAAAGAATAGTGCCATCTACGCTTACTATTGAAAGGAAGACAAGTGGCACCCACCTTTCACTATTAGACTCAGGACTTCTTCTCTAGGTTATTCTTTGGGGTGCATCCTTCAGGTGATTCAATTGGAAAAGAATGAATCATGAGTTTTGAATGAGTAGAGTGTTTTAGCTGGTAGGAACGGGGGTGCACTATTTTGTACAAAAGGATGTTTGGATTTCACCCTTTCAACCTCTAGGAATAGAATATGTGAACCTAGAGATTTCATAATATATATTTTCGAATTGAAATAACAAAGTGCCTGCTCGAGTTGTCTGGGGTAAATGGAATGATGCAGAGCTTGAATTTGACCCTCTTTACATAGAAGAGCAACCGAGTTCTTGCTCTGATATATGAATGAATGAGAAAAACGTGACAACTAATAGTGTGCCTCACCTATCATCTACCAGAAAAAACTAGGAAGGCAAGAGAAAAGTAGAAAAGATTAAAGCAAGGTGAAAACCTTTCATGGTATCAAGTGTAGATACCGTATGAAGAAGTTTCAAAATAGTAGCATTGCTTTTACACACTGTCTAGAAGAACTACAAGACTGCATTCAAAATATCATTACCAGTAATATCCCTATCTCTTTGAAGAATTCAACTCTAGACCCATCAGGTCCAAGGGCCTTTCCAGCCTAAATATAAAGCCTCTTTCTTTCCTGCTCAGTAAGAGGAGCTAGAAGTGACTTCACTTGAATAGGATTCAATATATTCAGTTTCCTCCATAGCTTTAGCATGGTTCCCCTTGAACTCAAGAGTCCAGTAAAACCTTCTTTGAAATATATCCTGCTTCATCCAAAAAGAGAAGAATTGAGTCTTAGGTCCTCTTCTCCTAGATCACCCCTACAGAGGTTAAAATAACCTAGTCTATCATAATATTCACTATTTCTGGGATGCTTTCTACTTCTTTCCACTTTGGGCCTTGCTATATTCCAAGAAACTATGTCCTCCCCCTCTTCCTTTTCCAGGAAATGAGATTATTATCTTGTGCTAAATCTGTTACACTCCTTTCGAGCTACTAGTGGACGTTCTGTTCTCATCTTTTTTGAATTTGAAGCCAATTCCAACTTTTCTTTAGAGATGAAAATATGGGTATAGCGATTACTCCTTCTTGCTGGGGTAGAATGGTATGGTCTAACTCAATTTGTGTGCTTGATGCAAATGGTCCTACTCCTTCCCCTCACATCCTTAAACTCTAAGCTATCTAGCTAAATCAATCTAACTCAATTGCCAGTATGGTGGATATTTCAAGGAGAAAATGACAGGAACAGCTCCCCGCTTTTCCTATATTTGGATACCTTATATATATATATATATATATATGCTATTTTCCTTGTTAGGATAGATAGAAGAAAATCCCTATCTCCAAGTCCTTTATAATAATTCCCAGGTGCAAAGTATGTGGGCAGTAAAGGTTGCTAGCCTTCGAGAAGGGGTGTAGCCAATTCATATATTCTTTTTCCTTCTAAATGCAAATCTAGGATCTAGGATATGTAAAGTACCCAGGAGCCTAGCCTTTCCTTATGAGGGACTACTACTTCTTAGATTACATGGTTAGTCTTTCCATTTCTTACGAAGACAAGGATGGTTTGCAAGGAGGTCTACTGGTAGAGCAGGAAGATGGGAAAACTAGAAAGCGGGTAGAACTTATGCCTATCTGAAAGGTCAGACATGTAAGCTGACCCTACTTTGTGATCTCTTACTGCTTGCTCTTCTGCTTGTAGATATTTCTTGGTTAATATCATCTCTCCACATCTTGCTAGCTTTCATTTCTCATTGCATTGCACATGACTTCCCCTATGTTATATACATTGAAAATGAAGTCTTGGCTAGAAGAAAAAAAGATATACTAGTTAGTTGTCTCAAGCACTAGTTTGTATGAATTAGCATTTCAGTAGAACATTAGATTCTTTCTCCATTTTTTATTGACATATCGTCTTTCTTTCTATTCCCACATAAGAATCTGAGAAAGAGGCTTAGGCCCGCTTACTAACTAAGCTTACTAAACTCACTAATATGCATAATAGGTTAGCTTCATCCAATGATCCCATCAGAGTCATTCTTTCTAATATAGTCTCAAATTGCTTAAAAGAGTTGGTCTCCCTTTAGATGATGTTTTCCTCCCTTTCAGCTTAGATGTCCGCCGCCTCTAGCCGATGTGCACTAGAATGAGTTCAACTAGTGCCTTTCTCTAGACCTCCTATCCTCTAAACTTCCTAGATTGAGCGGGTTCAGAGTGTTTCTAGCAAAGCTAGTAATGTGCGTCAAACCTTTCTACCCCATGTGAACCACATAAAAGATACAATTCATTCTATTCCATCAGTTCTCTTGGACTAAGACCCCAAGGATATCCCCTAATGGGAGATCAGGTTTATCCCTCCCTTCACGATCATAGTCTTATTAGAAAAAGGGTTCTCTTGGTTGCCTGCCACTCCTCTGTTAGCATTGGTTCCTTTTTGGGGCCCACCCTGAGAGACCTTCTTCGGGACAACCGGTAACTTTAGACCAGCAGATCGAGGAAGGGAGGATTCGAGATAGAATACTATCTCAAGGCTCTAGTAATAGAATGTCTCTTTTCAAGGTCATACATAATTAGACTTTCCTCTGCTTCAATCCTAAAGGGGCCAAGTGAGTTCCCGAACACATAAGTTATCACTATGCTGAGATTTTTGAAGAAACTATTTTCTTTCTTTTAGAAGAAACTATTGCCTTTCTTTATTCCCTGAGCTATGCATCACTTGCTCTACTTCCTGCATATTCCTTCTTTATCAATTCATTTAGAATAAAAGAAAAGAATAGTCACTCATGAACTATCTATCCTCTTGCCTTGCTCGAGCTACTTCATTTATTTCATTTCCTTTTCTCTAACTGGAACCCTACTAGTAGCATTACAATAGAGCGAATGAATACTGAAAGCTATATTGAGTGCTTTCGCAACATCAACATGCTCTCTTCCAACTATACCACTTTTTTCTTTTTGACCAAGAAAGTCAGGTGTGGTGATCTTATCCCAGTTGATTTATCTCGACTTTACCAGCTCATGAACAACATTCATCAGACTTGAGCAGTTGGTTTTGACTCATTCATGTATCTTGTTGAAGATAGACTTCAACCAAATAGTATGAATTGACTTCGGGTTTGCACCCTATGTGCTCAATCCGATCAAAATTCTTAAATAACATATATAAGAATTGAAATAATTCAGTATGCTAATTTTGACCATTTCCATTTTTGATTGATAAAGAGACGAGGCAAGGAAATCAATGTTTTCTCCCAACAAATTTTCCTAAATCTAATAGATGTCGAACCAACATCTCTCATTCATCTCGAATCATAAAGCAAATGGACTAGTTCTAGCTTTGGATTCTATTATTTTGGCTTCGCTTCGGCCTCAGCCTGGGCTCATTTCAGTGCTCTTTAGCTTGTTATGGTTTTCTCCTTTTCTCATTATAGCTTCATCGCTTTGCTTGACTTTGGCTATAAGCTAGCTCTTAGGTACACGAAGAAGCCATAAGGCTTATGTCGTGACTTGAAGGTTCAGTTTGGGTCAAGAGCGATAAAGAAAAGAAGTAAGAAAGAAGCTCAACTAGCTTTGACGTGCCAAATTGATATTGCCCTTCACATTCCCAAATGCCTAGAAGAAAGAGACCTAACCTAAGTACAGAAACAAGTGTAACTCCACTTCAGCCTTTCTTTACTATTCCTTTCATGAAATGAACAAGTAGTCCTTCCCTAGCCCCAGACTTTTCTATTCTCCACCAAGATCTTCAAGGGTTTCACCTTGCGTTTGCCCGATGAGAGTTTGATCAATCCCTCTCATTGTGGATGATCGGAGCCAAAGCCAAGTGTCCAGGTCAATCCAATTCCCAAGTTATGATAAGTAGTTGAACCTAATCTCTTCATTCAGTAGGAGGTCTTATGGGAATCTATAAGAATCTAAGAAGAAAAGTCAGGTGGTACACTTCTCTATGGTACAACTATTTCATGTTTGCGTCAGAATTCCTTCTTATTATTATGACGATCTAAAAGATTCTTTCAAAAATAGCTCAGTTAGCACTTTCACTCTAGTTCGGATACTCCTCCTTCTTCTTTCAGTCGAGTATAACACTAGCGCTTCAACTGTACTTATACACTTCACTATCGCCTCAAACTTGTCTAACTGAAATGCTTCATACCTTTCTTTGGAGGGGAGTCTTGAGCTATGACTTTCTTTCCCTTGTCAGCAACCGAGAAAGTTGCTCAGACTTCTAGCTTCTTGTAAGAAGCTCTATTCATAGGCTTGGCCTTGTGGAGCTTATCATACAGGATGACCTATTTGGGCTTTTCCTTAGAAATAACATTATGTAGCTTTGAGATCTTACTTAAAAGCATCTAAAAGGTGGTAATTTCAAACCCTCTGAGATACGATGCAATCAAGCCCTGAATGTTCTTCAGTTGTAAATTAACTACGTGCTCTTCTTGAAGCTGGGGTTCACATTTCATTCTTAGATTCATCCACTTGAGAATGTACTCGAACAAGGACTCTGAGTCTCTCTTCGTTTCAATCATCAGGTCCTACTGCAGTTTTCTACTGCCCCCCAACAAGCCTTTTGATGAAGAGTTCCTCATGTTCTGAGAAAGTCTTTACTGAATCATTAAGTAATTCGGCGTACCAATCAAAAGCTATTCCCTAAGACTACTGACAAATTGTCAAAGTAGTAATGCATCATTGCCACCTATATTGCAGTAGCTAGCACGGAACTAGGCTAAATGTTGCTTCAAGTTTCCCATACCATCAAATACTTTGTATTGAAGTGACACGAAACCCTTGGGGTACTGAACCACTTTGTACTCCCTCGAGTAGGATGTTGTTCAAGTGAGAAGAAGCCATGGCCTCCTTGATCTTTTGATCTAGGAGTAGGTGTAACTGCCTCTCTATCAAAGTGACTAGCAATGACTCATCTGCCACTGCTACCGTTGGTAGCACTGGATGGATAGTGGATGTTGACTTTTGTGCACTCACACCAAGGAGGTTCTCTGGTGACACCTTTGTCTACTCAGCTCAGGTTCCGAGGGTAAAGGGTTGGGCTCAACTTGAGTTTCCTGATGGGTTGGAGCTATAGTCATCAACTTGGAAATCATTTTCCTCATCTCTTCCATCTGACTCTGTAGATCCCAAATGCATTGATCCTTTTCTTTGATCTAACTTGGTCAATCCTCTTGGGAAAGTAGGGGTCACTGGACATCTTAACCCTATTCTAATGTTGGGTTGCAGCTTGGGCCTTTGCCTTGGCTGTAACTTGAGCTCAGGTTTCAATGACAAACACTATCCTAATAAGGAGATTCTTTTCCTTTTGCCTCTAAAATTTTTTCTACAGTTTCTTACAAAGTTGTAACAAGACCATGCTAGAACTCATGGGGTCAGTTTGGACTAAATAGGTCAATTGTATTCAATTGGTCAAATCGGGTTCAACCAAGGCTTTGATCATGTCATCAATTTGAAATGAACTTGAGCCATTGGTTGCAATTAATTTGGGTTAGATTTTGATTTGACCCAATTTGGTCTATTGGGTCAAATTGGGTCAAAGGGCCAATTAGGCTTGGTTTGGCTCAATTGATGATCAAGACATGCTCAAGGGTTGATCTTAGGCTGATGGGAATCATTGGTTTTTATTGATTTAGCTTAGGATGAAATTTGGCTAATTTGGTTCTTGTATGTTAAGTGGGTTGACTTGGTCAAATGACCAAATTAACTTGGCTTGACCTAATTAACTGTAATTGATCAATCAAGTATGATCAACAATCATCATATGAGATTTTGGAGAGTTTGGCTTAGTCGAGTTTGGGTTGGATTGAAAATTGGCTCAAGTTGGTCCCTGATGCAGGGCATCATCATCACCATCATTGATGTCATCATCATAAAGATTAAATCCATGATTGGGCCTTTTGTTATAATTTAAGTTATGTATTATTGGGCTTTTATATTTTGTATGTCTTGAGCTTATATGTATTGGGCTATTCTTATGTCATGGCCCATGAGTCATTGTAGTAGGTATGACACTTTGGGTAGGTATAAAATGAGTGGTAGGTTTAGTAGTAGGTGGTGGTAGGTGTAGTTATGATGGTGTTAGATTTGAGTTTGGAGTTAGGTTTAAGTATTCTTAACTCTCTCTTTCAATCCTATAAATAGGGAGACTCTTGTAATGCTTGGTACTTGAATTTGGAATGAAAGTTATCTTCTTAAATTTCTTTTACTATTCTTTTGTGTGCTTTTCTCTTGAGTGATGGACTACTTGAGTGTGTGAGTTCACAACCCTTAGAGAAGGACTTCTAAGGAAGGAACGTGATCTCCACAATGACGGACTATTTGTAGAGGTCGACTTCAACTTATCCCCACTGCGTTATTTTAAATCCATGATTAGATCGCTCATAACTTTTCGCTTTCTTTGCACTTATAAGATTCAGGTCTCTAGTGTGGTTGACATAACTTTAACTAAGATCTTTTAACTTCACTAAATTCATAATATTGTGAATGTGCTCAATAGTAGTGTGCATTTATCATTACTCTTTGTGAGGATTTAAGAGTTATCGGTGTAATAAACATCATATCATAAAAAGCACCCTTGTCCTACATCAGTCCCTTTGGTCAAATGGGCCTAAATAGGTCAATTGGCTAGATTGAGGTTTGATTAGTTTAATTAAGTTTGAATATTGATTTGGGATTGGTTTATAGCTTTGATTGTAAGTGATTTGGGTTTGAATGAATTTTGGCTCATTTGGATATTTTGGGTCAAGTGAGTTGACTTGGTTTAATTTGGATTGGTTTTGGTTTGATTGGATGTGATTGTGATTGTAGATTTTGGTATTGCTTGAAGTGACCATTGAAGGATCAAATTAATTTGAGAGAAAATCAATTGAATTTGATTTGAAGGGATTTAGCTAAGTCCATAAGTTTAAATCATGAGCTTAGGTTTGGTTTGATTAAGTTGTTTTGGAGATTTTAAATTTGATTTGGAGGGATGATTGGAGGGTTGATTGATTTGTCAGAAAATCAATCGAGTTTGATTTGGATTGAAAGAAATTTGGTTAACTCCATACAGTTAAATCACAAGGCTTAGGCTTAAGTTACTTAGATTTGATATTCAATTGGATTTAAGGCTTGAATTTGATTGTTGGTTTAATTAATTTGAATGAATTGAATTTGAGGTTTAGTTTAGGCTAAGCAAGTAGGCATAAGTTGGGTTTAATCTATAAGGTAGGTAGATTATCCTAACCCTAAGATATGATTTAAACCTTATGGCTAATCCTTCTAAGTCTCTAGGCTTAGATTAAGTGTTCACCTAGTTACTAGAAGTGTCTTATGACTAAGGAGCTCTTAGTGTCTAGAAAACTCCTAGATCTATGGTGGAGGATTGGACCCTCACTCCAAAAGTGAGGTCAACAAAAGGACCCCCAATATGTGTGGTGTAATCAAAGGGCAAACTACACGTATTAACATTGACCAAGGTGATTAACAATGTCTAGAATGATTGCAAGCACTAATGAAGATGGTCTATACCTAAACACAAGAGGTAGATAGAATCATGATCTTAGTGAATGCAACTCATCTCCTGCCAAGGGCATAAGAGAGCCAAGAATTTGGTTTGAAAAAATTTCATGTCAAGGACATGAAGAGAGATCCGCTAGGGATTCACACATGCATTGGATAAGATATGAGATAGGTTTATGCCAAGGGAATAAAAGAAGGAATGCTAGGAATTGAGGTGTGAACTATCTATAGGGACATGAGTTTGAGCTATCCACTGAGGATATATATTTGAATTTGATTTATTTTAGTTTGCTTTAACTTGGGGGCATATCCGTTGGGCATATAGGTTGAATCCATTAGAGATCAAGACTAGATTTATTTTGGCTTGATTTTGTTTGATTTGACTTGTTTGACTTTGAATTTGTTTGTTTAAATTTCTTTTATTTTGGGCTCCATTAGGGAAAGAATGTGATTTGACTTTATTAGGGAGATTAAATTGGATTTTATTTGATTTGTTTTGATTTAATTTATTTTGAGGGTATAACCTCTAGGGATATGAGCTTGGTTGAATTTTATTGATTTAATTTTGATTTGATTTATGGACACTGTCGATGTGTGATGGACCCACTAAAGAGCCAAGGGGACCTTGACCTATCTCAAATTTACAAGTCCAAAGGAGTAGTCTACCAGTCATAAGGTAGGGCTATCCAACCTAAGGATTTTCTTTCGGTGTACAACGACTGTGCTAGGAAGAAAGCATAGGAGACTTACATCTTTGAAAGCAGAGACAACCACTAGGGTGACTTGTTGGATGCATAACAAATTGAACCCGACCTAGGGCAACTAATGAGTGAGTGCCACTGAGCATCTAACCTCGACACAAGAGTAGTTAGAATTAATATCATTTGATTTCATTTAATCTGATTTGGTTGATTGAATTTGACTTAGTTTTATTTTAATTTATTGATTTGGTGCGATGGACCCACTAAGAAGGGGCTATGTCAGCTTGGGCTTGTCTCAGATTTACCGATCCAAAGAGGTAGTCTACTAGCCGAAGGGTGAGACTAACCGACTCAAGGGTTGCCTTTCAGTGTGCAACGACTATGCTAGAAAGATAGTGTGAGGACTTATATCTTTCAAAGAAGAAAAGTTGCTAGGGTGACTTGTTGATAGCACAATAAATCAAACATGGCTTAGGGAGACTACTGAGTGAGTGCCATCAGTGATCTTACCTTGACTCAAGAGTAGTCAGGTTGATTAGTTTAATTTGATGGACCTTATCAGTGTACGATGGATCCTATCAATGTGCAATGGACCATACTGAGAAGAGGCTATGTCAGCCTAGGCTTGTCTCACATTTACCGATCCAAAGGTGTAGTCTACTAGCCAAAGCATGAGACTAACTGACCTGAAGGATTCATTTCGGTGTGCAATGACTATACTAGGAAAAAATCATGAGGGCTTACATCTTCCAAAGTGAAATAGTTGCTAGGATTACCTGTTGGTAGCACAAAAAATTGAACCCAACCTAAGATGACTACTAAGGGAGTGCCACTGGGGATCTTACCTCAACTCAAGAGTAGTCAGGCAATTCGTATAGGGAGTTTTGCTAACACTGCCTAAAGATAGGATGCATGCTTAGAAAAAGGTACCGCTGGGGGTGTTCTCCTAATCTACAAGAGAAAATATATTTTGTTTTTTTATATGTTCATGTGGACCCTATTGGTGTGAGATGGACCACACTAAGAAGGAGTCACTAGGGCTTGGACATATCTCAGATTCATTGGACCAGGGGAGAGTCTGCATATCCATAGTACAGACTTCCAATCATTGGTGTGGTTATTAAGAAAGGGGACTATGCAATCCAATAGTACCCTGGGTAGTGTCTAGATGGTGTCGCAAATAGGGGTGGAATCAACATCAATTTTCAAGATGGTCAAATTTATATGTTAGGACAAAATAAAGAGCTTTCGGACTCACCCACTCAAATATGCCAGGTCCACTAGTCACAAAGACATTATCTGAATAGAGTGCTCATAGGGGAAGTGCCATGAGGGGCTTTATCTTGATCCCTAAAAAGAAAGCCTAGAGGTGTACGGTGGCCAACTCAAGGAGAAAATGTAGGGACTTACATCTGCCATGAGTGGTGCCATCCACCGGGTATTAGCATAGCTAACACCAGCCAACCTTTAGGCCCCCGTTGGTGTGTGACGATCAATATAGGAAGAAAGTGTAGGAGACTTACATCTTCATAGATGAAAATGATCATTAGGGCAACCTGTCATCGGCTAGATAGCTACTATCCAACCCAGGGCGACTACTAAGTTGGGAGTCTCGAGGAAGGACTGGACCCAAACTTGAAGTAGTCCAAAGGAGAGGAGTCGCTAGGGGACTTACCCTAATCCTTGAATATACTCAACCTAGTCAGTGCATGAAGGGTAGTCCAAGAAGAAAGAGTAGGAGACTTATATCTTCTTAAACAAAGCCAACACAAGATAGCTTACTGGCCGTGTAGGTCTACCACACTAATAAAGTGCTCATCAGTGTGCAGTAGTTAAGCTGGGAAGAAAGCATGGGAGACTTACATCCTCCTAAGCAAGAAAACCACTGGGGTGACATGCTGGCTAAGTAGTGAATTGACCTGACCTAGAGCAACTACTAAATAAGGGCCGCTGGGCCATTATCTCAACTCAAAGTTGCTCGAGATAAAAGATATGTGTTTGTTTTGTGTGGAATTTGTGTTTCTATTGTGTTAATGAAGGATGGGATGCCGCTCGGGTTCTCTTACACCTACCCTAAACACATCATGGCAGATTCATAGACAGAAATGCTTTCAATTTGAAGAGATTGAATTTGAAATAGATTTTTATTAATAATAATTATTTTTCAAACATGATTTTATGGATAATATTTCTTTAGGTAGAGCCTGTTGATTGGAAGCATCGGGCGCTCTCCTTCATGGTCGATAAGTTGATATGATCTTCCTTGGTAGGCTTTCTTAATGGCAAAGGAGCCTTCCCAAGTGGGTTCAAACTTGCCTCCCATCTTACAACGAGCAATAATTAGTCTCCTTAGAACAAAAATAAGCTCTCCTACTTGAAAAGCTCTATGGTGGACCAACATATTATGAGCTTGAATAATTTTGGCTTCGTACAACTTAAAGTTTTGGCATGCTCATTAGTGTCTCTCCTCCAAACCTTCTAGCTCTTTTAACCGCAGCTTGGCGTTCTACTCTATTGTAATCTTGCTACCCATAGCTATCCTTAGTGATGAGAGTTGGACCTCTAATGGTAGAACAGATTCAAACCCATACACTAAGGAGAAAGGAGTATATTGAGTTGAAATTCTATAAGTGGTGCAGTACGCCCACAAGGCTTCAACTAACTACTCATGCTACTATCGTTTGGTGTCATCGAGCATCTTCTTGAGTATTTGGATGATAGTTTTGTTGAAGGCTTGTTAACCTCACTTTTGGAGTGAGAACTCAATCTTCCCACCATAGGTTTAGGGGTCTTCTAGACACTAAGAGCTCTTAAGGCTTAAGACACTTCTAGTGACTAAGCAAACATTTAACCTAAGCCTAGAGACTTAGAAGGGTTAATCATAAGATTAGGCTATGCCTTAGCACTTATAGAAACTCACCTACCCTATGACCTAACCAATCTATGCCTACCTCCCTAGCCTAAACCAAACCTCCATATTATACAATCAAATTCAATTGAACTGGAATCCATATTAAAATTCAAATCCATATTCAAACTCAAATCACTAAACCAAAATCAAATCAAACCTAGCCTCAACCCATGATTTTATTCTATTGACTTAGACAATATTTCATTTAATTCAAGACAAGCTTAATTTATTTTCTCATGAATCCATCAATCCTCCAATTATAATTCCAAACTAAGATCTACAATCTACAATCAAGCCAAATAAAACCCAAAATCAATTTAAATCAAGCCAACTTAACCCTTCTTACCCAAAATATCCAAATGAACCAAGATCTATTTCGACCCAAATAAATTATAATCAAATCTATAAATCATTTCTAAATCCATATATAAATTTAACTAAACTCAATTCAACCCAAATTTGATTCAACTAGCCCAATTAGTCCACTTGGTCCAAACTGACCAATTTGACCTATTTGAACCAAATTCTAATCCTACCCAAATTTGATTAAGCTAAACACTCCAAAACCTTTTATGATGATTGTTGATCATCCTTTATTGATCAATTTCCATCAATTGGGTCAAACTAAGTCAACTTGGTCATTTGACCAAGTCAACCCACTTAACCTACATAAATCAAACTAGCCAAATCTCAACCCAAGCCAAATTAATTGAAACCTATGATCCACATCAACTTAAGATCAATCCTTAAATATGATCTAACCATCAATTGAGCCAAACCTAACACAATTGGCCCTTTGACCCAAGTTGACCAATTCGACCTAAAAGACCAAATTGGGTTAAATCAAGATCTAACCCAAATTGATTGCAACCAATGGCTCAATTTCATTCCAAATTAATAATTGAATATGATAAAAGCCTTGATTGAACCCAATTTGACCAATTAAACCCATTTGCCCTATTTAGCCCAAATTGACCTTAAAGGTCGATTTGGCCTAAATCAAAACCAAATCCAAATTGATTCAAGCCAAAGCTTGCAATCATCTTCAATTGATCAATTGAACATGAACCAATACCTAACCCAAGCCAGTTTGGTCAAATTAGTCAAATTGGTCAACTTGACCCATTTGAACCCAAATGGGAAAAATCTAAATCCAAGCCAAATTAAACCAAATTAATTGAACAAAAACATTTCAAATGCTCATTGGAACTTGACTCAACCCTTGATTTGACCCAATTTGACCAATTGGTCAACTTGACCCAACCTAGCCTAATCTAACCTACATGGATCAAACTGAGCCAAACCCACTCAAATTAAGTCCAAACCTAATGAAATTTTTCTTGACCCATCTTTGGCTCATCTTGGGTCAGCCCAAAACTAACCCAACCCAATTGGGACCAGATTTGACCTATTATCCATTGGATAAACCTCTTCACATGGGACTAAACCCATTTTTGGGTGGTCAACTCCCCACTTTTTTGCATTTGGCGGCCACCCAAGACCTATATTGGAACCCTACATATGTGGCTAACTTAGCCCATGGTGGCTAGGTCAGCCATGGACCAAGGGGAGGTGGCTTAATCCACATCTCCTCATTGACCCGATGAAGGATGAAGGAGACCACCTCGAGCCACAAACCAGAGCTCTTGGCCAACCAAATCGAGCCACCTCAGCCTAGTCCTGTCCCATCCGGCCACTTACAGCGGCCGAATGCTAGAAAACATTGGAGCTAATCTCCACCATCTGATCCAAGGTAGGAGGGATATACCCCTCCTCATTTTGATCCAATTTGAACATACACACCCTTTGTGAGCTTCCAAGGGCCATTTCGAAATCCCCAGAGCACTCTCCAAGCCTTCCAAGTTTCCCCCTTGCCAGAAAACCTCAAACCGAAATAGAGAAACCTCCCCCTCTATCCAACCTTCCCAAAACTCACCCTCACTTGAATTAACACTTCCTACACATTCACCAAGCTCCGACGAAGTAAAACGAATCATCCCCCGAGCTCCTTGACCACTAGAAGTACCTCTTAGGCTAACTCTAGCAAGGATCCATAGAGCAATTGGCGGGAAGGTAGTGCACCATCTTCTCGGTAGGGCTTCACCTCATCCAAGCAAAGCTACCTTACTCAGTTAGCTGCTGGTTTGAAGCTCCGAAGAGGTAATTTTTTGGAAAACTGAGATTTTTCAAATTTTTCTAGGCCTTTTTGAAGTGAATGTTAATGTCATGTGAAATCCATTGTTAGATCTCTTAGGATCTCTCTCTTGAAGGTGTGGGATCGATTTCGGCATCTCACGAGCTCTGGCAAGCTCGAATCGAGCAGGGGAAGGCGGATGGTGTCCGTCTCTCCATTACGTGGGAGATGATAGATTAAGCACCATCCATTCTGCATGATTGGAATGGACGATCATGATTAATATATCAAAATAATCTTGATTTAATCCCTTAAGAATCGCAGGTTTAATCTCTGTCATCTAATCTAAGATCGAACAGCGGGGATGAAATCGCGTCCGTCGTCGCCACGTAGGAGCCACATTGGACTGGTTTAAATAGCCAATCCCATGGAACCATGTGGAAAGCATGCCACATCAGCGCTTCACGTGGTACCGATGGGATTAGTCTTAATTAGGCTTAATTAATGGGTTTTAATCACTAAAACTTTGAAAAATCATAGCTAAATGTAAAAAAATCAAAATAAATACTTATTTTAAAGGTAATTCTGAAGAGAATTAACTAAAATTAATCCCAATTAATTTTGGATAGTAATTAAGACTTAATTAGAGTTTAAATATAAACTTAATTAGCTTAATTAAACCCTAATTACTTGGACAATTAATTTCAAACTCGGGGAACTAATTTCATGGAATGATCTCTGCCTCTTATGATTTTTGGAATTTATTGCTTATATAATTAGGGAAATTGATCATTTAAACCTTAATTACTCCTTTAATAAATTTCATGATTAATTAACACTCTAAATAGCAACAAATTAATTAATTAAGCTTATTAATCATAGTTTAACAGTGAATGGATGAGGGAGTGGGATTAGGACCTCTTTTCTAGTCTCTTTTCCTAAGTCCATTTCATTTTAAGAGGGTTAATTAGGGTAGAAATTGATAAAGTGATTAATTAATTAATTAAATGGCCAAATATAATCAAATTAAAATACAAATTACTTCAGATAATTAATAATGGAATTAAGGGTTTCTCTTTATGTGTTTAATAACATAAAGACCCTTAAGAAAATTATGATTATCCCAGAAGTATGAGAAAATCATAAGAGTATTAAATTAGATTATTTAACTTAATTAAACTTTAATCATGAGCCATTTGCATTAGGTCCTTTAGGAGCATTGCAATTTTATTTTCTTACATGTTCATGACATTTGAGGCTTAGAATTAAGTGGTTAATCAAATTAAAGAAGCATAAATAAGGGTAATTAATCATTTTAATTAGGGATCCAACTTAATTAAATCATAAGATCCACTTAATTGAATCATAAGATCCACTTAATTACCTTTTCTTAAATTAAATAAAATTACCAACATGGTAATGGGGTGAAAATAGAAAATAATTTCCTTCATTTTTAAATCAACTCAAATCCAAAATCAAAATTAATAATATGCTTTGGTTTTTTTAAAATAATTCTATTTGATGTGATTGTCGCCAGGAATTAAATTAGTTGAATGAACCAAGTGTTTATATTTAGTTATTCCTTTTCAATCACTTCTAAATGTTGTATGTCATATGAATCCATGCATTCATGTTTTTCAAATTTAAGCGAATCAAATGAAGGTTATTTATGTAAGCTTGCATGTGTTGATTTAACTTGATCATATGTGTGGCAATTATCACTAATAAATTCAAATATATTTTCTAAAGTTTATAAATTGATAATAATATATGGAGTGATAATAGTTCTAAATACATATAGGCCTTACATGTGTTTATAGTTTGAGTATGTGAAATGAAGCTTTCTTTCCTAAGTTTATGTATAGATTCATATGTATTTGAATGTTAATAAGTATATAGTCCGGACATCCCAAGAATATGAGGCTTTAAGTAGCTCCAAGGAGGTCATTTGATTACCTCACTTCCTTGGTTTAACAATGACACGTACTTATTTGATTTCATTTCAATATATTTTTATATTAGAATTTTGATAGAGCTTTAATTCATATACATAAATAATTCAACAAATAAAATTATAATTTTGCATGATTTTCTATTATTATAGTTACTTATACGTTCATATGTATTTAAGATTGCAAGTGTTTAGTCTGGACATCCTAAGAATAGTAGGCTTTAAGTAGCCTCAAGGAAGTCATTTGATTACCTCACATCCCTAGTTTAATAATGACACACACTTGCTTACATCTTTTATACATTTGCATGTGTATTTGATTAGAAAATGATAATCCCCTTTTCCACTAAAAATACATGCATCCATGGTCATCTAAGTCATTAAAAATACATTACATATAAATTAGTGCTCTCTTTCCTATGTTTATATATGGATTTACATTGATTTGAATAATAATGGGTACATAGTCTGGACATCCTGGGAATACGAGACTTTAAGTAACCCTAAGGAGGTCATTTGATTACCTCACTTCCCTAGTTTACAATGACACGTACTCATTTAATTTCTTTCTTATGTATATTTGTATTAAAATTTGGATAAATCTTTAATTTACATTTATAAATAATTCAATCAAGTAAAATATAACTTTTAAACATATGCAACCATCATCATTTAAGTATGTCAAAATATATTGTATGTATAGATATGCTAAGTGTTAAAGTCATATGCATGTTACATGTGATGGAAAGGAATGATTTGATATATGTCATGTGATAGTAATTCAACCATATTAATCTTAAAATGCCTTTCATATTGAATAGAATTATTTAATGTTCACCTAAACATAGGATTAATGCAAATATTTAATAAGCCATTCACTAAAGAGAACTAAGTCATCAAAATATATTTTAGAAAATGGCTTAAGGTAGGGATAAAGGAGGGTAATCTTCTTTCCTCTCTTCATAACACTTAGATGTTAAGTGTAAATCAAATGAAACTAAATAAAACATAAGTTTAAATTTGTAAATCAATCAAACAACTTGAAATGAAACCAACCTTTATGTTAAATTAAATCCTTCCACACTTAGAAAATCATAACTCTAATGCTTAGTTAAGACATACCACACAAAACCTTAGCACACACACTAGAAATAAGTCACCACTTCTCATCCTAAGTTAGGACGGTGTATGTGTGATGCATGTTTTGTTTTGTCATGTAATATTTTAGATTGGATGTAAGGGTGTATGATTTGTAGACTGGATGTTAGAATGCCCTTAGCCTAATCATATCATTTCAGGGGATTGCACTTGAGGGGTTGCTTAAGGGTAAATATAAATGCTCTCTTTGCAAGTTGCTTAAACCCTTAAATATATTCCAAGTTAGGACAAGTGGGCTTGGTTACCAATGTGTGGCGCTAAGTCCAAATTACAAAGATAACTACTTGAGATTGTATGTTTGTTTAGCTAACCTCTATTTTGCAGGTGTAGTTAGATTTACTTTTCTAATATGAATGTAATTTTTGTAATAGGAATTAGGATTAGTGTTATGTGGGAATTAGGATGAGTAGTGACTAGTAGGCTTTGCCCTGGCATACTTTATGATACCTTCAAAGCACAATCTAATCAAAAGGAAGAAAGAATGAAGAAAAGAAGGATATGATGAAATGAAGAATGAAGACCTCCATATCATGTATTCATTCTAATTATAATTTTTCTTTCATATTCTGGGTTGTATAAGGGTGGAACTCAGCTACCTACCTTTTCTCTTTTCGGGATGTATGGTGGTACTCAACCACACTGGCCTCTTATTCTTTTATGATAGTCTATAAAATTGATTGATAATTTGTTTAGATTGTGCATTAGAAATGACATGCTTTTCTTAATTTCTTAATGATTGATGCTTTAATGTGTGGCCTGGATGCGATAGTCTCTTAAGATAAAATCATTTTTCTATCCTACTAATCACTCATAACTAAAATTTAAAATAACTCATAACCTCACCATAAAGAATAAGCTTTAAACAAGATAATTCAAAGATTTAGCAACCCCTTAACTGAATGTTATATGTCTCACATCATGCATAACATCTTCTATCACTCTTATAAAAATGAGGGCCTCCATCCTTACATAATAGAGACCACTTGACCCATGAGAGCAACCCCTGGTGACGGAGCTCCACCCTCTTTCTCTTTTGATTTGGCCAATAGTCAACTTTTTTCATGAATATGAATTTAGGCATAAATAAATCCTAAAGCCTTTGTCTAAAATATTGAGTCAAAAAATGAAATAAATTTTAAAAATATTTTGCACTTGTAGATTAAGTCATATACTCATACCACTCATGCTTTAATCTCTTAGGAAGTGGGTTTAAGATCTTAGTCTCTTTTTAATTAAATAATAAGCCTAACCATCTTGTAATTTTATAAGACTAGACTACATGGTTTTGAATCGTAGGAAGAGTTAGCTGGCGGCCACTCCAAGTGGTTGTAAGTCCAGAAGTCGAATGAGTTTATCCTCTCTTATGAAGATGAACCCTTTTGTCCCTTTTTTACTTAGATTTAGGTCATGATTTAGCTTGTACTAGCTTCCTAGATTTAGAATCTGAGGTAACTATTTCTTTCAGGCTACAAGCATAAATCCTCATCTCTAAGGAATTTTTACAACAACGTGTTGATGGACTATTAGCCTTAATAATCTAATAAAATTTTAACTTAAATAAATACATTTCTTCATTTCAAATATATAAAGCCCAATCATAAGATAGATTGGAATGCTCACTAGGCTTCATAGTATCATGAGCATTTCCTACTTCCTACCATTAGATTCCAAAAATAAGCCTTCTACTTGGTCTCTCCCACTTGACTTTCCAAACTTAACCAATCCTTTGATAGTCTAGGTTTGAAATCTTTAAAGATAATAATTATCTACTTTAATTGATAGTATTCTTAGGGAATCTCATTCCCTAGGATATAATTAACTATGGAGGCATGCCTCCATCGCAAACTTAAGAACTCAACCTAATATAAACCCTACTTTATTTGTCTATGTAAAGTAGAGGAAAAATCACTACTATATTTGAAGACCCATCATGCCTTAGGAGTCCTTATTAGGTGATTATGTCCATTATAGGGTGGTGTATCTATCTTTGAAGATAGTACATCATACCTGAATATCATACCCAATCACTTCAATGAGTAAACCCTATGATCTACATGGTGTCCCCTCCCCCCCCCATCCAAAAATAAACACCATAAGGCTTCTGCTAAATCACCATTCGCTCTTGGGTAGTAGATGGTAGAGTATCTCAAATCTATGCTATGTCTCCAAGAGAAGTTATTGATTTTGGTGCTCTTGAATGCAATACTATTATCGGATATAATTTGATAAGGCACCCTGAATCTATATATGATATGGTTCTTGAAAAATTAGATCACATGCTGAGCTTTGAGCTCCATGAGTGGAATCACCTCTGCCCATTTGAAAAATTAGTCAGTAGTAGCTAAGATAAACTGATGTCCCTTGGAAGAAAGAGGGTCAATCGGACCCACTATGTTAGTACCCCAACACTCGAATGGCCACGAGGCCAATGTTGCATGTAGAATGTTGGGTGGTTGGTGTAGGACCACTCCATGTACTTGACATTGATGGCATCGCCTAGCTACATTCATGCAATTTGTGATTATCGATGGCCAATAGTATCTAAGTCTTTTAATTTTGGCTTTCATCTTGGGACTGGATTGGTGAGCTCTGAATAATTCTGAATGCACCCCAGTCACGAGATTATGGGCTTCATGCTTGTCTAAATAATGTAACCACATATGATCAAAAGATCGCTGGTATAAGACACCATTCACGAGGACGTAAGAAAGTTCCCTTTGTTTCATTTGATGTGCTTGTGACTTCTTTTGAGATAGTTTTCCTTTATTTAGGTAATCCATGAATGGTTCCTCCAATCCATCTCCTCATCTTTTTTGGCAACGGTAACCTCCCATTCAAGAGAGTATTTTTTGATGAGTTCAATATCAATAAGAGGTAGGACTTGCCTATTTCAGACCTCTATTGATAGGTACTCATCTTTCAGACATGTCAACTCCTTGGCAAGCTTGGCTAAAGTATATGCTATGAAATTTTCTCCTCAAGGAATCTTGTAGATGGTAACATCTAGGATTTGGGACAATAACTCCATGGTGTACTTGTGGTAGTGATGGAGTCTAAGTTTGAGAACTTTATAGGACCTAGCAATTTGGTTGACCACTAGTTGGGAATCCCCAAAGATGTTGATGTTCTCCATGATTAACGAAATGGCTAACTCCATAGTGGAAATTAGGGCCTCATATTTGGCTTCATTGTTGGTGCAAGGATTAGATAGGTGGTATGAGAAACTCATCATATCATGGTTTGGAGTTAGGAGAACTATTCCTACCTCTGCCTTTCCTAGATGAGTAGATTGTGGTTCTTCTCTCCTTTGAGAGGAAGTTGCACCATCAAAATACATCTCCCAGTGATGAATGCTGGTTTCCCCTAAGTTCATGATTTTTTCATCTGGGAGATCATCACTAAGTAGAGAATCAGCATGAAGTGGGTGTGCTGCTAAGAAATCTATGAGTGCTTGTCATTTTGAAGGGGTATAAAAGAGATATCAAACTGTGATAGAATCATGGACCAATGTGCCAACCGTCCGGATAACATCAGCTGTGTCATGAGATATTATAGTGGATTGATTTTAAAAATTATTTTGGCTTTATAAGAAAGGATGTAATGTTGTAGCTTTTGGGATGCAAAGTTAAAGCTAAGAAATCCTTCTCAATGGGTAGGTAGTTGGCTTCAATAGGAATTAGATGGTGGATGAGATAGTAAAGCATGTTCTCTTACCTTTTATCATTAGCTTGGGCCAACAAAGCACCTAGGGAGTCATCTAATGTAGCAGTGTAGAGTATTAGCGGCTTTCTTGGGATAAGGGCTGCTAGAATTGGCAGCGTAATCAAGTACTGCTTGACATCTTCAAAAGCATGTTATCACTTGTCATCCTACTTGAACTTGACGTCCTTCTTGACAAGTGCTGAAAATGGTTGGCATCTTCCCGATAGGTTGGATATAAAGCATCTTAGATATGCCAACCACCCTTGGAATGATCTGAGCTGAGTTAGACTTTTAGGGTGTGGCATTTTTAATATTGCTTTGATCTTCTATGGGTCAATTTTGATTCCACGATCTCGGATGACAACCCAAGGAATTTCCTTAAAATTACTCTGAATGCACACTTTAGGGGGTTCATTTTGAGGACGTATTATCTCAACCGTTCGAAAGCTACTCTCTAGTCAAAGAGATATAGCCTTCCTTTTCTTTACTTTTGACCATGAGATCATCGACGTAGCATTCAACTTGATGATGAATGAGTTTGTCAAAGATTCAAGTCATGACTTGCTGGTATGTAGCATCATAATTTTTAAGGCCAAATGACATGACCTTATAGTAATATATTCTAATCAGAGTTTTAAAGGAAGTATTTTTCTCATCTTCAAAGGCCATCTTTATTTAGTTGTATCTAGATGAGCCATCCATAAAGGAGAAGACTACATGAGATGAGGCAATTTATATCATAAGTTCTAGTATGGGCAGTGAAAATTCATCTTTTGGACATACCTTATTTAGATCCCTAAAATTGAGGTATATGCAAATTCAGCCATTTTTCTTCTTAACTGGAACGATGCTAGCCAACCAGTTGGATTTTTTTTCCTCCTCGTTGAAATCAACATTGATCAGTTTCTTGAATTTAGAAATGACCTGTTGTTCAATATCTAATGCATGTGTCTAGGAGCTTGCTTGATAGGGTTAGCATCAGGCTGTATTGCTAGCTTATGGACTACTACGTTAGGAGCCAATCCAATCATCTCTTCATAACTCCATGCAAAGCAGTCCTAAAACTCAGTAAGTATCCTAACTAAGTCATTGGTTTCAGTTTCATTCAATAAAGAACTGATGTATGTTAAGCGTGGATCTTCTTCAGTTCTTATGTTGATTTCTTTGAGTTCATCGATCATTGATTGATTTCTTCTTCAAATTCTAGTGGTGCATCTTTGACTTGGAAATCATCTAGGTCATTCGAAGTTTCTAAGCATGCCTTATCATATGAGTTAATGTGATTTGAAAAGAACATATTAGATTACAAATGATTGGTGATGACTAAGTAGTAATCGTCATTATAGACTGGGCCTATTGTGCTAAAGCCTAGTCTTGGTCATGATTGAGGGCTTTTACATCTATTATTTCATATCCTTTTGAAGTAATCAGACCTGTGCTTAGACCATTTATATGGGATTAACCCTTTCTTTGCTAAATTATGAACATAAGGTGAGTACCAATCAAAAGATAATTCTATTAAAGATTTATATGAATTATCCTCAAGTTCTACATCAACTTCGTGGCTTGAGGATGATGCTCCAGGAAAGAACCTTTAAATCTTTTATGATTTATGGATGATTTAAACAAACTCTCAACTTTTTGTGAGAAATGTGGGATTAGAGCTAAAGTTCCCAACTGGTGCCTAATAATTTCACATAAAGAGGACTTGGATACACTTATGCTTTGCTTAGGGATCCAGTCTTCATCACTGTTTGGCTCGAGTGTCACTTCCAATGGGTTCTGCTATCAAGAAGAGCTGGCTATAAGACTCATCCACTGAACTAGATTCTAAGTCTATATGGGTAGCAGGTGTATTCCTAGTAGCTAGAGCCAATATCTTGGTCGGTGGTAGGGATGGAGGTCTTCCACCCCTGGGACTGCCTCTGGACTTGTCTTTTCCTCATCCTGGTGGGGGTTAGGTCATCCTCCACACATGTTCAAATGGAGTAACGAACTGTGGGTGGAGCCTAATCTCAGGCTCCACTTCCTCCTATGAGTCTATTTCTTGCTCCCTTTTCTTTTCAATTTTATTTTCATTTTTCTTTTCTTTTTCTTTTTCTTTCTTTTCTTTCTTTTCTTTCTTATCTTTCTTTTTCTCCCACATGTGAATTTTGACTAAGTTTACGAGAATATAATTTTTAGTTTTGAGGGAGGTAGGTTGCATCCTCATATATCCCAACCTCTTGAACTGAAAAGAGTTTAAGATCTCCTTTGACACAATATTCGATTCCACCTCTCATGAACTTGATGCACTAATATAAAGAGGATGGAACCATGTTGTTCTCATGTATCCATGGTCTCCCAAGCAAGGCATTTAAAGATGTACCTGAGTCTATTATATTAAACATGGCTTCAGTCTTCCAATCATCTATCTCTAATGGCAACACTATAAGGCTTAAGGCCCTCTCTCCTTATTCATTGAATCCTTTCAACATCAACCTATCCTTTTAACATTTAGAGATGTTAATCCTCAAGTAGGAAAGAGTTCTTAGACTCATAAAGTTGACTGATGCACCCGAGTCAACCAGAACTCTGGATAGCTTGAATCTGCCAATATCCACTATAATGTAGAGAGGACGGTTGTGCTCGATCATCCATAAAAGTAGGTCTTCATCACTGAATATAACTCTTAAGATATCCTTCAAGTAATGTGCTTCATCTCCAGTAGCAGTCAATTGAGCTAAGCTTATCTCTAGGTTTAGCAAAGCTTTGACTAAAGATTCCCTTATCTCTTTGGATAAGATAATGGTGTTGTATATGCTTAGCTTAGCTGACAACTTTCTTAGATGAGCTAAGACATTGTAATCAACTCTAGGGTGGTCTTTTGCAAGCATATCCGTAGGTGGAGCATCTTGTGGAGGGGCTATCTACTCACTAGAATGAATGACCTGCTTACCCTTATCCTAAGGTGCTATCCTAGGAGGTAGAACTTTGCCACTACATAGGTTGGCTTCTGTGACTTCTTGAAATGATGAGTTCATGGAAATTTCTACCTGCTCATCAGGTATACTACAGCTTCTCCTAAGGGATCCTCAGAGTCAGATGACTCCAAGTTTATCTCAAGAGGTAAACTTGATTGATTTAGAGAAGAAAAATCTAATTCTGAATTAGAGAGGAATGGATCAAAACTATTTGAGCTATTATTAATTAGACTTGGAGAGCTTTTTATAAAAGTAAAATTAGGACATTAATAGTAGAAAGATTTTAAGTGGAATCAACTTTCCTCATTAATTCTTTAATTTGGGTGGACGTACATAATAAAACTCAAGTAAAGTAAGCAGAGTGAGGGGTTTGGTGACCTCATCTATGGATATAATGCTCCTCAGTAGAAGAAGAGCTAGTAGAGGCGGTAGTAGCTATAATGGAGAAAGAGTGCTAGACTCAGATGGTGGTTGTGCTATAAATCTATCTCGAGCAAGTGTGGTAGGTTGCTACTGCTGCTAGGCTTCCACTCTACCTATGTTATCCTTCACAACTAGCAAACCTTCCTTGGTATTAGAGGTTTGAGTTGCTTCAGGCACCTATAGAGAAAGTTTCTTAATTTTAGAGATGATTTTCTTTGAGGTATGGGATAAGGAAATATCCCAACCTTCTTTTGGTCTTAAGAGGATTGAAAGTATCCCCAAGGATTACTCTAATTGAACCAGATGGTTGTTCTAATTAAGTATTTCTTAAGGATGGCTATAGCTCCTGACTTGTAGCTATGCTCAAGCCAGTCCTTAAAAGTGATGCAATCCTCTAAGACATGGCCTAACATGCGGTGGTAGGGGAAATAGCTAGGATCATCACTCTTGCCCATTTTCCTCCGGCCTCTTAGGCTTGGGTAGCTAGAAATCAAGTTTCTTCAAGAGATTCTTGAAGATTTTCCTGACTACCTCCCTCTTGAATGAGTATGACTTTCTTAATTTTCATCAAGAGTAAGTGGAAAATAGCTACTTGGTGGTGGATACTGATATTGATATTGTGGCAGTGGTGGTGGCCATTGTGGCAGCTGGTATAGTGGCCAAGGTGGTGGAAGAGGAGGTGATAGTGGAGGTTGCTGAAATATGGCCCTCTTAAACTAAACTCTAGTTGGTTGCTTCCCCTTAGCCATTGATACAAATATGCTAGGCTTCTTTTCAAATATATGCTAAGGCTTAGGCTTAAATGATTGGTCTAAAAAGGGTAAATGCTTGGCTTCCTCTTGTAGGTTAGCTATCTTGCTGATTAGATTCTCAGATGTCTTTATAGTGAAGTCCTTAAGAATGAAGGAGATCGAGCCATATATATTCTTAAGTAGAATCTCAATGGCATGTTTTTCAGATAGCTGTGGTTCACATTTCATACTCAAGTTGTGCCATCTAAGAATATAGTCAACAAGGGACTCATTGGGTTTTTGTTTCCCTATAATGAGGTCACCTATAGTTGCCCTTTGTTGAGCTCATGTAAATCTCTTGATGAAGATATGATCTAACTTAATAAAGGTATTCACCAAACCGTTAGACAGTTCAGCATACCAATCAAATACGACACTTGCTAAGCTACTGACATAAAGGTAAAAAGAAGTGCATCACTGCTATCGGTGTTGCAACAACTAGCTCTGAAGTGTGTAATATACTGCCATGGGTTCCTAGTGCCATCAAAACTCTTAAAGAATGGTGACCCAAAACCCTTAGGGTATTGAACTACATAAATTCCTTTAAGTAGGGTATACCTTTGGAACAGATGAACTCCCAGGGCTTGCGTTAATGTTTCCTTCACCAATTACTCGACCATTTGCTTGATATCCTTTTCATGCATGGAGGTGTTATTAGTGACCTTCCTATGCAAGCTACCAGCATCATCATCCATGGGAGTGCACTTAGGATGATCTAAGGTATGTACCAACTCTGGCCAATCAGCCACCATAGGGGAAGGTTATGAGACATGGGCTTAGTTCTGCAAGGCTAGAACTACTTCCATCAACTCCTCTACTCTTTTTTTTTTCCATCCTATTTGGTCATCCTTCTACTTGAGTTGGTGGAGGAGTTGTTGAGTTGAGTGAAAGGTGTCACCTTCCTCAACTACAACACCTTCCTAGCTATATTGTTCCTTTTGTAGGGATCCTCGAGTGTCAACCATGTGGACTTCAGCTAAGTCATTCAACATGTCATCCTAAATGGGGTCAACTCGCCTCTTCTTCCTAATGGTCACTCCACTATCTATTTAAGCTAGATGGTAGTCTTCTAAAATGTCCTCTAAAGAACGGTCATCTACTCTGACCTACTCTACCAGAATATAGGCTGGTGAATGACTGACCACTAGATTGAGCTCTATAGACTTTATGCACTAAATACTTTGAGCTGGTGAGGTCCACTCCCTAGTTGGATCAACTGACATGGGGACTATGTTGGTATCCCCTCCCCCCTCTTCCTCCAACTATTGTGAAAGTGGAGCAACCACGACGCTCTTAGGTCACCACTCCATCTTCACCACAGCTGAAGTGGAAGGTCGAGCAGGGAAGCTCGATCTCATGTCAATGAGTGGAATAGATGGAATGGGATCCTTGGCCCATAGCTGGATCACTAGTGGAGAAGCTCTGTCTCCAAAAAAGGGCTTGTGGGACTTTGTGGTGATAGTGGATGTTGGAACCTAGACTGGCAAAGGTGGACAACAAGAAGAGTGGTGTAGTGTGGGTGACACAAACTGTCTCTCTTCCAGAGATCTCCTTCTATGACTGGTGGTACTGTTAAGGACTATGCGGTCAAAATGATTGGCTCTAACAACTCATTGATCAAGGAAATCCATCAAAGAGGAGGCCACTGATTGGCTGGAAAACCTCCTCCTCTTACGCTTGCCTGCTTGGGAAGTAACTTTGGCCTCAGAGGCCCTCTCTCTATGTATCTAATCCATAACACTCATAGGGATCAGGCTCCTCAAATCATGTAAAGTACTATACTCTGAGCATCCATGGGCTCTACTGACTCAAGGAAGAACAGATCGTAGACTAGCGTATGACTTCCTCTTATCCCTAGATGGTATCTCCAACTCTATAAGCGGCAAGGGTGATGCAGTGATTCTATGATAATCTTCCTCTCCCTCTGAAGTTGAGAGGGAGAGGAACCTACTATCACCCAAGAATGAAGAGCTCTCACAAGAGGAACCCTCCTCAGCAACATGAGAGGCATCATCAATCTACCTCACCTCGTGCTCATACTGTTACTTGATCTTGCAGTTCTTGTTGCAACACTGAGTCTTAGTGAGCGAGGCAGAATGAGAGCTAGAACCTACCTCGAAGGTAGGGGAGACTATCTTAGAGGCCAAGATAGCTTTCCCCTTCATAACAGGGAGAAGCAACGAGGAGGTACTAGCCCGTGGTGGAACTGTAGTAGGGGTAACAGACTATACTGGCACTAATGCTAACATTGGCTCTGAGACTGGCTTAACTGGAACTAATAGGAGTATATAAACCATACCAGCCTTCCTCTTCAGAGAGGGAAACTCAAAACTAGACTGGAGATCAAATCAGAGAAGTGGCTTCTTCCCTGCCACCTCCTCTCTGCTGATAGTGGTGAGGGTTGGTCCCTCACATGTGACTTTGAAGTTCTCAAAGCCAAGTCCAAATTGGATCATAGGGGCAGCGATGATTATGGCCTGGTCCTAGGCCAAATCCACACTAGAGGAGAACGAGAAGATCAGCTTACTAGAAGACATGGCGATGAACTGTCTATAAGAAGGGAGGAAAAAGAACTGGGCTGGTATCTCTGCATTGTTGAAAAAAAGAATTGAATTAGACACTTGCCTTGAACTGTTGACTTGAATTGTTGATTTTGATTTGATTTTTTTTTTTTGAACTTGAACCCACACTTAATAAATTTAGGTATGCTAAATGGGGTTCATTATATTGGAGAGATTTAAGAATTTGGAGGAGAGACTTTGCCTTGCATATTTGAATTTGATTTCAATTTTGGGACCCACATCCAACAAATTTAAGTATGTTGAATGAGGTTCAATTATTTTGGACAAACTTTTGGACATATGTTTGTTATTTTATTTTGTTGAGATTTAATTTTAGAACCTTTTCTTAACAAATTTAGGTATACTAAATGGGGCTCAATTGCATGTTTGAGAATTTTGAAAGCTTTTTGGCTTGATGGTTTGACTGTTAATTGTTGATTTGTTTATTTGATTTTGAAAAGAAGAACTCTCATTTTATAAATTTAGGTATGTTAGATGGAGTTCAAAAATGTATTTGATGTTTGTTGTTGATTTGATTTTTGAAACGGGAACTCTTGTTCGACAAATTCAGGTATGTCAAATAGAGTTCAATTACATATTTGATGTTTGTTTCTGGAGTTTGATTTTGTTTTGAAGATGAGACTCTCATTTAACAAATTTAGGTATATTAAATGGAGCACTTATGCATTTGATTGTTTGTTTGCTGATGTGCTATTTTGCTTTGATCTTGAAAATTGAACTCTCATTTAACAAATTTAGGTATGTTAAATGGAGTTCAAATGTGTGTTAGATGTTTTTATTTTAATTTGGTTTTGAAAATGGAACTTTAATTTGCAAATTTGGGTATGTTAAATAGGGTTAAGTTATATGTTGTTTATTTTGATTTTATTTTGATTTTGAAAAAGGAAACTATCACTTAACAAATTTGGGTATGCTAAATGGAGTCCAATTGCATCTTGGTTGTTAGATTTTGTTTCAATTTTTGAAAATGAGGCTCTCATTTAACATATTTGGGTGTGTTATATGGAGTTGATTTTGTTTGAAAATATTTTGAGTATGTTTGATTTTTATTTTGAAAAGGGGACCCTCATTTAACAAATTTAAGTATGTTAAATGGAGTTAGTTAATTTTTCTTTGAAAAAGAATTTGAGTATGTTTATTTTTGAAAGGGTGGTTTGTTGTTTTGACTTAATTTTGATTTTGAAAAGGGGAACATTTACTTAGCAATTTTAAGTATGCTAAATGAGGTTCAATAAATTTTATTTGGAAAAGGGTTTAAAAGATTTTGATTTTATTTTGCTTGACTTTAACTTTATAAGAGAACCTTCACTTAACAAATTTTATTATGTTAAGTGAAGTTCACATAATTTTTCTTTGAAAATATTATAAAAGATTTCACTTATTTTACTTTGGATTTTATCAAGGTTTTATTAAATATGAAAAGAACCTTGCTTCACCAAGCTGGTGGTAATAGGTTCTAACTTCTATTTGATTTATATTTTGTCATCTCCTTTCTTTAATCAATTTATTATTACCTATTGCGGGACCCAATAGGAGTCTTAGGACCTAAATGGGAGTGAGGTCCTAAAAACTAAAGGATGTTGGCTACCTTTGCTTAAGAATAAAATGAACAAAGGGCCAATATTTTTGGAGACGATAATTGTCTACTAAAAATGGAGATGAGAACACATCCCCGATGGAGTCACCAGAAAAATTAGTGGTGTTTATTTTTGGATGTGGGTGGACACCACGTAGATCGTATGGGGTACTTATTAAAGTGATCGGGTATGACATTAAGGTGTGATATACTATCTCGAAAGATAGAGACATCACCCAAATGGACCTAATCACTTAATTAGGACTCCTAAGGCATGATGGGTCTTCAAATATACCAGATATTTTTCTTCTACTTTACATGGAAAAGTAAAGCAAGGTTTATTTTAAACCAGGTTCTTAAGTAGGCAAGCCTCCATAGGTAATTACATCCTAAGGAATATAGATTCCTTAAAAATATTCTAGATTAAAGTAGACAATTATTGTCTCCAAAGATTTCAAAGTCAAGCATATCAAGGAATTGGTTTTCTTTGAAAAATCAAGTGGGATTGTTCAAGGAGAAGACTTATTTTTAGAATCCAAAGGGAGGAAGTGGGAAATGCTCATGATACTAGAAATCCTAGTGAGCATTCCAATCTATCCTATGGTGGGGCTTTATATGTTTGAAAGTTAATAGATTTATTTATTTGAGTTGGATTTTCATTAGATTGCTAAGGCTTATAATCCATCAACACAAGATTATGGAAATGCCTAAGAGGTGAGGATTTATGCTTATAGCCCAAGAGAAATAAGAACCTTGGATCCTAAATTTAGTGAGTGTTAACACAAGCTAAAACATGACCTAAATCTAAGCGAAAGAGGACATAATGATTTACCTCCACAAGAGAGGATGAGTCTTCTGACTTCTGGACTTACAACCGCCTTAAGTGGTCACCAGCTAACACATCCTATGATTCAAAATCATGTGGTCCAATCTTACAAAATTGTAAGATAGCTAGGGTAGTTATTTAATTTTGGAAAGAAAACTAAAGTCCTAAATCCACTCTTTAATAGACAAGAGTATGAGTGGTATGAGCATATGACTTAATCTATAAATACAAAATCTTTTCAATTTTTATTTCATTTTGACACATTCATTTGGACAAAGGCTTAGGACATTTCTATGCCTAAATGCATGATTAAATGGTATTATTGGCTAAATCAGTGAGAAGAGGTGTTCTTCACAACAAGGGATGCCCTCACTCACCAAGCATTCCCCTATCATGTAAAGATGGAGATCCCTCATATTCAAGGAAGAAAGAATATGCGTGCATGATGTGAGACATAGAACCATACAACTATGGGGTTACAAAATATTTTAATTATCTTATTTAACACCTATGCTTTAGGGTGAGGTTCTGAATTACTTTAAAACTTGTTATGAGTTAGTAGTCAAATAGAAAAATTAATTTTTAGCCTAAGAGCCTACCGCATCTAGGCCACATATTAAAACATCAAACATTAAGAAATTACAAAGAAGAAGCAATCGTATTGCGCAATCTAAAAAAATAATTAATCAATTTTATAGACTATCATAAAAGAATAAGAGGCCAATGTAGTCAGGTATCACCGTACATCTCAAAAAGAGAAAAGATGGGTAGCTAAGCTCTACCCTTAGACAACCTGGAATATAAAAGAATAATTATAATTGAAATTGAATACATGCTATTTGGGTCTTATTTTCTTCATTTCTTCTTTCTTCATTTTTTTTGATTTGATTTGCTTTGAGGCATCATAGGGAACCCCATGACTAAGCCTTCTGGCCACTACTCTATCTAAACCTCATAGCACTAATTGTAATTCTTAATGCAAAATTATATTTATATATAGAAAGTAAATCAAACTACACCTGCAAAATAGAGGTTAGCTAAATATATATTCAAACCCCAAGCAATTATCTTTATAATTTGGACTTAGCACCCCACACATGGGTAACTAAGCCCACCTATCCTAAGTTGGATTATGCTTAGGGGTTTAAGCAACCAGTAAAGAGAATATTTATATTGATTTTTAAGCAACCCATAAGCATAATCTCATACATAAAACATGATTAGGCTAAAAGTGACCAAATATTCAGTCTACAAAACATACACCCTCATATCTAGTCTAAAACATTACATCATAAAACAAAGCATACATCACACATACACCATCCTAGCTTAAGACTAGAAGTGGTGGCTTAATTCTAATGTGTGTGTTAAGGCTTTGTGTGGTATGTCTTAACTAAGCATTAGAGTTATAAATTTCTAAACATGGAAGAATTTAATTTATCATAAGGATTGGTTTTATTTCAAGTTGATTAGTTGGTTTGTGAATTTTAATTTATGATTTACTTGGTTTCATTTGACATGCACTTAGCATCTAAGTGTTATAAAGAGAAAAAAGAGCCTTAGCCTATTTCATCCCTACCTTAAGTCATTTTCTAAAGCATATTTTGATGACTTAGTTTTCTTTAGGAATGGATTATTAAAATTTTTATTAATCCTCAGTTCAGGTTAACCTCAAATAATTCTATTCAATACAAAAGACATCTTAAGATTAATATGTTGAATTACTATCACATGACATATATCAAATCATTGCTTTCCATCACATGTAACATGCATATGACTTTAACGCTTAGGATATCTATACATGCAATATATTTTAGCAAACTTAAATGATGATGGATGCATATGTTTGAAAGTTATATTTGACTTGATTGAATTATTTATACATGCAAATTAAAGCTCTTTACAAATTCTAATACAAATATACATAGGAAAGAAATTAAATAAGTACTGCCATTGTTAGACCAGGGAAGTGAGGTAATCAAATGACCTCTTTGGGGCTACTTAAAGCCTTGTATTCTCAGAATGTCTAGACTATATACCCATTATTATTCAAACACATGCAAATTTATATATAAATCATAAGAAAGAGAACACTAATTTACTTGTAATGTCTTTTAATGACTTAGATGATCATGGATGCATGTATTTTTAGTACAAAAGGGGATTCTCATCTTTTAATCAAATACACATACATATGTATAAAAGTTTTAAGCAAGCACATGTCATGGCTAAACCAGGGAAGTGAGGTAATCAAATGACCTTGGGCTACTTAAAGCCTTATATTCCTGAGTTGTCCAGACTATATACTTACTATTCTTAAGTACATATGAATATACTTATAATTGTAGGAATGAAAATCATGCAAAGCCCATATTTTGTTTAATTGAATTACTTATATATGTGAATTAAAACTCTGTCCAAATTCTAATTCCAAAATACATAAGAATGAAATTAAATAGGTTCATGCCATTGTTAAACTAGGGAAGTGAGGTAATCAAATGACCTCCTTGGGCTACTTAAAGCCTCGTATTCTCGAGATGTCCAAACTATATACCCATTATTATTCAAACTTATGTAAATCTATATATGAATAAAGGAAAGAGAGTTTCACATTCATATATTTAAGCTATAAACACATGCAACCCCTATGGGTATTCATAACTATCATCACCACACATGTTATTATTAATTTATAAACTTTGGAAAGTAGATTGACTTTATTAGTGATAATAGCCATACATATAATTAAGTTAAATCAACACATGCAAGCTTACATAAATAACCTTCATTTGATTCATTTAAATTGGAAAACATAAATGCATGGATTCATATGAAATACAATATTTAGAAGTGATTAGAAAGGAATAACTAAATATAAACATATGGTTCATTCAACTAAATTAATTTCTAAGGACAATCACATCAAATAGAATTATTTAAAGCAACTAAAGCTTATTATTAATTTAATTTTTGGATTTGAGTTGATTTAAAGATGAGAAAAATTATTTTCTATTTAAACCCCATTCCCATGTTGGGCAAGGTAATTAAATGAATTTTGTGAATTAATTAAGTTGAAACATAAATTACATCACTTAATTACCCTTTCCTAAGCTTCTTAATGAGCCATAAATAAAATGAACTTATGAGAAAATGAAATTGCAATGCTCCTAAAGGACCTAATGCAATTGGCTTATAATTTAATATTAATTAAGTCAAAGAATCTAATTAAGTACTTTTATGATTTTTCCACACTTATGGGTTAATCATAATTTCCTTAATGGTCTTTATGCTATTGAACACATAAAGAGAAACCCTTAATTTCATTGTTAATTATTTCATATAATTTGTATTTCAATTTAATCTAATTTGGCCACTTAATTAATCAATTAATCACTTAATTAATCTCCCCACCTTCTATTCACTATCAATTAGGGTTAAAAAGCCTTAATTAATTAAATTTTATTATTTTAAATGCAAATTAATCACTTAATTAATTAAAGAGGATAATTAAGGTTTTAACTTTTAGTTTCCCGTCATTACTAGGCAATAAATTCCAATAAAATCATGGGAGGTAGAAGTCATCCCATTAAACTAACACACAAAGTTTGGATTTAATTAGCCAAGTAATTAAAGCTTAATTAAGCTAATCAAGTTTCTAGTTAAACTCTAATTAAGCCTTAATTAATGTTCAAAATCAAATAGAGATACTTTTACTTAATTATATGCTGAATTACCTTTAAAATGAGTATTTATTTGTTTTTTTTATTTTTCTACAATTAGTTATGATTTTCCAAAGTTTTAGCCATTAAAATTAGTTAGTTAAGCCTAATGGCTCCATCGGAATGATGTGGCTTACCACATGGCACCGCAGATTGGTTATTTAAACTGCTCGAGTTAGTTAGCATGGTGGGAGGACACACTTTTTTCCTACCCGATCTAAGATCGATCGGAGATTAATCCAGTGTTTCCTAAAGATTAAATCTAATTGCAAGATCATGGTTGTTCATTCAAATCATGTGAAATGGATGGCAGATGATCTATCCTCTCTTGCATGATGGAAGATGGACACCGTCCGCCTTCCTCTGCCCAATTCAAGTTGTCAAAGTTTAGATTGGCTTGGGATTGATCCCTCATCTTCACGAGGAGGGTACTAAAAGATCTAATGGTTGGATTCATGCAAAATCAACATTCACTTTGAAAAGGCCTAGAAAAAATTGAAAAATCTCAGTTTGAAGGAATAGTATCTCACCGGAGCTCAACACCGGTGATGAACTGACCAAGGTAGCTTTGCCTTGATTAGGCAAAGCTTTGTTGAGAAGACGGTGTGATTCCTCCCCGCCATTTTTTCCATGGACCAAGCACCACCATAATCCTCACTGGAGTTACCCTAGGAGGTACTTCTGGTGGTCGAAGAGCTCAGGAAAGGATTCGTTTCACCTCGCCAGAGCTTGGTGAACATGTGGGTGAAGTTAATTTGGGATTGGTTGGGATTTGGTAGAGTTGGACATAGTAAAGCCTTATCCTATTTTGGGTGGGCTCGATTTCACCATCATCGATGATGGGAAGGCTCTAGGAACTTGGAAACATCTCTAAGGAGTTTATCTCTGGCTGCTATGGCTCATTAAGGGTCAAGTTGGCTCGGTTTGGATCGAAATGAGAAGGGTATACCCCCTCCTTCCTTGGATCAGATGGCCTTGATATGTTTGGCTTCTAGCGGCCATCCAACCACCGCAAGTGGCCGTGGGTGGCAGGGAATCATCTGAGGTGCTTTATTTTGATTGATCAAGTGAGGATGAGTGGCTGCCATGGGAGGAGGTGGCTATCCTTGGGTTTCTAAATGTTCCAATGAGGGAGGAGAGATGAAATCACCTCCCTTTGCTCATGGCTGACCCAACCACCTTTGGGACAGGTGAGCCAGTGTCCTACTTGCCTATGTGGAGGTCTAAGAAGCTGCCAAGTGGATAGGGAGTGGGTTTGACCATTCAAACAGGGTATTTGTCCCATATGGTAGCCTTAACCCATTTGATTTTGGGTCAATTCGGGTTGGCTTTGATTTGGGCTGACCCAAAGTGAGCTAAAGAGGGGTCATACCAAGTTTCATTGGGTTTGGGCTTAGGTTGAGTTGGTTTGGCTCGATTTGACCCATGTAGGTCAAATTAGGCTAGGTTGGGTCAAGTTGACCAATTGGTCAAATTGGGTCAAACTGAGAGTTGACTCAAGTTCAAATGAGTATTTAGAGTGTTTTGGTGTAATTGGTTTGGGTTGGTTTGGCTTAGATTTGAATTTGACCTATTTAGGTTCAAATTGGTCAAATGGCTTGGTTAATAATTGGTTCAATTGGTCAATAAATTTAGTTTTGGTTTGAATAAATTTAGGTTTTGATGTTGACTTTATCAATTGAAATTTGATTGTTTAGTGATGAATTTGAAATGAACTTGAGCTTGTGAAGATAATTATAATTTCATGTTTAGTGATCAATCAAAAATTGAAATCAAAATATCAAAAATTGGTGTGGGGCAATGACTCACCCCGGGTAAATCTATGTCAATAATCAAAGTGAACACATAAGTGATTTAAGAGTCATATTCGATAGAATTTGAGGTTTTCAACTTAAAGATTAATCCATTGAAATGTACTTTCAGTGTGAGTTATGGAAAATTTCTTGGCATTATTCTACACTATAGAGGGATTGAAATTAATATCTCTAAATTAAAAGCAATAATAGAAATGTCATCACCTAAAACTTTGAAGCAATTACATTTACTACAAGGTAAATTATCATATATTAGAAGCTTCATTTTTATTCTTTCAGAGAGATGTCAACCTTTCACCTAATTGATGAAAAAGGGTGCACCTTTTATATAGGATGATGCTTGTCAAATATTTGACAACATGTTACATAATTTTTTTGTAATAATGAGAAAGCCATTGATATTGTATATGACAGCCTTAGAAGATTCATTAAGAGCTTTGTCATCTCACGACAATGAAGAAAGTAAGGAAAATGCCTTATACTATATAAGTTAACGTCTGATAGGAGCCAAAATAAGATATTCTCCTATTAAGAAGTAATGTCTAGCATCAATATTTATCACTCAAAAACTGAGGAACAATATGCTATCACATAAAATAACTCTGTTATCTAAAGTTGACCCTCTTAAATTTTTAATGACTAGACCTACCCTGACTAGTGGCTTAGCTAAATGGGAAAATCTATTATTTCAATTTGATATAAAATATTTCACATAAAAGGAAATAAAAGGGCATATTCTGGCTAACTTTCTAGCCGCTCATCCCTTATCAGCAAACTATCCACTCAATAATGAATTGCCTCATGAAAAAATCTTGAAGTGGATGAAGCTCAATAATCATCAAAATTGGAGCTCTACTTTGGTGGCACTTCATCAATTAGGCCAGTTAAACCTTCTAATTTACCTACAGTACATGTCAGAGTTGGCTTAAAATTTGTGACACCACAAGGAGATATTCTCTGATATTCATACAGTCTAATGAAATCTTGAACCAACAATGAGGCTGAATATGAAGGATTAACCATATGTCTAGATTTAGTAAGAAAATTAAAATGCTTCATGCTTATAGAGATTCTCAATTTATATCGACAAATAATTGGGACTTTGAAGATAAACAAGCATAAATTGAGGCATTTTATCATAAGCATATTTTAGAGTTTCTAAAACAAATCCTTGAAGTAACAATTATAATGGTATCACATCGGGATAATTACAAAGCTAAGTTGGCTAAATTAATGATAGACCCTCAGCGAGAGCCAATTATAATAATTGTCCAAAGTAGGCTATCATTAACACTAACCCTCCTACAAGCCTTTAGAACTAAAAAAGAAAATCGAGAGATTTTAATGATAATAGAAGAAGTTGACTGGTGAGAACTATTCATCACCTATCTTAAAGGTAGCAAATTGGAAAAGGATAAATCAAAGGCTCATTAAATTTTATAAGAAGTGCTACAATATGCTCTTATGAATGATATGTTAAATCAAAATTCATTCGACCAAATGTGGTTGTGATTCCTAGGACCAGATGAAGCAAAGATAGTGATGGCTGAAGTCCATGAAGGGTTGTGTGGTGCACACAATCTGGTCCTAAAATAAGAATCAAAATCAAATGATGGATACACTATTGGCCCAGTATGGTTCAAGACTACATTGAACATGCTAAAAGATATCATCAGTTTCAAATATATGTTGACACATTGCATCAACCATCAAATCACATACATCTAACAATGGCATCTTGGCCATTTGAAAGTTGGAGAATTGATAAAATAGGTCCAACAGATCCTCCATTGTATGGGGACATCATTTGATTTTAGCTTCCACTGATTACTTATCTAAATCGGTAGAAGAAAGTCCATTAAAAAAAGAAATATCGACAATGTAGTAAAATTTTTTGGAGACCATATCTTCTACCAATTCAGAGTACCTCAAAGAATTATATCTGATAATAGTAGTGCTTTCAGGAATGCCAAAGTCTATTGTTTCATTGAGAAATCAAAATATATTGATGATATTCTTCAATATACAATCCAACAGCCAATGGTCTCACAAAAGCATTCAATACAATGTTGGTTAAAATCTTTAAAAATAAAGGGAATGACATGATAAATTAATAGATGTTATGGTCATATACATACAATATTTTAGTCTTTGATGAAATACTTCCTCTTGAAATGGAACTACCTTCACTCTGTATCACAATTCAAAATGTACTTGTAATGGAGGAAAATGTTCAAATATGACTTGAAGAGTTAAAAACTCTAGATGAACTCAATTATAAGCCTAAGAAAATCTAGAAATATATAGAGCAATGATGACTTGAGCTCATGACCACATGGTTTGCTGAATGTAAAAGGCCTATCATTCCATATCAATAAAATGGTGGAAAGTTTGACACAAGTTGGGAAGGACCATATATCATTAAAAAAGTCAACGAAGGGTAAGCTTGTTAGCTCATTGATGTAAAACAAATAAGAACTATGCCCCTTTTATATGGATAATATCTCAAGAGAGATTATGCATAACTATTAAAGAAGTTATGCTTTACAAATACAAGAGTCAAAGTCAATTTTAGATCTATCAACAAAAGAAATACTCTTCACCTCATCTCAAAAGAAAACTCCCTTTCAAGAGGGGAAATTTTATAAGCCTTATAATGTAAGAAAAATACTCCATCAATGACAAATCTCTTTAATCAAAAGCTATCTTGAATTAATATCCACCATGCTCAAAGAGGCCAGATCTAATTTTAAATAAAGATCTATCATGCCTGAAGAGGCTCGATCAGATCAATTATGTCAAAAAGGGCTTAATCTAAATTTAAATCAAGATCCATCATGCCCAAAGAGGTTGGATCAAATCCATCATGCCCAAAGGGGCTAAATTTAAAATTTAAATTTAGATTCCATTATGCCCAAAGGGGCCAGACCTAATTCCAAACCTTAGATATATCATTTCAAAAAGGGATTGGATCTAAACTTAAACATAGATCCATCATGTCCAAAGGGGTTAGTTCTAAACTTAAATAGATCCAACATGTCCAAAAGGACTAGTTCTAAACCCAAAATTAGATATATCATGTCCAATAGGACTAGATCTGAACCTAAAATTAGATCTATCTTGTCCAAAAGGAAGGGTGGATCTAAAATATAAACCTAGATCCAATATGTTTGAAGGGGCCAGATATAATCTTAAATTTTAGATCCATCATGTCCAAAGGGACTAGATCTAAACCTAAACATAGAGCCACCATGTCTTAAGGGGCTAGATCAAAACCTAAAATTTAGATCCATCATGTCTAGAGACATTGAATCTAATCCTAAAATTTAAATTAATCATGTATAAAAGGGTTGAATCTTACTTCAAACAAACCCAATAAGCCCAAAGGGCTAGGTCTAATCATAAATCAAACTCTTTAAAGGTTAGACAAGACTGGAGAAAAACCCACAAGCATAGCTTATTTCTAGATTCATATATTATAGTCTCTTCTATAATATCCAATGCATCTTTTATGCAAATTTTCTATAATATTTATTTGAAAAAGGCCAGATGACATGCCTCATACTAATTCCACTGAAAAGTAGATATAAGCCACTTTTGAAGCTTGTGATCTGCATTATTAAGCCAAATTGTAGGATCATTTATTATGGCATCAGGACATGTTGATGGGTAAAGACATTTATGAGGATTTATTTGCTCAATCATCCCACATTCTACTCTTTGATTCATACCTTCCATTGGAGTATGATCCTTCTAGTTGGATGATTAATTTGAAGCTCATACATACTCATGATATTCTTATAGAGTGAGTTATAAATCAGTTTAGTTTTGGGGATCAAGATGTACTCCAACTAGTTGCAGATAGTACTCCTTCTGTAAGTATGATTTGACTTTAGGTTACCACATATTACATCATGAGGTAGAAGATTGAGACCTAAAGTCAGTAATTGATACACCTCTGTTAGCTATCAGTGGCTATATATAATGGGCCGCCATCTTTTGTAGATGCATGGCATTATTCTCATAAGAGTTGGCATATGTCATGCCATCTATGTTACTCTTTGACTATAGCCATCTTCCCTTCAGTTGCATTCATAGCATAACAGAACAGGATAGGGCCACTAATACTTATTCAATTGGCCCATAGGAGATGACTGTTACTTTGGCAGATATGCAATATATAATAGGTCTTCCTATTTTAGGCATTCTTTATGAGAAGTGCATCCCTCTAGATCTTAAACTCTTTCAACATAAGTTAGTTAGCCAATGGAGGAAGGAGAGTTATATATATTCTTCTAACCTTCATAGTGCTCTAAATCACTATCAGAGGTTATTTAGAGAGCAGAGATCAGGCTGTAGATGATGTGGCACTATTACTCTAGATATATGGTCTGAGAGTTTTTTTCGTTCATCAGTATGTTTGCCTCTCTTTGGATGCTTAGACATTCTCTTTGACATTGGATTTCATTACTCTAGATTTAAGCCGAAAGGAAGAGCCAATTATCGACATGTTTTAGAATGAGGCATCAATGAAAAGTTATCCTTAATGACTTTTATTGCCACAATGTTATGCTACTTTGTGTTCCTAGGTTGTAGTGGGCTCTTTAGTCTATCTACTATCTTGATGGCTAGTTTTCTTGCTCATGGTGAGAGGATTACACTAGCATGTGTAGCATTTTCCTACCTATATCATGAATTGGGTAGAGTGAGCATCATGTCTGACTCATGCTACTATGATGTAGATGCTATTAACACTACTTATATGGATGGACTTATGCACATATATCATAAGCATTTAGTTGTCTTGAGACGTCATCCTATTTCAGGGAACAACATTTTTCTATGATCATGTAGTTAAGCAGGGCTATAGTTGCCTTAGACAGGGATCAGATTTGGACCTTCATGTTTGCTCCATTACACATGATGGACTGTTCTTAGTTCATTTATAGATCATCCTTTCATAGATTACTTACTCAGAGCTTGGGATAGAGATTCAAAGATTCTCTTACTAATAGAGGAACACCCTCGCTATTATCAAATTCAGGATACAGATGCATATTAGAATACCTCATTGGCTAACATACTTTGCTTTGTTACCAGCTACATGAGTCGATGATATTGGAGGGATATAAGCTTAATAGAGTGGCTAGGCAGTACGGCTTCACTCAGGCAATGCCCATATATAGACTACCCCATATATTGGATATAACCGATACTCATTCCTTAAGGATGCTCCCACTATCTGTTCGTTTAATGGCATCTTCTACATGGGCTTTCTTTCTCTAGGGATTGGTTCGGGTTTAAATGTAGCATCATAGAAGACTTACATAGGAGTTAGCCACTTATGGTTACTATGGATCTGCCATACATATTCTTTCTTGTTAGAGCTATGCTTTCGCATATACAATCATAGATTGAGGAGAGCTAGACTGGTATGGCATTTATATACCCCACAACATGTGACTCATGCTTCTAAGAGATCATAAGATGTGCAAGGTAGCAGTAAGAATGGATGATGAAAGGCTACATCCTCTCAGGAGAGAGATGATAGAGACATTCACAGTTCTTTGTAAGCTGGTCATGATATGAGATTAGTAGGGATATATGACTCTAGTTATATTCCCATTCCACTAGTAGTAGTTGAGCCACCAATAGGACTAATGGACAGCGATGTCACCTTCATAGTATCAACAGATACTAGTGCTGCTACCCAGTGTTTACTCAGCCTGTAAGTAGCGACCACATCCATATTAAAGAAGACCAACATACAGAGAAATCTGGTACTCTGATGAATAACCACGAACCACTCTTATCAGATTTGACTTAGGTGATAATGAGTGTTACCCAGGATGATTCCTCAATAGAGCTTGATTCTTGTACAAGTAGTCACTTCAGTTATATTTTGAGTGATATATCTAAAGATAATTATCTAGTATGGAGATCTTATGTTTCATATTTAGGATACATCCTAGATCTTTAGATCCACTATACTATGGCTCTTCAAAGAGCTTATGTAATATAGTGATGGCATTACATCATCTACTTTTGAGCATTGTTTTGGAAGTACTGTCTAAGCTTTCAAGCTTTTGAGTGGAGGCAAATTCTTTATTAAATTATGCTACTGCCTTAGATCTTGAAGCAAGAGAACTACAGCTTCAAGAATTGCAATGCAAGATGTTGAGTTTAGAATATTCTCATTAAGCACTACTTATCAAGAGGTCCTATCATATACAATAACTATTGTAGAAATATCACTAAATGCTACTTCACATCAAGTCTCTCTATTTCACCAAGATCTCGAGCATAGTCTTAGAGCATTGAGATCCTATCAAAGATAACTTTCTGATCATAGATTGAGCTCCTCGATATATCTACTGAATTGAGAGATTTACAGCTGAGGAGATTGTATCTATTAGAAAGGAAATCTATGGTTAGATAGGCTATCATAGTTATAGAAAAGGATTGCACACAGACAGACGCATAGGTGACTAACCATAAGCCAATTCTTTCCTCATTAGTCCATGACCAAGAAGCTACCCTTCAACATCTCCGTGAAGCTCAAGAGAGGCAGTCTACTATGGCATATTGAGCTCATACAACCTCTATCTATATTAGAAAATTTTGGGCTAATCATTTTATAATAACCTCTTTTATGTCACTATCTTTTATGATATATAAAAGTGGATAAATATTTTCAAAGACTATATTTTCTATCTACCTATTATATTACTACATATAATCATAAATAAATAAATAAATAAGCAATGAAAGCATCAAGTCCAATTCATATGACACATTATTAAAAAAATTATTTGAATTTAAAAAATGAAATAAATTAAACATCCTGGCTTAGGGCACCATGGTACTACAATCGCAGTGCCTAGTTATTATCACTGCTTTATAGAATCTAGAAACTCAACTGGCCCCCAACGGTTGCCTACTTAATTAATACAACACCATATCACTGTGATGTCAGTGCTGAGGTGCTGGCATGACAACCTTTAGTTTTAAAAATAAAAAAACTATCATTCCTACACTAGCAAAAATAACCACCCAAGGGGGAGCAGGGGGATCAGTTATGGAGAAAAAAAAAGCCCTAATGGTGGGAAACCCTCTATAAAAAAGGGAGAATAACCCCAAATCTTTTTCTTCTTCTTTTTCCCTCACTCTTCGTCTAATCCACCTGCCCTATTCTTTCTCTTAATCCTATGCATTCTCAATAATGTGCTTTTTTACTGCTACACAAGAGGATTCTCCTCATGGACAAGATAAGATCGAAACCTACTACTATTGATTCCAGGTAAAACTTTTTGGAAATGCTTTTTTTTTTCAATGTTATCTCTAAAAGGAAAATTTAAGAGATTTCACTGTCGATCTGGGATCTGGTGAGAAGTAAAATGGGATCAATCTTTGATCCGAGTGAAAAATCTTAAAATCTTGAAATCTGAAAGCCTCTGCCGTTGAACTTGATTTCAACTTGAGAAGAAAAACTCTCCCTCCATTGATCTTGTATCCAGAACAAAGGAGAAGAGTGTGTTTGCACTCAATACATAAAAAATTATCATTGCTAAAATGTTATGTTTCCAAACTTTTTATTAAAGCTTATAAATTTCTTCAAGAATTTGGTTCAAAATAGAGTTCCTATTCAGCGGTGCCTCGATGTCGAGGTCCATCATTAAGGAACTAAGCTCTCAAAAATGAAATTGTTTATGGTCCATCCTGTAGCACTGAGGTTCCATGGAACTAAGCTCTCAAGTTTAGGTATCATTCTTGTAGCACTGTGGCACTGTATTTTAGTGCCGCAGTGTTAAGATCTTGATTTCCCCATCTTTAAAATAATGCCATAGCATTATTTTCCTAACATCGAGGTGCTACATCCTGAAGTCTATTCTACTATCGAACTTGATACTAGTGTGAAATAAAATCCTTCCTCTATTGAACTTTGATCAGGAGCAAGGGTAATGCATTAAAATTGTGAAATCTAGCACTGTAAGGAGCTACGTTGTCAAAATTTAAAATTTTTCCAAAAATTATTAAATCTTAGGCACTAATAAAATAATGTCATGGCACTATGGGTCAAGCATTAAAGCACTGGGTCTAATGTTTGCAGGAGAAATACATATAGTCATAGCGCTACGATGCAATCCCTTAAGCATCATGACACTATATTAATTTTATGATTTCGGACACTTGGAATATTGATCTCACTAAATTAAAAATCTAAGTCTTATCTACTTAGCAGTCACGTCAAACATTAGGCGCTGCAGCGCTGACCTGTCATTTAGAACAATAAGAAGTTTCTCCTAAGAGCACTATAACACAACATATTGAGTGCCACAATGCTAGACTCTTGGGCTATATATAATTTTTTTTCTTTCAAGAGTATCACAATGCGCGGCCTTTTTATGTTTTAAACTTATGTCCTATAGGCTAGTAATGCCTAAGCATTGTATTCTTAGCGCTAAGGCACTACTACCTTAATATCATTTAAAGTTAGAAAATTTTCATTATTTTAAATCCTAGAGCTTTTAGATGACAAACATTAGGACATATACATAGAAATACATAAACATGAGAAACAAAAATATATTTATTAAAAATTAAAAATGATTACATAAATTGTATAAAAAAGAAAAAATTAAAATAAAAGAAAAGGGTTGGTGTGGTGTGGGGTGGGGAGGGGGACTAGTAATTATATTCATTCTCCTCTTGTTCACCTTCCTACGCCTGTGGGGTGCTTACAAAAGATAGATATTGAGGCATCATAGAAAAATAATCCTGACCGAGACCCATAAAGCTATAATTTTTAAACAAATAAACTAATGTTGAGTTTAACTCGGCCATATAAGAAACTTATTTCTACTATTAATCCATATGATAGTCAAAATTCTTTTCCAATGCCACTTACCTACAACTACTCTTGCCAACCTTTTTCTTTAAGTCCAAGAATTCTCCTCTAATTTCTTAGAGTTGCTTGTTTAAGGTTTTGGAGGATTGGGATCGAGGTTGTGGGGCATGTGAACTTTCCCCACCTCAAACCTCGACCCAAATCCCCCAACTATCCTTTTCATTAGAAGAGCCATTTGAATAAAAAACTTCTTTATCATGTTCCCCAAACACACCCGCCACAGCACATAAATCATAAATGAGAGAAGGAAGATAGTATATTATAGCAGTATTACCCATAAATATATTATAAATAGAATTATAAATAATATTTCTTATATATATAGTAAAGCCTTTTTGAATAGAAAAATTCAAAATGACATTGTTCTTATTCACCTAACTGATATTACTAGTGGGCACCAACTTGGAAAAAATGAAATAGTGTCAAGCCTTAGACTCTACGCTAAGCTGGCGGCAGAAAAATTGATGATCCTTTTAACCCACCATTTTCATTGAATATTGGCATTTCTACTAGTGAGAAAACTAAAGACTTATCAAAATCGAGATGATCATTATAATAGGAAATATTGACATATCTACATTATGTAGCTTGTAATATGCATTAATGACAACACTATCAAAACTTACTAATTTTCCCATACAAGAACTCTATTATCTTAGTGCTACTTCACATTGGTGAAGAACTTCCACACCACAGGAGCAATGCAAGAGCTACTTTCATAAGATAGCTTCTCCCATCCTCGTTCAATGATGACCCTCTCCACACTCCCACTAAGATTATGTAAACTTCTCTCTAGAATGAGGTGCTTATGAATGAGGGCATATTGGTACCACTCCTCTACTTCCATGCTAATAAACCTATTAGCATTGCTCAAAGTTACCCTCCTCTTGCTAGCAAGTCTTTTGGGTGGCATGATTGCTTTTATAGCATGAGAAAAAAAGGTTGAGAAAAAGAAAGCTCTAAAGTTTTTGTATAGAAAGAAGACTGCTGAATAAAAAATTTGCAGCACAAAGGGTCTATTTATAAACCAAACATAATACCATGATGCTACATTAATAGTGATAATGCGCTAACCTCTCGGGTTCTAGAATAAGAATTTAGTGCCACAATGCTTCACATGTAGCCTAGGCTAGCCAACTGGTCAAAGCTATTACAGTACTGATTAAAAAGAGCATTTATTATTATTAATTATGTAACTGATCAGAATTGAAAAGTGTGTCAAATATTGATGTAGACCCATAACCCTCTGACTCAACACTGTAACACTTGTAAATGTTTATCTTATCAATTAAATGTTTCTGCCGACCTGTCAACCCATTTGAATGGTCTTTTGACTGACGTCGTGGTGTTACATAGTCAATGTTTGGGCATTGGTTAATTTTTCAATCTACTTTCAAATATCTTTTATATATCTTCTATGCTACAGCATCGTGGTATTATTTTTGGCAGTTCTGCACTGGCTTCTCAAGATCTTAAATATAAATCTCTACTATAGTGTCATGGTGTTGATTTCCCAGTGCTGAGGTGCCATCCTAATAATGCCTAGGCATCATGGTCTACAACGCAAAGATGCTCCCCTTTATAGTGCCTAGGCACCATACTTCTAGCACTGAGGCACCATCCCGCAGAATAAACTATTAATATTTTCCATGTGAATGCCATATAATTTGTTCATAATGTGAAGACCTATATAAACTTAGCATTCTAAAGGGATGTAACTCCAACCCATGTGTTTGTCAAGAGAACACTCTAACAGCTTTTTAATTGATGTAAGTCTGACCTATTCTTGTAATGCAAGAACAACACCAAACCCTATAATTTTGGCATTCCAAAGGGATGAAAGCCCAGTCTTTTATTTATTCATCATGAGAGTGCTCTATAATTCATTCATCATGTGAACACCATTATATTTACTAGCTTTTGAATTGATGTACCAAACTACCCATTCACCATGCAAATAACCCTTAAAATATGGCATTCCAAAGGGTATGTAAGTCCAATCTATCATTTTAATTGATATATGTCTGATCCATGCTTGCAATGTAAGCATAACACCCTATTGGCATTCCAAAAATATAAGTCCAATCTATACATTTTCCCTGTGAACACTCTGCTGACATTCCAAGGGGGGTAAATCTAACCTATACGTTAGCCATGCAAACACCCCTATGCTAAACCTCAAGTCTACTCGGGATATCTAAGATGTGGCAACCCATGATTGCTAATCAGACTCATTGGAGACTATGGATAGCCCTTTGGTGTTGGTAGATTAGATTAATGAAGACCAGAGATGATGGAACCATGGGATCTTGATCGGGACTATTCTCATATTCCCTTAGAAAGTCATCTATGCCATATCACACACACCACTAGACACAAATTTATATCTCAAAGATATGTTTATTTTCAACCTTAATCAAGAGTGCTCTCTTACTATGATAAGAGGCACAGTTAACTATGAAGGTTTGCATTCAGAAGAAGTAGAAACCAGATCTAAATAAACCCTATTTGGGGAAATCTGGTTGAATATATTTTAATATGCCTCATGAAAAACTTACTCTTACCCATCCTAATAAAGATGGAGCATCCTTAATGGTATTTTTTCTGAGCGATCACTACAATGAGAAAAAAGGTCTTTAATGACTTAATCCTAAACCTCAAATTTTGATGAGTAGAAAAGGGGTCTTGATGATTTAATCCTAAACTTATAATCTATTTGATAGGAAAGGGTCTCGGTGAGTTAATCATATCCTTTCTTTTAGAAGGAATGCTTACTGAGACGTTTACTTCTATATATTAGCTATTATGAAAGAGTTAATAGCTTAATCTAACCTAGATAGCTTAGGTTAAGGGAAGGGGTCTTGGTGACTTAATCCTATCCTTGTCATTTGAAAGGATGCCTACTAAGAGACTTACTCCTAATTAGTTAATTATTAAGATAGGGCCTTTAATGGGGTTAATCCAACTTAAACAACTAAAGGGAGGAAAGGGGTCTTGATGACTTATTCCTAACCTAAATAATCTATTTGATAGGAAAGGAGTCTTAGTGACTTAATCCTATTCTATGAATAGTAGGAATGGTGCCACGAAGGACTTGCTCTGAACCTATGAGTGAAAAAATTATGCCTAGAAGAACATGAGGAAATTTGCAAGGGTCTAAGACAGATTGGACAAAACCAAATTTAAAAGAAACACTATTTGGAGGTTAATAAATTGTAAAAATAAATATAAACATAATTTAATTGATCATCACTTTTAAAACTAAAGTACATTTCATACATAATTTTTTTAAGTAATGTCCATTAATAGGCCACAATGGACGTTCACCATTTCATGTTATCAATTGATAAGAACTTCCATCATAGATTTTCTCCACAATGAACAGTCCTTCACTTGTTGGTTCAAATTTGCTACCGATCTTGCAATGAGATAAACTTAGCCATTTAAGAACCAAGGCCAAGTCTCCTACTTAAAAAGTTCTAGGATGAACTAATTTATCAAGAGCTTGAACCATACATGATTGGTAAAGTTCAAGGTCTTATTGGGCTTTTAGATGTTTTCTTTCAAGACTCTCAAGTTCCTCTAGTCGAAGTTATGATTCTAATCTACTGTAATATTGTTATTAATTTCTATCTTTAAAGAAGATAGTTGTACTTCCAATGGAAGAATACCTTCAATTTCATAAATCAAAGCATATGGTATATATTGAGTTGGTGTTTTATATGTGTTTTGATAGGCCCATAAGGATTCAACTAACTTTTCATGTCATTGACATTTATTTTCATGAAGTACCTTTTTTAGAATTCATCCAAGAGTCTTGTTAAATGCTTCAGCCATTCCATTTACCTTAGAGTAATAGATAGTTGAATATCTCCAATTAATTTTATGACTAGCTATAAAGTGATTTATTTTAGTGATTTAAATGATGGAACATTACCATATATGATTTGGTGAGGAACACCAAAATGATATATGATATTAATCTGAAAGAATTTAAGCACATGATATACTTTCACTTCTTTTAGTGGAATCGCCTAGCCCATATAAAAAAGTAATCAGTTGCAGCTAATATAAAATGATGCCCTTTTGATGATGGAGGATCAATAGGCCCTATGACGTTAGTACCTCAACTCTCAAAGGGCCAAGAGGTAATTGTTGGATGTAATTCACTAGTGGCTGATGTAATACCACACCATATATTTAGCATTGATGATAATGATGTGCAATTTCTATGCTGCAATTTAACATCGAAGGATAATAGGTTCCAACTATTTTAATTTTAATTTCATTTTATGTCCAAATTGGTGAGTGTCACATAATCCAAAATATACTTCAGTCATAATCTTATGGGCTTATTGTTTATCCAAATAACATAGCCACATTTGATCAAATGACCTACAATACAACACATTTTTTAATAATGCAAAATATAAGACACATTTCTTAATTTTATTTACTAATGACTTGTCCTCAAGAAGCCTCTCCTCACTTAAATACTTAATGAATGGTTGTCTAATCACATTCTTCTTGACCTTCAATAAGAGTGGATTTCCTTTACATTTCAATTTTTTTAATATAGGATCTATTGATTTTGGACCTCTATATAGATTTTTTTTCTAAACATTTAATTTCTTTAACAAGCATAGCTAAAGAATCTACTATAGAATTATTCTTCATTCTTCTTCGATGATGCTACATCATCAAAGTATAATTTCTAAGTGGCATTAGGTTTATTTTTTTAACCTCATGATTTGTTCATCTGGAAGATCATCATTCAAAGGGGAACCTTTGGGTAGAGGATGAGTTGCTAAGAAGTCAGCTACAACTTGACCCTTTATAGCATGTTGATGAATAAATGTAATCTCAAATTGTAATAAAATCATTGACTAATGTACTAGATGTCCAAACAACATTTGACAGGTGTTGATCTGACTTTTGGAGTGAGGACTCATCCTTCCCATCTTAGACTTAGGAAGCCTCTAGGAATTTGGATTTCCTTAGTAATAAGACACTTTTAGTGGTTAAAGGAATACTAAACCCAAGCCTAGAGACTTAGGAAGGCATACCCTAAGCTTAGGTTATACCCTAAGTAAATAGGTTCTATCCTATGGCCTAAACAAAAACCCATGCTTGTCCACCCATCCAAAACCAACCTTAAACCAACACAACCAACCTCAATTGGATTTTGTATCCTATCCAATCTCCAAGCCAAACTAACTTAGTCCTAAACCTAAGTTAATTCCACCATCATCCTATGGATCCAACCTTAAATGCATTCAAGCAAACTAAACCTAAATTAATTTTCACAAAAGCACTCTAACCATTCAATAGACTAGTTCAACCCCCTCCAACACTTACAATCAAACCAATCAAACCAAATGAATCCAATCAACCCAAGTTACCCAAGAGATCCAAATGAACCAAGATCCAATCAAACTGAAATCAATTGCAATCAAGGCCACCAATCAACCCTAAATTCATCATTGAACCTTTCTCAACACCCAATTCCACCAATTCAACTCAATCAACCCAATTGGTCCACTTGACCCAAAGTGGCCTAAATCACCAAATTGACTCAAACTTCAATCCAACCCAAATTGGATTGAATACCCATCCAATCTCCTCTATAATGATTGTTGGTCATCCTTGATGGTCCAATTGCAATCAATTGGGTCAAACCAAACCAATTTGATCACATGATCCAAGTTGACCCAATTAACCCATATGGACCAAAATGAACCAAATCTCATTACAACTCAATTAGTTGAAATCAATGATGCCCATAAATCATAAATTGATTATTGAACATGATTCAACCACCAACTAAACCAAACCAAGCCAATTTAGTCTCTTGACCCAAGTTGACCCAATTTGACCAAAAGGGCCAAATTAAGCCAAATCAAATCCTAAACCCAATTGATTAAAACCAATGCCCTAGTCAATCAAAAATTGATTATTAAATATGATCCAATCTTTAATTGAACCCAATTTGATCAACCAAACCCAACTGACCCCTTTAGCCAAATTGACCTAAAGGGTTCAATTGAACCAAATCCTTCCATAATTCAAAATGATTCAAACCACCACCTACAATCATTCTCAAATGATCAATTGAACCTAAACCAACCCTCCATGCAAGCCAATTTGGCCAATTTGACCAAATTGGTCAACTTAGCCTATTTAACCCAAATTAACCCATATGAGTCAAAATCAAATCCACTTCAAATTGAACCAAACCAATTGCACCAATACATTCCAAATGATCATTTGAACATACCCAAACATTTGGTTTGACCCAATTTGACCAATGGGTCAACATAACCCAATTGAACCCTATTTGACCCATATGGGTCAAATTGAACTAAACTAATCCAAACCAAGTCCAAATCCAACCAAACTTGGCATGACTCATCCTTGGGTCACCATGGGCCAGCCCAAGTGGACCAAACCCATGGTGAACTTTATTTGGGTCAAAACCCTTGAAAAATCCATCCAAATGGGATAAAATCCCCATTTAGAGGGGTTCACCCACTCCCCAAGCCTTGACAGCCACCTTTAACCCTTCTTGGATAGTAGGACCACTGACCCAACCTGACCCAAGGCTATTGGGTTCAGACTTGGGTCATAAGAGGGTGTGTTCACCCATGGCACACCATTGGTTCACTTGGAGGAGGAGGTACACCCCATGCCAGCCCATGCCACTACCTCAGCCTCTCAAGCACCTCCACCTCTGTAGTCCCTGCCATGTCTGGCCACCAACCCTGTCTGGATGACTGCCAAAGGCTAAGCTAATCTCAACCCTTAGTTCAATTGGGGAGAAAGGTATTCTCCTCACCATCCATTCAAACTTTACACAGAGCTTCCTCACATCATTCCAAGTAGTCCTAAACCTTTCCCTAATCCCTAGTGCTCTCCATCGCTAGTGAGACCAACCACCATTCAAAACTAAGAGCCCCATCCATCCAACCTTACCAAAACTCCACCAAACTCAAATTAACTCTTTCCACACCTTCCCCTCACTCCGGCAAGTCAAAATGAATCGATCCCTTATTAATTTGATCACTGGAAGGCACTCCAAGACCAACTCCGATGAGTTTCACGGTGGTGCTTCATCCACAGAGGAATCAGTGGGAAGGCTACTCAAGATCTTCTCAACAGGGCTTCACCTCTTTAGAAGAAGCTACCTCTGTCTATAGACTACTGATCTTTAGCTCTGATGAGGTAAAACTCTAGCAAATCATAGATTTTCTTCTAGGTATTGGTCTTTTGTGAAGTAAATTATGATTGCACGAGTTTTTCAATGTAAAATTTCTTTAGATCTCCTTCCCGCACATTTTGGAGTTGATCCCATTGTCCTACGAGCTCCAACGAGCTCGGATTAATCCGTGGAAGGCTGATGGTGTCCATCTTTTGGCGCTTAGGGGAGGATGGATCATCGACCGTCCATTCTGCATGATTAGAATGGACACCCGTGATTTAATCCATTAGATTTTCTGATTTAATCCATTAAGAAGCATGAGATTAATCTCTGCCATCTGATCTAAGATTGGAAGGCTGGGATTAAACTATGTCTATCACCGTTGAGTCAACTGCCACGTCAAACATTTCAAATAACCTATCCCGTGGTGCCACATGGAAAGCACAGTTGCATCAACTTCTGCATGGCACTGATGGTTTAGGGGATTAATTGGGTGATTAAAATGCAATTAAATGGTGAGAACTTTGAAAATTAATAACTAATTGTAGAAAAACTCAAAAAAGTACAAATAAACCATTTTGGAAAGGGTAAATAGAAAAGAAATTAATAAAAAATACAACCCCCAATGTTTGATCAATGAATACTGAATAATGCTTAATTAAGATTAAATGTTTATGCTAATTACCTTAGTTTAGGCTTAATTATTTGGCCAATTGATTCCAAATTTGGTGGGTTAATTCCATGGGATGTCCTCTGCCTCCCATAATTTTCTTGAAATTTATTGGCCATGTAATTCAAAGAATTTGAAATTCTAATCCTAATCACCCCCCTTAATCAATTTAATAATTATTAAAAATACTAAATAGTAAAAAAAATTTAAATGGTTAATGGTGATTAATCACTATTAATAATGGGAATGGTGAGGGGAAATAATTAAGACCTCTTTTCTAATTATTTTCCTATGTATATTTCTATAGGAGGGTTAATTAATTCATGGCTTAATTAGGGATTAATTGGGTAATTAATGATAAAGTAAAATTCAAATTAAAATGATATTTGGTTCAATTAATTTAAATTCAATTCATGGGTTCTGTTTATGTGTTTAGCAACATAAAGACCCTTATGGAACTTATGGTTAACCCATGGTGTGGGAAAACCATATAAGTACATAACTTAGATCCTTCCTTAATCTAATTAACTCTTAATCATAAACCTAATTGCATTAGGTCCTTTTAGGTGCATTGAAAAATTTAATTTCTCAATGGCATATCATTAGAGGCTCAAGATTGAGTAGTTAATTAAACTAAAGAGGCATACAAAAGGGAAATTAAATTAATTTCTTAATGATTTGAACTTAATCAATCCATAAAATTTACTTAATTATTTTCCTTAAATACATTAAGTCGCTAACATGGGATGGGGAAAAACACCAAATATCAATTTTTCTTCTTTAGGATTTAATAATTCAAATCCAAAATTAAACTTCATAATAAATTTGGTTAATCTTTAAGAATTTTATTTGTCTTGATTGTCCTTAGGAATTAATGTGATTGAATATATTATGTGGCAATGTTTAATTATTTCTTTTCAATCATTATAAATTTGTATGCTATTTGTATCATGTATTCATGTTTTAAAATAAAAGAATCAAGTGAATATGGTTATATATGTGTAAGTAGCATGTGTTGAATCAATCTTATTATGTGGCATGGCTATTATCACTAATAAATCTCAAATTAGTTTTAAAATTATAAACTAATGATGAAGATTTAAATTGATGTTGGTTATGAATATTCTATGTGATATACATTTGCTTATATTTTAAACATGTTAAAGGCTTATTCTATTTTCATGATTCAAATGTATGTTTATATATGTTTGAATGTTAACAAGTATATAGTCTGGACATTCTGAGAATATGAAGCTTCAAGTAGCCGCATGGAGGTCTTATATTACCTCACTTCCCTAGATTAATAATGGCATGTATTTTCTTAATTTCATTCATATGTATACATGTCTTAGAATTTGGATAGAGCTTTACTTTACATGAGTAGATAAATTTGCTAATATACAATCTTTTGCATGCTTTTAATTATTATGTTTATGAATATATTTATATGTATTAAAATAGCAAGTATATAGTCTAGACATTATGGAAACATGAGGCTTTAAGTAGCCCCAAGGAGGTCTTAGATTACCTCACTTCTCTGGTGTAACAATGGCATGTATTTGCTTAAATATTTAATACATGTGTATGTATACTTAGTTAAGGAATAAAATCTCTCTTTTCTACCAAAAATATATGCATTAATAATCATTCAAGTGTGCCAAAAATACACATATGTACATTGCATGTATATGTATGTTAAGTTCAATATTATATGCATGCTATTGATGATGAAAAGGAATGATGTAATATTATCCATGTGATAGTAATTCAATATAATTAATCTTAAGATGCCTTTCATGTTTGAATAGAATTCTGTAGGATTAACCCAAACCTAGGATTAATAAAAATGTTTAATAAATCATTCACTAAAAGAAACCAAAAATCATAATAACAGGCCTTTAGAAAATAACTTAGGGTAGGGATGAAGAGGGTGAAGCCTCTTTCCACTCTTGATAACAATTTGATGCTAAGTAAATATTAAGTAAAACAAAATAAAATATAAATTAAAATCCACTAATCCTTTTAATAATTTGAAGTGGAACATCCTCCAATGTTTAACTTAAATAATTCCAAAATTTTATGATCATAATCCTAAAGCCTAGCTAGAAGAAGCACATACAATTGATCATGGTTTTAGTGGCTCAACTTTACATGGAATAGAGGTAGAGTTTTTGAATAACTTAATAGAATCCAGGTTAATACACATTGCTTTAGCCACTTTCAGCATTCTGCAACATGACGTCTAAATATAAATTTCCCTGACCATGCTCCCCTCCTCTTATTTGTTGACTACCTCCCTAAACCCTCCAAGATAGTTTTTAGATTCTCTAACATGTGGACAAAACATTACCTATTCATCAAGTGCCTCCAAGATGTATGGAAATCAAACACAATTGACCTCTAGATTAGACATTGGAATCTACACAAGAACTTAACCGTAAACCTGAAGAAATGGAATTGGAATGTTTTTGGTGGCATTCATTGAAAAGTTGGGCCAATGAACAAAAGGTTTGTTTATTTGAAAGCAATTGTATCAATGATTCATCATTGGAAGCTAAATCCAAGCTAAAATAAGCCCAAGCAACACTTAATAATTTGATTACCATGGAAAAAGACTTTTTAACACAGAAAGCTATCTTGGTTAATCTGAAAGAGGGAGATAGAAACATAAATTTTATCATGGTTGTATCATAAAAAGAGGGAACACAACGCCATCACAAAAATCAAATCCTAACTCAAATAGTTACAAACTAAAGAAGACATAATAGAGGATGGAACAACCTACTTCAAGTTAATGTTTCAAGAGCAAGAGGTAAACTTAAATCCACTATGTGGATACCCGCTCAGTACCAACACAATTGAAGTAAATCAACTAGACCTAGTATACAATCCAATGGAGGATGAAATAAAGAAAAGCCTTGACTCTTTTTGTGGATCAAAGGCGGTGGGTCTTGATGGTTATACAACCTATTTTATCAACACTATTGGCAAAGCAAGATGTAATCGCAGCTATTCAGTCCTTTTTTATGAGCAAAGACATGCATAAATATTTTAGCTCCTGAACCATCACCCTCATTCCCAAATCCAACAACAAATATAGCTGTGAGAACTTCAGGCCCATCAGCCTTACATCAATCATTAGAAAAATAATTATAATCTTTTCCAATTGCCTACAACCACACCTCTCATAACTCATCTACAAAAACCAAGTAGCTTTTGTCCAAAGAAGAAACATAGCTAAAAAATATATTGCTAGCACAAGAACTCACCTTAGACCTTGATAAAATAATGCAGAGGAGGGAATATAATAATTAAACTTGATATAAAGAAACCTTTTGATATAATTAACAGGAAATTCATCATGGCAACATTAAAAGGTAGAGGATTTCAAAATGATTTTTACTAACTAGTTAACATATTACTCTCCAATAGCTACTATTCCATTATCATTAATGGGAAGGCACATGACTTCTTCAAAGCATCAAGAGTAATAAAGCAAGGTGACCTTTTATCTCCATCCCTTTTTATACTAACGTTTGACTACCTTTCTATATTGTTGGATGCAACAACAACTCTAATAAATCAATCAATTTCAAAACTAAAGGGAAGATTAACATAGCTCACTTGACATTTGTTGAATATCTTTCACTATTTTGCAATGGATCCAAAATAATCAATAAGAAGAATCATGCTCATACTAAACACTTTTGAAGCTATTTCAAGAATGACCTTCAACAAAATAAAATGCTTGTTTATCTTGGGAAAGCACTGCAAAATAGATTTGAAATTGATCAGAGATTACATAGGCTTCACACATTCCCACCTTCCACTCAAATAACATGGTGTTAATATATATATATATATATATATATATATATATATATATATATATATATATATATATATATATATATATATATATATATATATATATATATATATATAAGAAAAGCAAAAAAAAACTCAATATTTTGATGGTGTAATTAACACTACCCAAACTAGAATCAACTCATGGGAGAACACATTCCTATTGACTGGTAGAAGAAAAACCCTATTGCAAAGCATACTCAACTCCATCCCACTCTATTCATTACAGATGATGTATATTCCAAGCAAGACACAAATTAAAATTGAACGAATACTCAAAAAATCCTATGGAGTATAAGGAAAGATTATATACATTAGGTGAGTTGGAAGAAGGTTTCTAAATTGAAGCATGAAGGGGGACTAGGTTTTCGATCTTTTGCTGCATCAATTAGGTAAACTAGATGAAACTAAGAATAAAGTTTAGACAAAACAACTCATCATGGACCCAATTTCTCCTTAGCAAGTACTACTAGAAACTCCATCCAACTATTCTTTAGCAAAGGAAAATAAACTCACAACATCGGAAAAGCTTATTGTAGCATAGAGACAAAGCTAAAAGTATGATTTTCTAGCATCTAGCGAAAGGAGAATTAAGCTTTAATAGGGATCATTAGTTCCCAGATGGTCTATTATCCAATTACACAACACGAGCTATATCCTACCGGGTCTTAATATTAGAATTTTGGAGAGAAGACAATTGGAATATCCATAAGTATAAAGAATATCTCCCTAAGGATGTACTGAAAGATCTAATTAACATTCCCCTTCTCCATAAACAAAGGACAAACTAATGAAATGTAATTGTAGATTATTTTTAACATCCAAGATCCTTTTCCAAGTTATACACCAACCCAATAGAAATTCTAAATGGAAACCAACATTATGGAATGCAGTAATCAAACTGTCAATGTCCTTCTTATGCTGGAGACTATGACACAATCTGCTCCGTACAGTTGATATACTAAAACCTAAGGGCCTAAAAGTAAACTATATGTGTCTTTTGTGTAGAAGTGATGAAGAAAGCATAACTCATTTATTCATCACATGTCAAACAAGAAAATAATTTTTGGATAAAATACACTCAACATTCTAAATAGTCAAATCAAATGAGGACTCAATACAGGGTTATATGAAGGCCTGGAACAATTCCAATAAATATAATAGGAAGGACCATATTTACATCATTCCTCTTATCATATTATGATTTAGCTGGATGGTTAGAAACTCCAACAAGTATGAAAGTCACCAAGTAGGAGTGAAGGACATATTAATATATTAATATACATCAAGAACTACATTGGTAAAATAAAATCTATAAACCTTTTCAGAGACCCCTCCATAAAACCCAAAAATCCCAGGCAATTTAATCCACCTCTTATTCATTGGATCAAACCAAAAGCTGACTGTATTAAGATAAACTTTGATGGCAGCTTCAAGAATGATAATACACTTGTAGGTATTGGTGGCATTTTTAGAATTCATGCAAGCCAATCTATCTTATTCTCAATCCCTTATTATACATTGAATTCACTTAACACCGAAGATGCAGCTTATCTAACAACTTTTTGAAACTTTCAATCTCCTTCCATTTCAAGAATATCTAGATCAAAATAGACTCCTTATCTCTTTATAATTCTATCTTCAATGGGTTCTTTGTGTTCTTCTATTGACCAATCAGAGCTGAAATCTTTTATTTAATGTTTCAGAGTTTCACTCTGAAAGATAGAAGCATCACTATTATGACCCAATCTATGCAATACCTTGAGGTCATGAGACTTGAGAATTATTTTAGAATGATCGAAGTCTTTATTGACTTTATCTTTATAATTTATTCTTAAAATTAGTTAAGGATATCTATAAAATATCAATCATATAATGGGAGAGGAATCCCATTAAGGAAGTTAATTTAAATTTATTAAATTTGATATTTTTGAATTATATTAGAAGAATGAAATTTTCTTTAATTGCCCTTCTTTTTTTTATCGATTAGGAGCAGACATAAAATTTTGTTATGTCATCTTTGTTAACAATGTATGTTAGTCTTCTCTTTTTGACTCTCTCCTAAACTCCTAATGATTCAGAGTTTTTGGAGGGTCTAAAATAGCTTATCTTTGAGTCACTCCCTAGAATTGGCTAATAAGCCCAAACAACTAATTTCCAAGTTTTTGGTGGACGTTCAGAGATGATTCTAAATTTTTTTGAATGAATAAGATTAAAGCTGAATTGCATGTATTTGTACAAAATTTCCTTCTATAGAGGTAGAAATATTTGATTTCCTTAATCAACCTCTGCCTAGGGTCAACAAGATATTCTTTTGGGATTATACTTATCCTTCTTTTATGATTTTCTTTTTTATGTTAATTTTTAGAATGCAAATCAAGCTTCAATCATATGTTACATCATATGGTGATAAGGGGCAATAGTTAAAACATTACCTACTTCCTTTAATTTTATTTAAAGTTTATTTAATAAAAATAGAAAGAACCCTTTCATTTCAATATACATTCTCAAGTGCTTGCAATCTTTGAATGGATTAGAACAAAGGGGTATCAATTTAAGGATCTTATCTTGACTCTTTTTATCTTTTGTATAAAGCCAAGATAAAATTAAGGACAAAGTGCACTTTGTAATTTTCCTTTCAAAATTTGATATTTATTTCAAATTCTCAAAGATAATTTTCTAAATTTTTTTTAAAAATGATGTCAAATCCATTTTGACTAAAGCTGAGTCTAACAGAAATGATTTTACTTTAATTTGTTTGAGTCTTATTGAAAATTTTAAAGGGTTATTCTAGGACCTAATCATTTAACTGTGATGAATGAAGAGTTCTAGAATCTAAGTTAAGGATGTTGGATAAGAATTACCAAGGATGAAATGGAGAGTTACCAAACAGAAAGAAAAGCAGTCATAACCCATGAGTGGCATAAGTACACTATCAATGTATAGAGATAAAAGTCTACTTCTAAAGATGGAGATAGGAACTACTCCCCAACGGAGTTGCTAGAAAGTATATGTGGAGAAATTTTATGACACCATATGGATTTTTGGGTACTTATTTAAGTAATCAAATGCATCATTCAAGGATAAATATATTATCTTGGAACATAAATATATCACTTTATAATATATTTAATTACTTAATAAACACTCTTAAAACTAATGGATCTTTGATATTCGAGAGATTTGTCTTTTGAACTGCATAGAAAAGTGGAACAAAGTTTATTTACTATAAGGTTCATAGTTCTCTATAAAGGCAAGACCCTATAGTTAATTACACCTCAAAAGGATGGGAATTCCTCTTAAGAATACTCTCAATTAAAGAAACTAACCTTTATCTCTATGAATTTCCAAGCTTGTCTTAGAAGGATTGTTAATTTTGAAATTCAATAAGGAATGCTTTAAGGGGGAATAGTTTTTTTTAAAAGCTAATCAAGATTAAATAGAAAATGCCTTTAGATATTAGGATGCACAATAAGCAATTCAACTATTATATCATTGAGCTTTACATCTTTGAAATTGAATTTAATAAAATTTTGAATTGGCATTTTATTTGAAATCTAGGATTTAGATTTTGATAGCACAAGATTACATAAATGCCTAGTGGTTGAAGACTTATTCTAATAAGATGCTTCAGAACCTAAATCTATAAATACTTCTATCATAAGTAAATGGCTCGACCTAATGTGATTTCTCAAAATTAATAGTTTTTTATTATTTGAGAAAACAAACCTATTCTTAACTCTTCTAGACTTACTACCCTCCTGAAAGGGTTGCTAGCTAATACCACCTAAATGATTTTAAATTCATAATTTGAGTCTTTTGTATGCAAGATGACTGAGCTGTTGTATTTAGAAAAGTGGCTAAGAACTTCAACACACTTCCTAAACCCTAAGATCATGTTTGGTATGTTATGAACATAAGTGATGCAATATTTTTTATATTTTATGTATTTTGACTCACAATTTTATTATTAAGGCTTGGGTATGCAATTTCATGAATACAATGAGATGAAATTAAAAAAATGATCATTGGCCAAATCAATACAGTAAGGCACACTTCCTAGGAAAGGTGGTCATCCTCACAGTCAAAAGCCCACTTATTTGCAATGGGTGAAGTGCCCAATTGAAGAATGATGAACAATATGCTCGCATGGTTCACAAAGTATAATTATTTTTAGCTGCTTTAACTTGTGCCTAAGACTTTATTAATAGTGAGGTTATGAGTTTATTTATTTATTTTATGTTTGAGTTGTTTAATCTTAGTGAGGTAGAAAATTTAATTTTCTTAAGAGTATAATATTTCCAAGCTTTTCATCATAGAGCACATCACCAAAAGAAATATAGAAAAAGCACGTAGTTCTATTGCACACTCTTAAATAAATCAAACCGAGTTAAATTAATAAAATAGGCTAATGTGGCTAAGTACTGTTGTACAACATGGATGAAAAGAAAAATGGCCAATTGAGCACTGTCCTTATATAGCTTGACTTACAACTAAAATTTTTGACCTATGTGTGTCTTCACCTTCTCCAGCGACCTCATTAGCTTCTTAGGGGACCACCAGATGGTAAAGTTAACTCTTACTATTCTCATACTCCATTGATCCTAACCTAATTCTAGACTTAAATTACATTTAAAATTCTAAAATAAATTTCTAAGCCGTGCAAATCGATGTCAAGAAATATATACAACATACCAATAATTTATATTTAAAACATACGTGCTTAGGACAAATGGTTTCCAAACCCACTTGTCCAATTGAGCTAGGCTTAGAAATTCAAACATCTCCTACAAATAAATAACAATTATTTTATATTTATAGTAAACTTTTTAAGTATAGCCCCTACAAAAAATAATGTGTTAAGAAAAATAGAATTTCATATCACAAATGTAATGTGTGAAAGAATGCCAGGGTCGGTAACCTAACAATTTAATGTGTGAAAGAAACAGTTTGTGTGGTATGACAACACTAGGCCATTTAAGTTTAAATTTTAATTCGAGTTTAGGGTTTATTCAATTTTACCCTTAGATGGTTTTAATTCGAATGATTTAAATTATTTTAGGTTTAAATTCAATTTTGGATTTATCTTTGTGTTAAGGTTAAAGTTGAGTTTTAATGAATGAGGAATAAAATAAATTCTACTTTGTGTGGAATGCATTCCATTCAAGATCTTAATTCTAGTATAATGGAATTTTTATATTTAGTTAAAAATCTATTCTAGGGTCAAACTAGGAACCTAATTATCTTAATTAACCCTTTTTCAGTTTGTTTAGATAATTTCCTTGAGTTGGAATTAATTTGATTTGATGCTTAACTCATTTTTTAACTTTGAAGTTTATGCTTACGTTTCTTATTTAATTTTAAATGTTGTTGGAATTTAAAGGTTTTATTCCTCTTTCATTTGATTTGATTAATGTATCATGGTTTAACTAATTTGTATCTTTTAATTAGAATTTAAATTATCTTTTAAATTTTGATTAAAAGTTTGATCATTTGGTTGATTGATTTTAGTTTAATGATTGTTTATTTTAATTTCAACTTTTAAATTAGTTTTAAGTAATTTAACTTGTTTAAATTTTATGTTGGTTGTTTAAGATGTACATCATTGGATATAATTTCATAATTTAAGTTTATATTCAATTTTATATTTCTTTGATTTGATTAAGGTTTATGATGGAAATGATTATTTAATTTCACTTATTTAGTTTAATTAACTTGCTTTTAATTTGATTAGTCATATCCACTTAATTCGTTTAATTAATGTTAATGTTTATTAAACATAAATTATGTAAATTATTTTATCTTAGTTAATTTAAATTAATTTATTAATTTAATCCTCATATAAAAATGTTGATTTAATTATTTAAATAGTTTACTTTATATAGATTTCAAGATTTAGGATCTTTATTGATTTGGTTATTTAATTCATTGTTTAAGTTGGTTTAAGTGATATCTTATGTTTAAGGGTTTATTATTTAATTAAATTTTTTATGATGAAGTTTTATTTATTAATAGTTAATTATTGATTATAACCTAAAAAATCTAAAGAAATGAACTCTTAGGTCCCAAACCTAATTTAGGTCATCTTAAGCTTTTAAATTATTTGAATTAGATGATTTAATTAATTATTCATGTTTATAAATAATTAATATCTTTCACTTATTGTTAAATGAATTTAAGATGATTTCAATTATAATGGATTTTTATCTAGCATTGAATTCAGAGATTGATCATTTTTTATTTTTAAGTGATTGTTTTATTTATTATAAATTTAACAATTTAATAATTTAGGGTTTGATTAATTTCACTTTCTTAATTATTCCATAGACCCTAAATATATGATTAAATATAATCCTTAACTTCAAAGAGTTAGAAAAGTATTTTAAGGTCCTATGATGTTGTTACAAATATCTTGAGTTAATTTATTAATTTTCATAAATTTTCTAATTTATTATTTGATTTAAATTAACTTAGAGCTAGAAAATTTAATAACTTTTGATTTAGAAGTCATTTAGCATTGAAATTTTTATGGCAAGTGGGGTTCCATGCCAATTTCAATACCCTAAAGTTTATTTTGATTAGATATATATTTGATGACTAATTAAGTTTTAACGACTTTAACAAAACTAAATTTAAGCCTAAATTATTGAAAATTATTTAGGAGTTTTAATTTTCCTTAATTACACTCTAAAATATGAATCCATAGAGGGTTTATTTGGAATTTTGGGATTCTTGGTTGATTTATTCTAATTTCTAAAGACCAGAATAATTAAATGAATTAATTATTTTAATTAATTACCTAATTAAGTCATTTTAAGAATTAATGGATTTCAGTGAGTTTTAATACTTTTCATAGGTCCACTAATGTGTATTATGATGTTTTAAATAGATTCGATGATTTTCCTTAATTTTCATAATTTTTTATGAATTTATTTCATTAAATTATGGTTTGGAGATTGAAAATTTTGTATCTTTCGATTTAATCATTAATAAATTCTAAGAATTTTATCCAAAGTGTGTTTTAACATTTATTTTACATCCCCAAAGTCTTTGGTTAATTTGATTGATAATTTTGGCTTAATTAAAGTTTAATTATTTTAATTAAACATAAATTTACCTAAAATTACCCAACAAAGATTGGGGATTTTAAGTTTAATGGATTTCTCTCACTAAAATGAAACAATAGAGCCCTTATTTATATTTTTTAGTTGGATATTATATTTCTTATAAATTTCTTAATTTTTGGCATTTTTATGCATTTTGTTAAATTAGAAAAATTAGATATTTCCCACTTAACCTATTTAGAGTGATTTGGCACTAACATGGCACTGCTTTACGTGTGGCACCACGTGAGATCCATACGGATCCAACATTAAATTGGTGTAGGGGATGCAATTTTGTTGACATCATCCATTCGATCGGATGGCCTAGGATCAATCTATGGTTTCCTTAAGAGATTCAATCGATCATTTTGACTAAATCATAGTCGTTCATTCTAAATATAAGGAAATAACAGCTATGATTCTATCTTCTTCATCTGTGGTACTGACCGAGTGCTGTCAAATTTTCAGAACTAATCACTGGCAATCTATGTGGTGAAATCATATGATTTTTATTGGAAAATGATTAAGGGGTGATTTTAAAAAGATCTATAAGGCATGAGTGTTCCTAAAACTAAATTTGCTTCATAAAGGACCACCATGAATTTAATGGGGAGTTAGTTTTGGCCAAAGCTCACTAGTGTTGGGTCTTGATAGTGCTTTGGGTTTTAAACTCACTCAAGGAGCTTTGGAAAAGTTTTTAGAGAAGGAAACATACTTTGCCTCCTTATGAATTGATGTAAAGATGAACGTCTGATGTCGCTCATTGGCATTTGGAGTTGGGGATGATTTAAGAGGCTTAGAAGGAGGAAGAAGATTCACTCATGCTTGATTTCACTTAAGGAAGGTGATGGAGTAAGAAAAAGTCCATAATTCAACCTCCCCTAGTGCTTTTATAGTTGGCCATGAGGTTTACTAGTTTTGGAAATGGCAAGGGATATCTGGCCATTGGAATTATGGTCCAATGATGGTAGAGAAGGCAGTGGGAATGTCTAAGAAAACGTTTGAATCCCTTAATGACTGAGGCAGGAAGCATGGTGAGATTTGGAGGGATAAGGTGGGTCAGCCATACTTACCATCCATAAATTCCACCTTGCCACCACATCACTCTATGAGCATTTGATTACTACTCTATCTTACCTAAGTTAGATGTTAAATGGGTCATAGGTTGATCCAAATAGGTCATTGAAGGGGAAGGAGATGGAATTGTTTAGACTTATGTGTATAAGTTTTCAAAGTTCTTCTACCATGGCTCCACCTCACCTCTTGTAATTCTATCTTAAATGGACTTCTTTAAATGGATAATTAACTATCCAAGTCAACCCATATAAGGTGGACTAAGATTTGGGTTAAGTTCATTTGGATTGGATTTAGTTTAAGTGTTTAAATTCATGCCATTTGGGTTTAACTATGATTCGATTGATTTGAGTTAATTTAAGTGCTTGATTAGCTTTAGCCTTGGGTCATAAATATTATTATTTATTTATTAAATGATTTATAGATCAAACGATCCATCTTGCATGGAGGTTTGATGAGATTAGAGCTAGTTTAACCCATATGACTTAAATGGGTCTAGTTGGATCACTTAGCCTATTAGGCCATTTTAGGGTTAATTTAAATTCAATCATGTTTAATCGGTCATTTATGATGATTTTGGATATTTGATTTCATTTAATTTAAGTTAAATTTTTTTTATTTCAGCCCAAATTGGCCTATTTGTATCCAAGTGGGTTAATTTGGGTTAAATTGAGTTAAATGGACAATTTGACTTAATCAAAGTGTGTCTAAACTCTAATTATATTTTATTAAGAGGCTGAGATGATTTGGAGCAATTAATTTGATATAGTTTGAAGTTGATTTTGATTTTGATCCAATTGACCCAAATTGAGCTTAATGGCTCAAAATGAGTTCACTTTAAGTTAAATGATCAAATTGATCAAATTAAACCTAAAGATTAACTATGTTTAATTATGATTTTCAAATGATTTTGAATATTCAATTTAAATTAATTTCAATTTAATTTGAATTTATATTCAATAAGGTTCATTTGGGTTTATTTAGATCAAGTGATCTAATTAACCCATTTAAGACCTTATTGAATTTAAATTTCCTTAGATTAATGTCTAAACATGCTCATTTGATGATTATATGTCTTTGGAATGATTTAATTTGGTCAATTTCTTATGAATTGACCTTTGACTTGGTGGGGCCCACATGTGTCAATTATAGGGCAAATGACATAATTTACAGAATCTCATTTAGATTTATATTTAGGTTCATTTATGTTCATGTGTTGATTCTATGCTTTTTTTTTAATTTGATTTGATTTAATTTTTTTGGACTTAAGTGATTTTGAGCTTAATTGGGTTAATTGTGTCAACTACCCTAATTACCTTAATCTAATCTCAACTAAATTTAGATTTCAATTGGAATATGTATGTTTTAGATTCATACTAAATTTTAAGGTTTGATTAGGTTCACCTAATATAATTGGGTCAGATCAAGTCTTAGATGGGTTCATTAGGATGGCCTAAGCATTTATTAGGGTGTTTGGCTTTGAGTTTGGTTTTGATTTTAGATTTTTGATTGATTTAATTTGTTATTTAATTTTTGATTTATTTTACACACCTGGTCACTAAGTATAGTGTCTTAAGTTCCTAATTAGGATGCTCCTGATCTAATAATAAGGATTCTAATCATTAGGATTAGGGATAATGTAAACCTCATCCAAAATTAAGGTCAACAGCCACCACCTAGAAGTCCTAGACAAGTAAGATTATTCTAGTGTATGCTTGCATACTTAAAAAGATTTATATCAACTCTATATGAAATATGCAAACCATTTATGGCATTAATATAGAAGGATTCTAAATTTATTTGAGATGAAAAATTCCAAAGTTCATTAGAAAGTTTAAAATCATATTTAATTAATCCTCTTATTTTGGTTGCCCTAATCCTAGGGAAGCCATTCATTCTATATACTACAGCTTTATATAAATCCCTTGGAGCTTTATTAGCTCAAGTCAATAAAGAAAGTAATGAAAATGCATTTTATTATTTAAGCAGTAGACTTATCCTAGCAAAGATGAATTATCCACACATTGAAAAGCACTATTTAGCTTTTGTATTTTATTTCTGCTCAAAAACTAAGGCATTACATGCTTTCACATAAAGTGAACTTGATCCCAAGAGTAAATCCTTTGTAATATCTTATGACCTTCCTAACACTATCTGCATGTTTAGCCCATTGGTCTATGATTTGATTGCAATTTGAAATTTCATTTAACCCCATTTGTTTTGTAAAGAGTCAAGTTGTAGCTGACTTCTTAGAAGCACATCCTCTCCTTGAGGGTTCTCCTTTAAATGCTTATATCTTAGATGTGTAAGTCATGAATTTAAAGGACAAAAATGCCACCTAATAGTTGTATTTTGATGACGTAGCATTTTCTAAGAAAGATGAAGAGTTGAATTCATCTATCTTAGGAAAGGCATGATTAGATTAATCTTTATAACTCCAAAAAAAATGAATAATGTGATATTGCTACCATTTTTCTAAGCCCAGTACAAATAATGAAGCTAAATATGAGGCTCTTATAAATATGGAAGAGTTAGCAATCCTTATGGATATTAAAAAGATTAAAATCTTTAGAAATTCCTAACTAGTTATTAAACAAGTGAGCAGAATCTATAAGGTTTGGCACCTAAAACTTTTCAATTATTAATAATATACATTGAAACTACTTGAACATATCCCTTTTGTGACTCTGTATATAATATCATGCGAAGATAATGCTATAGCTGATCCTTTGGCTAAATTTGCAAAAGAAATTGTATGTCAATATATATATATATATATATATATATATATATATAACTATAGAAGTTTTAGAACCAGCAAATCCTGTCTTCTATATTACTCTTACTGAGGTCAAGAAGAATGTGATTAAAGATAACCATTCATTGACAACTTGAGTGAGGGGTGGCTCCCTAAAGACAAATCAATAGAAAATCAATTAAGAAATGTGTCTATCTTATTTATTAATCAATAATGTGTTGTATTATTAATCATTCAATCAAATGTCGCTACGTTGGTTAGATAAACAAGAAACTCACAAGATTATGATTGAATCACATTCTGGATTATGCAGTGCTCACTAATTTTGTCCTAAAAAGAAATTAAAGATTAAAAGACTTGAGTATTATTGGCCAAATATATTAGATGACTGCATGGAAATTGCATGTGTTGCCATTAATGCCAAGTACATGGTATGGTCTTCCATCAGTAACCTAATCTATTACATCCAACAATTGCCTCTTGGCCTTTTGAGAGTTGGGGTACCGATGTCATAGGGCTTATTGATTCGCCATCATCAAAAGTGCTCCATTTTATGCTAGCTACAACTGATTACTTTTCTAAATGAGCCAAGGCAATTCCATTCAAAGATGTTAAAACATACCATGTACTTAAGTTCTTTCAAAAAATATTGCATATTGATTTAGCATCCCTCGCCAAATCATATTTGATAATGGCCCATCATTTAGATCCACCAAAATAAATCACTTCATGACTAAACATAACATCGATTGGATGTATTCAACCATCTATTAACCTAGTGCAAATGGATTGGCTGAAGCCTTTAATAAAGCACTTGTTCAAATTTTGAAAAAAGTTCTTGGTGAAAATAAACATCAGTGACATGAAAAATTGGTTGATATGGGCCCATTGAACCACATATAGGACACCAACTCAATCTACACAGTATGCTTTAATTTGTGAAACTAAAGTTATTCTTCCATTATAAGTACAACTATCATCTCTGAGGATCACAGTCAACAACAACATTACAACAAATCAAAATCATAAACATCAACTAAAAGAACTTTAAAGTCTTGAAGGAAGATGTTTGAGAGCTCAACAAGATGTTGAACTTTACCAATCACGTATGGTTCAAGCGCATGATAAATTGGACCATTCTAGAACTTTCCAAGTAGGAGACTTGGTCTTGATTCTTAGAAGGCTAATTTTAGCTCATCGCACAATAGGCTGGAAATTTGAGCCAACATGGGAAGGACAGTTCATTGTGGAAAAAGCCTATGATGGTGGTTTTTATTAGCATTAATAACTTGTAATGGTGAACATCCAATGCCACCTATTAATGGACATTAGCTAAAAAAATATTTAGTATGAATTGTGCTTCAATTCCAAAAATAATCAATAAAGCTATATTTACAAAAATTTTATTTTTGTAATTTATTTGGGCACAAAAATTGATCTTTTTTGAAATAAATAGGTTTATTTCAAGTTAAATTTTATCTACAATATTATTTTTTGTAATTGTTAACTTGGAATTGATTCATTTATTAATATATTTTGAATCTTTTAAAAATGGATTCAAGCAGTTAAAGGCCTCATTCCAATAGGCTATCTAGGTTAGGCTTAAGTCACTAAGACTCATTTCTTACTAGTCCAAATTTTAGATTTAGGATTAATTCATCAATACCTTTTCCTCACTTTAGCTATTTGAGTTGGAATTAAGACATCAAATGCCCTTTCTTAATAGATAACAAGATAAAGAGTAAGTCCCTAAGTTGGCATCCTTCATAAAAAATCAAAAGGATTATGAACTAAGCCATTGAAGGCTCCTTTCTTCAGTCAGGCTACTTAAGTTGAAATTAAGCCATCAAAAGCCCCTTCTTAATAGCTAACAAGATATGCATAATTCCCATAGTAAGAATCTTCTCTAAAAGATAAGGATATGATTAGGTCACTAAGACCCCTTTCCTATTAAATAGACTATCTAAGTCAAGATTAAGTCACCAAGAACCCTTTCTTACTAGCCAAAATTTGAGGATTAAGATTAAGTGATGAGGACCCATTCCTCATTTTAGCTATCTAAGCTAGAATCAAGTCATTGAAGGCTCCTTCTTGATAGCTAACAAGATAGGAGTAAGTCCCTTAGTAGGCTTCCTTTCTATAAATAAGAATATGATTAACTCATTATGACCCCTATCCTTTTTCAAGTTATTTAAGTTGGAACAAAGCCATTGGAGGCCCTTTTATATTAGCTGGATTTTACTATATTAGGATTTAAATTCTTATGACCACTTCTAGTTCAAAAGAAAAGAAATTTAGAGATGGAAATATTTGTCAAATTCTAGAGGATTAAGAACTAAGATATTGAAGGCTCCTTTTCCTCAGTCTAGTTATTTTGGTTTGAATTAAGCCATTGAAGACCCCTCCTTAATAGCTAACAAAATAAAAGTAAGTCCCCTAGTGACATCCTTTTCTAGTTAAAATTTATGGTTTGGTTGAGAGTAAGTATTCACGGTGGCATCCTCTCCAACCATCATCCCTAGATAAGAGTGAGTATTTATAGTGGCATCCTTTCTAAGAAAGAAAAATAAACTTTAGAATCTACATATAGATCCTCTTTTTAGGTTAGTCATTTAGACTACCCCTTTGGCTAATCTCACTTAGAAAGATATGAGTCTCATTGCCTTCTTCCTAGGTTATCCATTGAAAACTAATAGAAAACCAAACTTTAGTATAGTCAGGATAAAAATAAGTCCCTTAGAGGAATCTTTTTTTCCCATCAAAACTATGTTAGGGCTAGATTCCTTGATGAGTTTTTTTTTTAATAATAACATCTTTGTTCTTCTTAGAGGCTAGTAAATCTTGATTATTTTAACAATAATCTTTTTTTAGAACAATTTATGGCATGTTTATGCCTATATTTCACAATCAAATTCAAAATCAAATTTAAAATCAAAATCAAAACTAAATTAAAATCTCAAATTTAAAACAAAATTCAATCCCATTCAAATTCTTGTTGTCCTTATAAAATCTATTGATTAATTCAATCAATGCCAATGTGTGTGGTGTACTCTAGTTAGTTTACCACACATATTGAGGTCCATTTATTGACTTCATTTTAGGATGAGGTTAACATCATCTCCAAATCCTAGTAATTAGGATAATTAATCTTAGATTGAGGATTTTCAAATTAAGAACTTAGAATATTATAAACAAATTAAAATCTAATAATAGATCAAATATAAATCTAAATCAAACATAAATATAAAAAAAGTCTAAATCTAATAAGGTCTCAAATGGGTTAATTAAATCAGTTAACCCAATTGAACCTTATTGAAGCTAAATTCAAATTAAATTAAAATTAATTCAAATCAAGTATCTAAAATTATTTGGAAATCATAAATGAATATAATTTAACAATTATTTGGGTTTAATTTGATCAATTTGATCATTTAACTTAACTGAATTGAATTTGACCCATCAAGCCTAATTTGTGTCAAAATAAGTCAAAATCAACATTAACATCAAGTCAAATGAAATTAATTACTCTAAATAATCTTAAACACTTAATAAAATATGAATGAAAACTAAACACACTTTAATTTAGTCAAATTGATTATTTGAATCAATTAAACCCAACTTAACCCATTTCGATCAAAATGGGTTGATTTGGTTTACAATCAAAATTTAATTTAAATCAAATGAAATTTATTGAGCATAATCATTGTAAATAGTCAACTAAATATAATTAAATGTAAATATAAATTATTAAATAACCAAAGAGGTTAAGAGACTCAATTTGAGCTATTTAAGTCAAAATGGTTGATGTTTGGCTAAACCACATCAAACTCCATATAATATGGATCAATTGGCCTATAAAACTTCTAATGGGCACTTAGGTACAATTACATCCTAAATCTAAATCCATTGATTAGATGACTTAACCAAAATCAATCCTAAGGGAGAATATGGTCAAATGGACTAAACCGAAACATTTAAACCCAAATTCAAGGCAATTGAACTTAGATTTCATTAAGACCCATCTTAAGATGAACATAAGGAAGTTGCCAATCCATACTAGGAGTTCAAGAAGCTACTAATCAGTCCAAGAAGAGAGAAGAAGATACCATAGAGAAGAACAAGCTCAAAACCAAGCCATTTCACTCCCCTCTCATCCAAAACTCCACCCATACTTGTTGTCTCACCCCCTAAGAGATTGAGCTTTCAATTTTAACCTTCTCATCGCCTTTAGCACTATCATTAGACCACAAATACCTATAATTGCTATCAACCACTTTTCAAAGCCAATGAAATGGCTTTTGGCCATTTATAAAAGGTAAGATGAAAATAAAATTAAGGCCCCTAACTCATTCCAATAGCTTCCCCAAGTAAAATAGAAAAAAAGAACTTTTCTGCTCCTCTTGAACCCTCCAATTGTTCCCAACATCGAGCTCCGGTGAGCAGTGAAGGACATTAATCACTACATCAATTTAGAGAGAGGCAAGACGTGCAATATTCTCAAAAGGTTTCACACAACTTCCATGAATGTTTTTGAAATCCAACCCAACGCTAGTGAGGTATGGATGAAATTGACCTTCCTTTGATTTCACGTTGGTTCTTTATGAAAAAAAATATATCTTGGGTAAGATCAAACCATATAGATCCCTTCTAGGTTACACTTTGATCATTTTACAGTAAAAATTCTATGTTTTTGCAATGTAGATCACCAATGATAAAACCAAAAATTTGACGGCGCTTGATTATCACTGTGGATGAGGGGGACAAAGTCACTACCGTCTGTTCCTTCTAGGTTGTAATCTAGTGATACCACTTGATTTAATCCCTTAAGGAAAGCATGGATAGGTCATAGGTCGAAAGATTGGACGGTCCCAATAAAACTCCATCCTCGTCATCATTTTAACATGTGATCCACGTAGATCCCGTGTGGCCCAACCGTGTGGCATCACGTGTAAAGTGGTGTTGACTGGGTTAAGAGAGAAATCTAGATTTTTTAGATTTAGAAAGTATAGAAAATTGCTAGAAACTTCAGAAATTCATAAAATTTAAAATATCCGACCAAAAAATGCATATAAAGGCTCAATACATTCATCTCAATGAGTGGAATCCAATAAACTTAGAATCCCCAATTTTTATTGAGAAATATTAAGTTAATTTGAGTTTAATTAAAATTAATTAAATCTTAATTAACCTAAATATATTAATCCAATCAACTTGAAACTTTAAGAAAGTAAAATTGAAGCTAAAACAAAGCTTAAATAAATTTTTCATGATTTATTGGTAACTAAATTGAAATATATAAAATTTTTCATCTTTAAATCTTAATTTAATGAAATAAATTAATAATAACATAAGAAAATTAAGAAAAAGTATGGAATTTACTTAAAATATTATAATAAGAATTAAGTAGTGAGCTTAAGAAAAATATTAAACCCCACTAAAATTTATTAATCCTCAAAATGATGTAATTTAAAATTAAATGATTTAATTCAGTCATTTAATTAGCCTAGACATTAAAAATTAATAATAAATCAAACCAAAATTTTAAAATTAGAAATAAACCTTCTTTGGATTCATCATTCAAAAAGGAATCATGGAAAATTAAAAGCTTTAAATAATTCCTAATAATTTAGGCTTAATTTAGGTTTAATTGAATTCATTAAAACTTTAATTAATCTTAAAATACACCTTTGATTAAAATAAAATTTTGGGAAATGAATTGGTAAAGAACCCCATTGAACCCCACTTGCCATAGAAATTTTAAAGCAAAATGATTTTGGATCAAAAGTAATGAAATTTTCAAGTTCAAGGTTAATTTGAATAAGAAATAATGGAATTAACTCAAGATACTTTAAATAACATCAGAAAACTTAATTATTCATTTAGGATTTATGGAGTAATTAAGAATGGGAAATTAATATTGAGGATTTTAATAAATTAAACATTTAGGGTTTAAGGAGTAATTAAGAATGGAAATTTAATTAACCCTTAGATTAATTAATTGATAAATTTATAATAAGTCAAACAAATCAATTAAAAATTAAAATTAATCAGTCTCTAAACTCATATGTAAATAAGAAATTCATTAACTTTAAAATTATTATAAACCCACTTAACATTAAGAGAAAGATGTTAATTATAAATATATTAATAGGCTATGGCACCCAGAGGGCGGGTGAATTGAGTATTTTAAAAGAGTATCAATTTAAAACTTAGTTTTTAAAATTTTGTAGAAAAGTTAATTATAAATTATAATATTAAAATTGAGCAAAATAATAAATCAAAATAAATGCAGAAATATAAGGAGATGAGAGGCACAAGGATTTTCATATTGTTCGACCAAACTAAAAAATTAGCTTACATGTACACCTAGTTACCCTGATTAAGAATTCACAAAGTAGAATGAGCTTACAATCAATCTCATATACTTTTAAATACTGGGCAAGTATAACCCCAACACATTCTTTTATACATGGGGCAAGTATAACCCCAACACATACTTTTATACACGGGGTAAGTACCACCCCAACATGTACTTTCTATACGGGCAAGTATAATACAAGACCAATACTTTTTTACATGGGCAAGTATAACCCAACATTATACTATCTTACATAAGCAAGTATAACCCCAATACATACTTTTCTTTATCAGGCAAGTACAACCCCAACACATACTTTCCTACATCAGGTAAGTACAACTCCAACACATACTTTCCTACATAGGCAAGTACAACCCCAACAAAGTATAAGAGAATAAAAAAAAAGATACAAAGTATCTAACTCTCAATTTAGAAAGATTTTACACTCAAGTCCCAACTAAAATAATATGAAGACAAATAAGATTGAAGAGCTCAAACTTATATTTATATTTTATAAAATAAATGAACTTGAAAGCTTCAAAACAAAATGTGCAAAAGTGAAATATGAAGATTAAATCTCTTGTACAAATTTTTGGTTTATAGTATTGAAAATAAAATTCAACAAATAAAAGTTTATGAAAGCCTTATGAATATAAATCCAATTCAATCAAACCAAAGAGAAAATATTTCAAATCTTTTGAAGGAAGAAAGAAAAGAGATTAAGAGAATATTTTGACAATAAATCACATAAAACTTTTCATTTAAATCAAACCAATAAACTTAAATATTCAAGAGAAAAAGTGAAAGCACTTTTTTTACTCGAGGCTTTTATGTGTATGCAAAGTGATATATGATTTGAAAATTTCTTGAAAGATAAATTAAAAAGGACTTTAGGAAATCTTTACCGTTGTTAAAACAAATCATATTTAATTAATACAATATGAATGTCAAATATTTTTAATATGAAATTTATGAAAGATTATAAATATGAGAAGTCTTGAAGATATTAATTCAAATCAATCAAACTAAAAAGAATATTTTGAATCACTTGAAGTTGAATAAAAAGAGATTATAGAAAAACCTTAATAATAAAGCACATAAATCTTTTAATCCTAATCATACCAATGAAACTAATGATTCAAAAGATTAAAATAAAATAAATACTCTTACTCAAGTCTTTGTATGTGTAAACAATGAAATTAATTTACTTGATGTAAACTTTCTATGGCTAGAAAGATGCTTGAAACTTATGAATATGATCTCCTCTTAGATGTAGATGAAGTTAAGAAGAGAGAAGATAGACTTAGCACTTGTTTTTCAAGCTATGGTCTTAGCTAATGAAGAAACAAAAAAGGATCAAAGCTCTTTACACTTTGCTTCAATCAAAACTTTAAGCAAAGTTTTGGCCAAGAGATAAGTATAACAATGGAAGATGATTAAGAGCTTTAGCAAATAGAATTTAAAAGAGTCTCCAAAATTAAATTGTAAAGGGTCGGCCTAATGGAGAGAGTCAAGCGGATTAAGTCATGAGATCATCTCTTTAAATAGAGTTAGGATCAAGATAATTTCTATCAAGCCAAAAGAAGAAGAGGGAAATAATGAGAGAAAAAATTAATAAGAAAAGTATTAATCTCAAAAAAAAAAAACAAAATGATCACAAAAAATTAAATTCAAACAAAAATGCTTGAATTTTGACCAAGAGAGAAGAGAGAGAGAGAGAGAGAGAGAGAGAGAGAGAGAGAGAGAGAGAGAGAGAGAGAGAGAGAGAGAGAGAGAGAGAGAGATATGAGAATAAGAAATTAATCAATTAAATCAAAAATAATCAAGAGAATAAATTTCATTGATTTTCGGCTAAGCATGAATAAAAAAGGGAACATTATTTTGGCAAGAAACTTGAGTTCCAAAAATTAACTACATGACAATAGTTTGAATCTAACTCAATTTAATTAAGGAGTGGTCGACCAAAGCTAAAGAGAGAGAAAGACATTATATTAACTAAGATTGATTGAAAAAATTAAGGCATGTTATAAGAAATCTAAATAATAAAATCAATCAAGGAAAATCAAGAAGGATTTTTGACCACATGGTTTTCAAACATGGATTAAATTTAAATCAATGCAATCAACCAAGAGTATAACATGGTGTTTAATTAATAACCAACCTAAATCATTTTATATTAATTAAATTAATTAAAAATAAATTAAAAGGGGTTAGATCATAAGAATTCCAAAAATAGAAATCTTAAATTGGAAAATGCATAAAATCAAGGCTCAATTTAATTTGAATTTCAATTAACCTGAATTAATTCAAATTAACTCAATTTAGATGAGATTACTAAAAATTGGGGTCGGCCAATCCAAGCCATAATAGGATAAAATCAAATTTGCACACATATGGCAAATACAATTTATTAAAATTGAAAATCGTTTAATTTTAAAATTCTCACAAAGAAATTTTAAAAACTTTAATAAATAAGGGAATTATTATGGCAATAATTTGAATAAATCCCACATGAAAATTTGGCCAAAAAAATATTAGAATGAAAATTTTGATAAGAGAGAGGAAATAAGTAGATAGGAGAGAGAAAAAGAATAATTAGGATAATTCTTAAATAGTTTTATTCTCGTGCAAAAATAAATAGATAATTAATAAAATTAAGCATGTAAATAGTTAAATGAAGTATGAAATAAATTCACCTTACTTGAAAGCGTAGTAGATGATAATTAAACTCATGAAAGTGATTTAGATTATCCCAAAAAGAATAATTCAAAGAATAATTAAAGAATAATGCAATTTTAAAATGCAGAAAAATATGTAGGAGTTTAAATAAAATATATTGAAATGATTAAGATATTAACTTTATCTTATTGAGCTCTTATTTTCCTAAGTCTTAGAAAATTTCCAAACAACCCTAGTCTAGTTGATATGACTTTTCAGATCTGATTAAGCAACTTGAGTATTGAGAATTTTTTGAAACACTTCAAGAATAAATATATATAGTATATATATATATATATATATATATATATATATATATATATATATATATATATATATATATCATCAATATAAATCTAAATTAAGAATAACATTTATAATGATTAATGTGAATAATTTATCCTACAAAGAAATAATTCTTATTACATAAGGTTTGTTATAATAAAATCTAATGGTGAGATACACAAGTTGTATATTCAACAAAATAAACATAAATAATAAATTAAATCATTTAATTTAAACAACCTAAAAGCATAGGATGTCCAAGATTAGGTTTTCACACATAAGAAGTTCATTCATTTAAGTTTCTTAGGTTATAATCAATAATTTAATATTATTAAACAAAATTTTCTTATATGAAATCTAATTAAATAATAAACCCTTGAACATAAGATTCCCTTAAATCAACTTAAACAATGAATTAAATAATAAAATCAATAAACATCCTAAATCATGAAATTTAATTATAAATAAACTATTTTAATAATGAAATAAACATATTAAAATCAAACTTAAAATAAAAAATTAATTTAGATCATCTAAGTTAAAATAATTTAGATTATTTTAGTTCAATAAACATTGACATTAATTAAATGAAATAATTGAATAGTATTAATCAAACCAAAATCAAATTAACCAAACTACAATACGTGAAATTAAATAATCAATTCTATCTTGAATCTTAATCAAATCAAAGAAATATAAAATTAAATATAAACCTAAATTATGAAATTATATCTAATAATGTTCATCCTAAATAATATTAAAATTAATCATCATGAAATTTAAACAAACTAAATTACTTTAAACAATATTAAAATAAATTATCATTGAACTAAAATCAATCAACCAAATGATTAGACTTTTAATTGAGGTCATTTTAAATTTAAATTCTAATTAAAAGTTTCAAATTGGTTAAATCAAAATATATTAATCAAATCAAATGAAATTTAATTTAGAAAAAGTGGAATAAAATCTTTAAATTCTAACAACATTTAAAACTAATTAAACAACATAAACTTCAACTTTAAAGAAGGGATTAAACATGAATCACATTAAATTAACTCTAATAAATTATCTAAATAAATTCAAAAGGGTTAATTAAGATTTAAGTTCTTCATTTGATTCTTAAAATGGATCTTTATCTTATGTTGAAGATCTCATTCTACTAGGTTTAAGATGTTAAATAGACTAGGTTTTGCCCGAAGTAAAACTTATTTTATTTCTTATTTTTAATACCTAAATTCAATGTCAACATTAAAATAAACATAAAATTAGAATAAAATCATAAATTAAATAAATCATTTAAATTGAAAATATTCAATGATAGAATTAAAAAAACCTTGAACTCAAGTCAAAACTTGAACTTAAATAAAGGCCTAGTGCTATCATACCAGACAAACCCCTTTCTTTCACACACTAGATTGTTAGGTCACCAACCCTAGACTTAGGTTAGGATGATGATTTATGTGATACTTTATGCATCAAAATGATCTTTTGTTATTTTATGGTGTAATATTTTAGACTGGATGGCTAATAATTATTTGTATGCTAGTATGGATTTATGGTGTTCTTTCTATACTATCATCATTTTTTGCAAAGAGCTATGCTAAGAGGGATTGCCTAATAAATAGGAATATAAAATACTATTTTCTTGCAGGTGCTACTTAAATCCCTAAGCATAGCCTAATGGAAAAGGCAGGCTTAACAACCATTGGTGTTAAGCGTATATATTTGAAATTATAGAGTACTTCCTAACATCTATTTTATAGAGTTTAGGATCTTATTTTGAATTTTAAATTATAATTTGAGCCTAGAATTAGGTTAGGATTTATGGGGTCTAAGAATAGCAGGATCTAACTTTAATAGTTAATGGTCCTCTATAAAGCCCGTGGAGGTCCTTATAAAGGTGATGATTCTAGGTGAAGACCTTCATAGATCAAGACTTTTAATTTTAGGTTGGACTGTATAAGAGCAGAGCTTGGCTATTCCTTTTTTCTTTTCTTTTGATGTGTACACCAATACTCGGCCTCATTGGCCAATTTTATTAATTCAATTTGGCTTGATTTTTTTTAGGAGTGTAATAGAACTACATGTTTTTCTTAGGTTTATTTCTATGATGTAATTAGTGATGAAAAGTCTAGAAATATTAGGCTCTTAAGAAAATTAAATTTTCTACCCCAGTAAAATTAAATAAATTCAAACATAAAATGAAAACTCATAACCGCACCATAAATAAAACCTTAGGTATAACTTAAAAGCAACTAGAAATAATTAGATTTTGTAAACTACATGAGCATATTATTTGTCATTCTTGAATTGGGTGCTTCACCCTTTGCATAAAAGGAGGCATTTGGCTTGTGAGAATGACCACCTTCTTGGTGAAGTATGCCTTCTCATTTTGATTTGGCCCATGATCTTTTTCTAACTACATTTCATTTTTAGCATGAAATTACTTACCTAAAGCCTAAAAAATAAAATTGCAAGTCAAAATTTATAAAATATGAAAATTGTTGCATTAGTTAGGTTCATAACATGTCAATCATGATCATAGGGTTTAAGGAGTAAATTTATGTTATTAGCCTCTTTTCATGCTAATTGGCCAAATTGGACATAAAAGGCTATCTGGCTATGTTCCATTATCAAATTAGAATGTGTTTTAGAGTTGGTTTGATCCAATTATGATTTAAACTGAATTACATTCAATGTGGCAAATGGATCTATTTGTGTTAAATGAACTAATTAGTCAAGTTGGACCTCAATTTGGCATAAGTTATGTTCAATTGTGTGTGTTTGTGTATGTGTGATGATTCTATGGCTTTTGATTGGTATAATTTGGCTTTGATTAAATTTGACATAGGTTGTATTCAATTGTGTGTGTGTGTGTGTGTGTGTGTTTAGCCTAATAGGATTAACCAAAGGGTTTGATCCTATTGGTCTTTGGGTTTGGGTATGTTCTCCCCTTATTCCATAAGAATATCTTAAAGCTATAATTGAAGAGATTTTATTACTAAGATAATATTTATAAGCTAATGAATATGTGAGTTAACTAAAAGAGAGGTGAATAAATGTATTCACCATATTTGTGGTGGATTGGACAAAGCACATCACATTTATTTATGTTGATCAAACTAGTCAACTAGATTTAAAGAGATGGAAATAAGAATGCATGCACTAATCTTAGAGATTGAGGAAACTTGATTTGTAATTTATTTTAGAAGTTTTGGATTCACCTCAAAACATAAGTGGGTTTAAATAGAATGCTAGATTCAAAATTTGAATTATAGGTCTAGAAATTCATGAGTTGAATCAAATATATCATGAACTAGTAGGATAAGGAGAGATTCCTTAAATATAGATTCAATTTTGATTCAAAAAGAGATTGTGTTTAGATGGCCCTGAATAACTTTGTCTTTACTAGTCATGTTAATCTTCAGGCATAATGTGGTGAAGTTCAAGTGTAAAAGGGAGGGGATCTAAGGATGAGATCTCAACCTAAGAAACTTAAAGCTGTGTTTGGACTCCATCAATGAAATGGCTATACTAAGAAAGAGTCTGAATGACATAGCCCTAGGTTAGATTTATTAACAAAAGAGATAGCCTACTAAATCAACTATGTCTGATAGACTACCCAACCTATAGGGTGACTACTAGGAAATAGATCGTTATGGATTTATATTAATGTAAAATAGTTTAGGTAATAACTAGATGGGAAAAGTCATTATCCAACTAGAATGTCCAAGGATTCTTTTTAAACTCATCGATGTGCGATAGACTACACTAAGAAGGGGATAAAATCCCTTGATCTAACATAGATTTACTAACTAAAGGGATAACTCGATGAATCAATTATTGCATAATGAAGGGATGTGTTGAACTCATTTTTAAATGTAATTTAACATCATTTTCAATCCTATTGATTAGGATACCTAAACTTAGATGAGGGATTTCCCTATTCAAGCCTTTAATACACTATACTTAGTACCCTAGTGATGCTTTTTAAGGTTTAGCCTATCACAACAGAATTAGATGAACCTAAACCAAACTCAAATCTAAATAAATGATTGAATTAAGCACATTCTAACTGAAATTTAAATCCAACTCAGCCTAAACTAAGATAACTAAGGTGGTTAACCCAATTAACCTACCTAAACTCAAAATCTCCTAAATCCAAGAAAATTCAAATAAACTCAAAACAAATTAAAATTAAATAAAATGAAATATATAAAGTTATTACATAACTATAAATGTATTTAAAACTAAATTCAAATGAAGGTCAAAGTTGGTCAGCAATTTGTCATATAGTTGACTTATGTGGGTCCCACCAACTCAAAGGCCAACCCACCAAAATTTGACTAAATTAAATTATTCCAAAGACTTGAAATCATAAAATAAACTTGTTTAAACATAAATATAAAGAAATTTAAACTCAGTAAGGTCTTAATTAAGTTAATTAGATCACTTAATGTAGATAGGCTCAAATGGACCCTATTTGGTATAAATTCAATTTTAACTAAAATCAACACAAATTAAATGTCCAAATTAATTTGGAATTCATATTTAAACATAATTTAACCAATTATAGGGTTTAATTTGATCAATTTAATCATTTTACCCAATTAAACCCATTTTAACCCATTAAACCCAATATTAGTCAAAGTGGGTTTAAATTTAAAATACACTTCAAATGAAATGAAATTAATTAATCCAAATCATCTCAAATACTTGAATAAACATAATTAAAGTCTAAACCTAGACTAAATCCATCAAATGGAACAAGCCAAGCTAAACCAAATGGAGCAAGTGCTTAAGTGAACTAAGTTAAGGTATTTGTCCCTAAATCCAATTGATTTATGAGTATGGTATTGTGCCCCAGGCTCTTCATCAATGTATGAAATATATCCAAAATGGTGAACAACATGAAATTAATGGAGACATGAGTCCACTCTTGATACATTAAATTAAGAATTAAATGATGAAGGTTATTCCCTACATTGAAGAGGATTAATGGCCCAAAAGAAAGAAACTCCACCTATCAAACATTAAAGCATGTTATTCAAAAGGTTAAATTCATTAATAATTAAAATAAAATTAATTGCACATTATAAGGAAGAAGAAATGAATAAAAAAATATTCTATGTTCCTCAATATAAAGAAAGAAGAATTAATTCCAAATAAGGTGAAAAACAATTTGAAAAAGAAGATGATTTTGAGAAGATGTCTAATTCATGTTTTTATAAGGCTAATTAAAATAATTAATATAAAACACAATAAAAGCTTATATTTCAAGGAGAAGAAATAATAATTAAAAAAATATCTTTTTTCCTCCAAATTACAAAGATTATATTTTCTATAAATCTAAGAGAATTCTACCAGAAGATATTTCAAGAAGATGATTTAGAAAGAAGAGTTTCATATACCCAAATTTATTATGCTTTATGAACTATCTAAAAAATTGAAATAATTAAATGCACTACTCTATGAATATAAAGATTGCTTCGCGTGAAATTATAGTGCGATGCTCGGCTTATTGCTAGATGTAGCTGTATATAAATTGATAATTAAATTGGATGTACAACTAGTAAAGCAAGCATTAAGGCGAATGTGATTAAAAATTGAAGAACAAGTAATCAGTGAAACCAAAAAGCTCATTAAAGCAGGATTCATCTAGGAAAAAAAATATGCTGACTAGATTGCTAATATTGTCCTAGTAAGAAAGAAAAATAGGCAAATCTAAGTCTGCATTGATTTTTGAGGCTAAATAAAATAGGCCCAAAAGATAATTTCCTATTGCCCAATGTAGAACTCATGGTGGATAATACATCCAACTATGATATGTTCTCCTTAATGGATGGATCATTGTGCTATAATAAAATTAAAATTACTATTATCCCTCATGGATGAATAATACATCCAATTAAGATGAGAAGCATACATCCTTCCACACGATAATTAGCATATATTTCTACAAAATAATGTCATTTGGCTTGAAAAATGAAGGTGTTACTTACCAGAGAGTGATAACTCACATCTTCAATGACCTCATACATAAGCATGTAAATTATTATGTCGATGATTGGTCATTAACCGTAAAACACAAAGTGAGCACATAAGCGATCTGAGAATCGTATTCAATAGGATTTGGAGTTTCGGTCTAAAAATGAACCATCTAAAGTGTGCTTTTGTTGTGACCTCTAGAAAATTTCTAGTCTTTATTGTTCACCATAGAGGGATTAAAATTTATCCATAAAAAATAAAAGTAATAATGAAAATGTCACCACCTAAAATTGTGAAGAAATTGTGCTCTCTATAAGGCAAACTAGCTTATATTAAAAGATTTATTTCTAATCTCTCAGGAAGATGCCAACCTTTTGCTCAATTAATGAAAGAAATGTGGATTTTATATGGAATAACTCTTATTAAGAAGCATTTGATAGCATAAAGTAATATTTATTGCATCCCCCAAACTTGGTAGCACCCTAGAAGAGTCACTAGGAGCTCTATTAGCATAAAATAATGAAGGAAAATGCTCTATATTATATAAGTCAATGTCTAATAGGAGCTGAAATAAATTATTCTTTTATTGAAAAGTAGTTGTTGGTGTTTCCTCTGGAATAGAGGAAAGAAATGACACCACATAGAGTTTAGGAATATTTTATTTAGATGACCAAATACGACATTAAGGAATAAACATATTATCTCAAAAGATAACCATGTTCTCCTACAATGGATTCGATCATTTCAATAAAACACTCCTAAGGCTAATGGGTCTTTAGTGTACCAGAGTATTTTCCCCTGAACTACATAGAAAAGTAGAACATAGTTTATTTAAATATGGGATCATGGTTCCCTATAAAGGCAAGCCTCTATAGTTAATTACATCTTAGGGAGGGTCATTTCCTAAGAATACTCTTGATTAAATAAATAAGTGGTTATTTCTAAAGACTGCTAAGATAATTTTCAAAGGATTGATTTTTGGAAATTCAATTGGGAGAGGTCCAAATTGGAGAGAGTTATTTTCAAGAGTCAAATAAAAAAAAGTAGAAAATGCCTATTGATACTGGGATGCCTAGTATGCATTTAAACTATCATATAATTAGGCCTCAAATTTGGGATTTAATTTTAGCTTTTATCTTATCATTTTCTTAGAAATCTAGGACTTATATTCTAACAACACAAGGCTATAGAAATGCTTAAGGTTAAAGAATTATTCTTAAAAGGATGCTTCAAAACCTAGTCTACAGGTGCTTCTGACACATATCAGATGCTCAACCTACTTCTATCCTTAGGAATCATTGGCCATTCTCCTCACTTGAGGGAACTAGCCTATCCCTAACTCTTATGGACTTACAACCTATCTAGAGAAGGCTGCGAGCTAACACCACCTATGCGCATTTTGAATTCATGAAATCAAGTCATATGAATGCAAGATGGCTGGGTTGTTGCATTTTTAGGAAATAAATCTATGAACCTAAACTCAATCCCTAATCCCTAAGATCATGTAAGGTATGAAAATGGATCTAATTAATGCACATTTTTTAGATTTTAATAATCTTTTACTCAAGATTCATTTTAGGCCATAAGTATGCATTTTATGCATAATGCCATGCAATTCAAAATGGTTATGGGCCAAATCAAAAGGGAAAGAGGTGTTCTTCCATCATAGGCCCTCAAAGGTTAAGCCCATTTTCTCTAGCAAAGATGGAAGCCCTCCTTTAATAAGAGTGGAATAAGATGATTATGCATGATGTTAAACATGCAGCTAAGGGGTGGCTAAATATTTTATTAACTTAATTTAATGCCTAGGCTTTTATATGAGGTTATGAGTTATTTTTATTTTTATGTTTGGATTTATTTAGTTGGGTAGAAAATTTAGTTTATCCTATGAGCCTACATCCAGGCATACATCCACATCATAAACATAGCATAAAAAGAAACCTAGAAAAAAAAAGCATGTTATTTCTATTGCATATCCAAAACAAATCAAGCCAAATTAAATTAATAGAAATAAGACAATGCTACCAGATACCGCTGTACACCCCGAAAGAAAGAAAAATGGGCAGCTGAGTTTTGCCTTTATACAACCCGACCTACAATTACAAGTTTTGATCTATGAGTCTTCTTTCCAAGAAAGTCTCCTTCTTCAGGGACATCCATTGGGCTCCACAGGGGGCCACTGCACCATCTCCTGGTTGGGTCAGCTCCTGTTAATCCTAAACCCCATAGATCCTAACCTAATTCTAAACTCAATTTTATATTTTAAAATTCAAAAAGAAGTCTTAATTCTTGCAAAATAGATGTTAAGAAATACAAATAGCACACAACAGTTATATTTTCAAACATATGGGCTTAGCATTGGTTGCTTTCCAGACCCACCTGTCCTATGGACTATGTTAAGGGATTTTTCAGCACCTGCATGCAAACAATAATTTTATAATTTTGATTTATGACAATGATCCCTTTAACACAGTCCCCTACAGAAAATAGTGTTAAATCTAGAAATAATGCCCTACCATCCATTCTAGAGAGCAAACAATTCTAGGCATCCAATCTAAAGCAATACACCACACAAACATGTGAAGCACAACATAACATATCACAGAAGATTAAAGAAAATCACAGAACAATCTATCCTAGATCTAGAGTTCATAACCTAAATGGTTTAGTGTGTGAAGAATAAGAGTTTGTGTGGCAAGGCTTTGCTAGGCTCCTTTAAGTTTAAGCTTCAATTTGAAGTTTTAATTTGTTTAACTTTTACCTTTAGATGGTTTCAATTCAAATGATTTAGTGATTTATTTCCATTTTTATCCTATTTTATTTGATTAAAGTGATGTTTAGGTTTAGTTATGTTAATTTCATTTAGTTTGATTCATATTAATCTAGAACATTTAGGTTAAGTTATATGTTCATTAATTTATTTCTTTGAAAATTTTATCCTATCTTCATTAATTTTAAGGTTCAATTAAGCCTTAATATGATGTTGATTCCACTTAATCCTAATCATAAAATTATGTTGATTTGAGTAATGTCATTTAGTTTTAGATTTATGTGTATGTTGATTTATCATGTCATTTAATTTTATTTGAATTAGTTTACTTAAATTAGTATGGTTTGTTCCATTTAGTTTATGTTACTCTTATAGATTAAGTTATTAAGTTATGTTGATTTAGTTTAATTTATATTAACCTAATGTACTTAGGTTATGGTTTGTATTTATTCTTAGATAGGATTGATTACAAATGTTAGGATTTATTAGGTATTTATATTAATTCCATTCATTTTATTTTTCTTTATATGAGTTATTAAGTTATGTTAATCCTTGAATGAGTAATTAATTAAGTTCTTTGGCTTAGTACTCTTAGTAAACTTTATCTAAGAGTTTTTTGATGTTTTATTAAGATTATTTTAAGTTATCACTTGATTTAATGGATTAATGAATTTTTTTAATCCATTATTTGATTAATATTGATCTAGGGAATTGGAAATTCAACAATTCCCAATCGAGAGATCAATTGGGTTTGAAAATTTTTTGGCAAGTGGAGTTACATGCCAATTTCATGTGTCCAAAGTTTCATCTTGATTAGATTTATAATTAAGATGTACTTAAGATTTTAATTATTTAGTAAAACCTAAATTAAGCCTAATTTAATGAAATTCAGTTAGGGATTTCTTTTTTATGGATTCCTCACTAAAATATTTTTTCGATGAGGGTTCATTTGTAATTTTTGGATAACTAGTTGATTTATTATGATTTATTTAAATTCTAGTTGATTATTTGATTTAATTAGTTCATTTAATTGGTTAATTAAGCCAATTTGTGAATTATTAAGTTCAACTGAGTTTTAATGATGTTTTAATGTTCATTGAAGTTTATTAAGTTGGTTTAAGGTTGTTTAGATCATTTCCATAAGTTAATTTCATTAATTTTAATTTATTTAATTCAATTATGGGTTTAGGGTTGAAAATTCCATTTCTCATAAAATATAGTGTGTTAAATTATGAAATAATTTCAAAAGATCTATTTTAGGGTTAGTTCCATTTCCCCAAAGTTTTATATTAATTGTATTAGTGGTTTGAAAGTGATCAAGGTTTAATGTTTTTTAATTAAACCCAAATTAAGACCAAAATACCCAATAAAAATTGGGGATTTTAATTTTTATGGATTCCTCTCATTAGGACAAAGCCATAGAGCCTTTATTTGAATTTTCTAATTTTTATTTATTTTTCTATAAAATTTTGAAGTTTCTATTAATTTTTATTAATTTGTAAACTATTATTTAACAATATTTAAGTGACGCGGGGTCCACGCAGTGCGGCGGGCTACGTGTCACGTGCTTGCGTGGTAAGATTTACTATGTGGCACGCGTGGGTTGGTCCATGCAGAGCCACATAGCGTCCGCGTCAGCCAAGGAGGAAACCCGGGATGATCCTGGACCGTCCGATCATGGATCGGATGGGTCGGATCATTCCCGCAGTCCTTAAGGGAGAAAAATTGGATCGTGTGCCTAGATCTAGACCATTCATTCTTTTTAAAAGGAATGGACAACATAGATTATTTCTTTTCCCTGCTTTGCATGAGCCGAGACCTATCTGTCTATTTGGCTTGATTTTTGGCAATCCAAGCAATGAAAGAAAATGATTTTAATTACAAAATGATCGTGGAAGGATTTCCTGACAATCTATGTGACTGATCTCACTTGAGATCAGGTTGCTTAAAAAATGACCACGGCTGAAAACTTAAAGAAAAAGTGCAAGTACGTTAATGGCATACCTTCATTCCTTCACTTTCAAGCTGCGAGATCGATTCGTGTGGCATTAAAACTCCAAGAAAAGCTCATGTGCCAAAGGAATTGGATTCTCCTCTGTCAGTGTGGTCTCTTGACCAAGCTTGGATCGGTCCAAATATGTGTTGGTTGTTCTCCTACTCGTCGACGATTTGGGAGGTGGGGAATGATTGGTTTCTCTTAGTTTTTAGTGGTGAAGGTGATGAAACAGTTATTTTGGCTTGTGGAAGTATTTTAAGTGGGAAATCCTTCCTTGGCCATGAGCTTGCTTCCTCCCCCTCTTGCCCTTGAATGGAGGGGGAATTACAATGCTTGGAACTTAAGTAAGTTGTTGCCTTCACTTGAAGGTAGCCTTCTCCTTTAATGGAGGATGAGGAATGGACTTTAGCAAATAGGATTTCTCCTTTGACTTTCTCCCCCATCTTTTGCCATTTAGATTTTTGTGTGGAATGAGTAAGGGGCTTAATTAGGATCTAATCAAGGTTATTAAGAAGCCCTAATTAGATTCCAGTTAATTTCATGAGTTTTAGTTCAAATTGGAATTAAATTGGTATTGGAATTATGCTTATGTGCAAACCCCTTAATTTTTTGTTAATTGCATTTTGGATTTATATTTATGTTCTTCTTAATTGTTTATTTGATGATTAAATCAATTTTAACTTATTTGGGTTTTCATTTTATTTAACTCATTTAACCCAAATTAGGTTTAATGAATTAAATTTTAATTCATATGTGTGAAGTGATCCATTTAACCAAATTAAACCCAATTGGAAATTGGGTTATGTTCAATTATCATTTCCAAATGATTTTGGACAATCAAATTGAGTTCATTTTGATTTTCTTTGGATTTGAGTTCAATATGACCCATTTAGGCTATTTTGACTTAAGTGATTTAATTAGCCTAATCTAGGTCTAAATAAATTCAAATATCTTTAGAATTATGATCAAATATGTTTATTTGATCATTTGAAAATTTTTAAATAATTTAATTTGATCAAATTCTTAGTGGGTTGACTTTTGACTAGGTGGGACCCACATAAGTCAAATCTATGTTGACTAGGTTTGACTTTGGAATAATTTTTGGATTTTCATTTCAATTTGCTTTTAATTTTCATTTGATTAATTTTGATCACTTTGTTTATCTGAATAAATCATTTAGGTGAAGTCAAATTTAGTCAACTCTAGTGGAAATTCCTTAGGACACTAAGTGTGGCATCCTAAACAATGTATTAAGAAGTTCCTATTTGAATTAGAAAAATCTCAATTACTAGTTTCTAGATTCACAATAACCTCATTAAAATGAGGTCAATAGCAGTGTTTAACATTAATATTTACTACTCAAAAACTGTGGCACTACATGCTATCTTATAAGATAACATTAATATCCAAAGTCGATCCAATCAATTTTTTGATGATGAGGCATACATTAATATCCACACAAGCCTATTTTCTCATACACTAGACTGTTAGGTCACAGACCTTAGACTTATGTTTGGCCAATAATCTGTGATGTATTGTGATGTAAAATATATATTATTTATTTTTTGGTGTGATATTTTAGACTAGGATGGCTAGGATTATTTTCCCATTAGTTTGGATAATAAGGCATTCTTTTTAAGTTAACACAATTTTGTACATGGGGTTGTGCTTAATGGGATAGTTGTAATAAATTATATATAAATATTGTTGCCTGGGTATGCTTAAGTCCCTCAGCATAGCTCAATAGGGCGGGTGGGCTTCACAAGCAACTAATGCTAAACTAGTATGTTTGAATTATATACTATTAGTGCACTGTGTGTTTTTCTTGATATTTATTTTGCAGGGATTAAGAATTTATTTTAAAATTTTAAAATGTAATTTAAGCCTAGAATTAGGTTAGCATCTATGGGGTCTAGGAATAGCAGGAGTTGACTCTACCATACTGGTGGTCCTCTATGAAGCCCGTGGAGTAAACATATAAAGTAAAGGAATAATGAATCAAATTTAGAAAAGATTGAATGTAAAATAAATGATAAAATATAAAATATCAATAACATAATATTAAGCCAAAGAAATTAAATAAAATTAAAATCATAATAATGAATGAATTAAACTTAAAGAAAAAACTAAACTAAATCATAATAACAAATGAATTAAACTTTAAATAAAAATTAATTCAAATTAAATAATAATATTATTATTATTAATAAAGAAACATACCTTAAAAATATCAAAACACAAACACTAAGTGAAAAAGAATAAATAAATTTAAAACAAAATGATATAAACTAAACTAATTCAAATTATCTGAATTTTAAGAAAGAATTTAATTAAAATGCTTAAAATTTTAGTTAGATCTTTAGGGTGAATCTTAACCATAGAATAAAGATATCATCCTATTAGGATTTAGGATGCTGAATAGAATGGGTTTCACCCAAAAGTGGAACTTATTTTATTCTTCATTCTTGAAAATTTAAATTTCACTTTAACATAAAAAAATGAATCTAAAATGAAAATAAGAATCAATAAATCATTAAATTATTTGAATTGAAGCCATCCAAAAGTAAATAAACAAATACTTAAATCCAAAATTGAAATTGAAACCCAAAATCCTAGTAATGTCTTACCACACAAACCCCTTTTCTTCACTCACTAGAATAATATGTTTTCTATGATGTATTGTATGATGATTATTTTTATAATTTTATGGTGTACTATTTTAGACTAGATGGCTAGGATTGATTATCATTAGTCTTGATAGTATGAATTATCTTTCGAACTAACATTGTCTTTTGCGAGAGGCTATGCTAAAAGGGACTGTCTTCATAAATAAATTATAAAATTGATATTTGCTTGTAGGTGCTAAATAGTCCCCTAGCATAGACCAATAGGTTAGGTGGGCTTGATAAGCAACTAATGCTAAGCTTGTATGTTTGTAAAATATAACTATAGTGTGCTATTTGTATTTTCTTGACATCTATTTTGTAGGGCTTAAGATTTATTTTTGAATTTAAAATGTAAATCTAAACTTAAAATTAGGCTAGGGTTTATAGGGTCTAGGTTTAATAGAAGTTGACCCTACCAGGAGCTAGTGTAGAGGTCCCCTGTGAAGTCCAATGGAGGTCTCTAAACAAGGAGACGATCCAGGAAAGAAGACCCACATATCTAAACTATAGTTCTAGACTGGGCTGTATAAGGTCAGAGTTCAACATACCTATTTTCTCTTTCTTCTAGGGAGTACAGTGGTACTCGGCAGCATTAGCCTCTCTCTAAATTAAATTAGCTTGATTTATTTTGGATAATAAAATCAACCAGCTTTTCTTGGTTTCTTTTTGTGTTGTGCTTTCTGTGATGAATGTCAAGATGTAGGCTTATAGGAAAATTAAATTTTCTACCCAACTTAAATCTAATCAACACAAACATAAAAATAATAAAATTCCAAACCTTACATAAATTAAAGCTCTATGAATAACTTAAAATCAATTAGAAATAATTAATTCTCAAAAATCATACAATCATATTGCTCTCAACTTTTGAATTGGGCACTTTACCCATTGCACATAAAGGGCATTTGACCTATGACGATGATTGCCTTCTTGGGAAAGTCTGCCTTCAATTATTGATTTGGCCAATGACTTTCTTCTAATTACATATAATATAGAAATAAATTGCATACCCATTGCCTAAAATGATTATCAAGTCAAAACATATAAAATTTAAAAAATATTCATTAGTTAGTACATTTCATACCCTACATGATCTTAAGGATTTGGGAATGAGTCTAGGATTCTTAGATTTCTTTCCTAAAAAGATAATAACTTAGCCATCTTTCTTATGCAAGACTTGGTATCATGAATTTAAAATGCGCTTAGGTGGTGTTAGTTGGCAGCCCCTCAAGATGAGTTGTAAGTCCAGAAGAATCAGAGATAGGTTTGTTCCCTTAAGTGAGAGGAATGATCGATAATTTTCAAAATAAAATTAGGTCAAATGTTTGACTTGTGCCAAAAGCAATTATAGACTTAGGATTTGAAGCATCCTCCTTGGCTAAGTTTTTAACCCTAGGCATTTCTATAGTTTTGTGCTGCTAGAATCTAAGCCCTAGATTTCTAAGAAAATATCAACTCAAAATCTAAATTAAATTCAAAATTTTAAAGCCTAATGATAGGATAGTTGAAATGCCTACTAGGCATCCCAATATCAACAAATATTTCCTACTTTATCTTGTTTGGATTCCAAAAATAAATCTTTCTACTTTAAATCATTCTCATTTGAAATTCCAAATGTCATTCCTTTGAATACTAGCTTAGAAATCCATAAAAATAATAATTTATTTTTTTAATTGAGAGTATTCTTAGGAAGAGACCATTCTTCCAAATATATAATTAACTATAGGAGCTTGCATTTATAGGGATCCATGAATCCAATTTAAAATAAACCCTATTCTACTTTCCATCTAGTTCAGAGGAAAACTCTCAGGTACATGAAAGACCCATTAGCCTTAGGAGTCTCCTATAAAATGTTTGAATCCATTATAGGATAACATGTTTATCTTCCGAGATAATATATTTATTCCTTAATGATGCATTTGATCATCCAAATAATAAATTGATAAACTCTATGTGGTGTCATAAATTTTCCCCATAGGCTTCAATTATTTTCTCATGCCATTCCTTTTAATTTTTAGAGAGAATTTTCTTGCAAAGTTTAACAAACATTTTGTTCAAAGCTTTTGCGATACCATTGGCTCTTTAATTATATATTAAAGAATATCGCCAATCTATCTTACATTCTCAATGGAAATAGACTATGGTATTCTTGAAGGCATTACAGGTTATCAGATATAATTCTTCGAGGTACTTTGAATCAGTAGATGATGTTGTCTTAGAAAAATTTCACTACATTGTCTGCTTTAATTTCTTTTAATGGGATTGCTTCTTCCCATTTGGATAAGTAAATAGTGGTTACTAAAATGAAATGATGTCTCCCAAATGATAGAGGATCTATTGGATCAATTATATTGGTTCCCCAACTTTCGAATGACCAAGACACCACTGTTGGATGTAGATTATTAGGTGGTCATTGCAACGTGTCTGCATGTATTTAACACTGATGATATCTTTTGGCATGTTTAATGTAGTTTTAAACTAGACTAGACCAATAGTATCCCATTCGTTTCATTTTGATTTTTATTTTAGGACTAGATTGGTGTGCACCACACAACCCTTCATGGACTTCAACCATTACCATTCGAGCTTCATCTAGTCCCAGGCATCGCAGCCATATTTGGCCGAATGAGTGTCGATATAATGCATCTTTCACAAGGGCACATCGTAGTACTCTTTATAAAATGAAATGAGCCTTTGATTTATCCTTTGGCAATCCACCGCCTTTAAGATAGGTGTTGAACAGTTCTCACCAGTCATCTCCTTCTATTGTCATTAAAATCTCTTCATTTTTTTAGCTTTAAAGGCTTTCAAGAGGGTTAAAGCTAATGCTAGCCTACTTTGAACTATTATTATAATTGGATCTCCCTGAGGATCTGTCATTTCTTTAGCCAATTTACTTAATACATCAGCTTTTCCATTGTCCCAACATGGAACACTTGTAATTATTACTTCAGGGATGTGTTTTAGAAGTTTCAAGATCTGCTATAATAAAGCTCTAATTCAGGCTTATTTATCTTGAATATCCCAATAATTTATTTGATTATGAGTTAAGAATCTACATAAACATGAAGCTTCTTAATTTTCATATTAACTATTAGTTCTAGATTTGCAATTCATGCTTCATATTTGACCTCATTATTGGTTTGATGTTTCATTAGACTATATGAATATCGAAGAATACCACCTTGCACTGTTGTAAATTTTAAACCAATTATGACATGTACTATAAATAAACTAGACAGTTTAGCTGGCTTTATTGATGAAGCCCCATCAAAATAGGGTTCTTATTCTGATGCTTATGGAGCTTCTTCCACTTTAAAGATTTGTTTATCAGGTAATTCATCATTGAGTGGAGAGTTTATTAGTAAGGGATGAGGGGTAAGAAATTAGCTAGACTTGCCCTTTTAAAGCCTTTTGTGGGACATATGTTATGTCAAATTAAAGTAATAGGACTAACTATTTAGCTAAGAAACTAGTTAGAGTATGTATAATCATTAAGAATTCAAGAGCTTCAATTTTAGATATAAAAGATATTTTATGTGATAGCATATAGTGTCACAGTTTTTGAGTTGCAAAAATTAATGCTAGACATTACTTCTCAATAGGAGAATATCTTATTCAGACTCTTATTAGATGCCAACTTATATAATATAGGGCATTTTCTTTCCCTTATTTATTATTTTGGGCTACTAAAGCTCCTAATGACTTTTTTAAGGCTACTATTTATAATATCAATGGTTTTCCCATTATTGGTGTTGCCAAAATTATGGAGTATAATAAATATTATTCTATACTATCAAATACTTCTTGACAAGCATCGTCCCATATAAACATTGTATCATTTTTCTTCAATTGGATGAAAGTTTGACATCTCCCTAAAAGAATAGAAATGAAACTTTTAATGTAAGCCTTTTTATCTTGTAGTGAACATAGTTGCTTTAAGGTCCTAGACACTAGCATTAATATTATTATTTTTATTGTAGAGAGATCAATTTCAATCCATCTATGGTGGATAATAAAGCCTAAATTTTTTTCAAAAGTCACACCAAAAGCACATTTCAATGAATTTATTTTTAAGTTGAAATTTTGAATTCTATTGAATATAACTCTTAAGTCACTTATGTGCTTACTTTGATTCTTACTCTTAGCAACCAAATTATCAACATAACATTCCACATACCTATGTATGAGGTCATCAAAGATAAAGGTCATTTCCCTTTGGTTTGTAGCATCGACATTTTTCAAATTAAATGGAATTACTTTATAGCAATATATGTCGATCGATGTGTGGAAGGATGTACGCTTTCATCTCCTAGAGCCATTTCAATTTGGTTATAGCCTAATAAAACATCCATGAAGGAAAACATATTATAGTTTGATGTGTTGTCTACTATGATTTATGCATTGGCTAGTGGGAAATCATCTTTGGGCATGCTTTATTTAAGTCCCTAAAATTGATACAAGGACAAATTTGTTCATTTCTTTTTCTTTAATGCGACAATATTAGTAATCCAGTTAGCATATTTTTCTTCTCAGATAAATCCTGCTTCGATGAGCTTTTTGGTTTTAGTGATCACTTGCTCTTCAATTTCTAATCGCATTCACCTTGATGCTTGCTTTATAGGCTATACCTCAGGTTTAATGGCAAGCCTATGTAGAGCTACAACTAGAGATTTTACTATAATTCCAAGTGAAACAGTCCTTGTAATCATAGAGTAGTGCTTTTAATTCATCCATTTTTTTTTGATGTGAGGTTAGCATTAATAAAGGTTAGCCTAGGCTCCTCTTTAATACCTTGGTTGATTTCTTGGAGTTCATCAATGGTGGATTGATTACCATCTTTGAATTACTTTGAGGCTTCTTTGAGGTCAATTATTAATTCCTCTTCAGGTATATTCTCATTTGAAACATTCCTTCATTCCTCAATAGTTTCTGCAGGGGATTTTTCTTTTTAGGATATGGCATAGCATGAATTCATTGAAGGAGATGCTGAAGTAATATATCATAATCCTCATGTGGTGAAATTCTCATATCCTATGAGATTTTAGGTATTATCCCCTTGCTAGACCCTCTTAAGCCTAAATGCTTGATTGCATAGGCTGAATGTTATTTTTAACCAGCTTCTCTAGAGTTGATCAGAAATATTGAGTAAACAATATTGAAATATCTTCTTTCTCAAAATCTTCTTATGCTAATAATATTTGCTCAGGATTTGGGGTTTGCACTTCTGTCTTGTCGAAAAGGATCCCACGTTCATTATAGCCACCTCTAAGAGGAATATAGAAAGTTTTCAACTATTTTCTCTCTTCACTTCTTGAAGTTTTTAAGGCTTTTATATGTGACTTTGGCACTATAATTATTTTATAGCTTTGTTGGAAATTTTGGATTCTGGTACCCTTATTAGAGAAACATGAGTTTCCTCTAGTTGCTTTGCCACTTTAATGTTACTAGATTCTTCTTTCTTTTGGCTAGTTGGGGCTTTCTTGGGTTGATAAAGTACTAACTCCACTTCATCCTCTTCAGTATCGCTAGCAAGGTGGGAAATTACCTTGGATTGATTTGACTCATTGGTACTTTTGACATTTAAATTATCACCTTTTAACATTAGTTTGATAGGTGGAGCCACAAGTTTTTGAGAGTTTACTTTCTCTACCTTCTTAAGCATGAAGCACTTGACATCATCATAAATCTTAACTTCATGTATCAAGAATGGATTTATGTCTCCATCAATTCCATGTTCTTCACCATTTTGAATATACTTCACACATTAATAAAGAGTTGAAGGCATTATACTATATTCATGAATTCATGGCCTACCAAGGAGTGCTTTGTAAGCAGATTGGGCTTCGATCACATGGAATTTAACTTCTATGTACAGTTTTCCAATGCATATAAGAAGAATAAGAGATCTTAAGGTTTGTTGTCTTATTCATTGAATCCTTGTAAGAATATTATACTTTTATCTAGATAACGAGCTTCTAAGGCTAGTCCCAGTAACTATTAAGATTATCCAAAGCTCATTCTATTAATCATCATTTTATGGTTAAGTTCATCTACATAAACATAAAGGGTCAAGGCTTTGATACACAATATTGGCTATTGAAGAGGTAAAGAGCTTAAAGTATTATAGTCTCCCTAGAGTTTTGAGATTTAGTTAGTGATGGGGTAAGGCAATTTCATTAATTTGAATTTCTTTGCCTTTATCATTAACTTTCCATTGTGGAGGCAGACAGATTCATTTTCCACTCCTTAATTGGACTTGAGTTACTTCTTCCTTCTAATCTCTTTTACAAAAAAAGGCCTCTAAATTCTGTGGTTTTTAGAGCTTTCAGAGTTTTCAATGCTGTCAGAATTACCTCTCAATTTAGGATATAATTTTTTTATGCCTGACTTGACTTTCCATTTAGTGAGTTTTTCTCTAGGAAAGCATAACACTTCCTTAGAGTCCCTTACAGTTGCAATCACAGTTATGACATGACACATTTTTGTCGGAACCCCTTCTTCAGGATTTTTTGTGCCAAGATGAAAATGGGCCATATATTCTTCTACATTAACTAGCCTTTGATGAGGTTGTTCGTACTCCTCTAAAGAGTCAATAATTTTCTATGTTTTAGACTTTGGCTTTTTTGATTTTCTCTTTTTCTTTGATTTATGGGGGCATTGATGAAGGAGATTGATTATTTTTCATCTACTTCTTTACATTATATAAAAATTGCCCCTTATTGGGCAAGAATCTTTTTGGATCTATTTCAGGCTCTCAAAAATTCTCCACTAGATGTCCTCTATGGCTAAAAGGATGTTAATAATCTTTCTAAACATTTATGAGATGAAGGTTTCTCAACCACCATCTTCTTCTTCTTGTGTTTATCAGGCTTTGCTTATATCCTCATTTATATTCTTAGTTCCAGCTAGCTCAACATTTTTTATCTTTTACATCTTGGATTAGGCGTGTTGTAATAACTTTCACCTTTTCCTTCATAGGGTGTACTAGTGTAGTGCCTGGTAAGGTGAGTTCCCCATTTTGATAGCTCTTTTCTACTTGATCCTTAAAGATAAAATAATTTTTAATTTGATGACTTATGAACCTATGAAATTTTTGCATTAAAAGAAATGAAATAAAATACAATTTTTATTTTGGCTATAGCATCGTGGTGATATTTTCATAGCGTCGAGGCACTGTCCTGGTCTTCTATAAGAAACAACTACCTGGTCTGTCAATTATGGTACAGCCTTGATGAGGTGTCGCCTAATCATGGTTGTCAAATTATGGTACATCTCCACGTCGCTGCAAACTTGGCAATTAGGCGCTGCACCAGCGATGGAGAGGGAATAGTTATCATCCCACTCATATAAATAAGAGTAAGAAATTCACTCCAAAAATATTTTTTCCCACTTGACTCCACTCTCTTTGAACTAGTGCTCTCACCTCAATCCAAGCTTTCTCAGTTCACGTAAAGTATTTATGTTTTTCCTTACTAGTTTTATAGAAAAATCCCACCATTGATCTTTGATCTGGTGTGAAAAACTTGGAGATTTAAAGACCACTATTGAATTTTATTCCAGCATGAGATGAAAGCCCCCCACCCCACTGTTGATGTTAAAACTAGAATAAGGGAGAAGCGTGTCCTACACTATATAATTTTGAAATCTAGCACTGTTAAGTAAAAAATGTTGCCAAAATTTCTAAAAATATTTGAAAGATTCACACTTTAAGTTCAAATTTTGGCCTACAGTGCTGAGGCACTGGATATTGGCATCATGGTGCCATGCTCTTGGGTATTCATATTATGAAAGTGGTGCTGCAAAGCCTAAGAATTAGCATCATTGTGCTTTAATGAAATCCCATAATGCCACTACACCATAGCATTAATTCCATGGTGCCATGTCCTAATACAACTAAAATAACATTATAGCACCATGGCGCCGTAGCATCAGTGCCGCGATGCCACACCCATTTGTCACTTGGAAAATGACATAGAACATTTTGATAAAAATAAAAAATAAAATTCCATAGTGCCATGGCATTGTAGGGACAATGCTGCAACGTTGTGTCGCCTTGTGTATATGAAAAAAGGATAGAGAAAATTTTATGCTGGGGAAGAAATAATGTACCACAATGCCATAGCACTGCAGGACAGTGCCATGGAACCTACCTCTCAGGTTCTTCATTATATCTCCAGCACCAAGATGCTGGCATATCAGCATCGCGACACTGTACCTTGATATGACATTTTTTATATAAGAGTTAAAAGAATATTTATCCTTAGGCATCAATAGTGATAATAATACACAAACACAACATAATTATAAAAAGGAGCAATTTTATTACTAAATTTTAATATTATAATTATAAAATAAAATAAAATAATTAAAAATACAAACATGGGAAAAGCTAGTAGTCATACTTGTCGCCACCCTCATCATACTCTTCTTCCTCCTCCTCCTTGCTTGATAGCAGCGGGATAATCACACAGTGCTGATATTGAGGTGTCGTAGGGAAGGAGACCTGGTTAGGATCTACAAGATTACAATTCTAAAATATGTTGATCAGTGTAGTGTGGAACTGGGTTATGTAGGAGAATTGCATTTGTTGTTGATCCATATGATGGTCAAATTTGCATTCTAGCATCTCCTGCCCACGACTACTCTTATCCACCATTTTTTGCAAGTCCAATACATGACTTCCAAGCTCTTGAACTTGCTTGACTAAGAACTTGGGACTTCATGATCTAGAATGGGGAGAACTTGTATTCTCTCCCACTTCAAATCTATTCATAAACCCCCAATGACCCTCTTCATTATAAGGGCCTTCTAAAGAAGTACCCCCTCATTAGGCCCCCCTACATCACCCACTGCACACACTAGCCATAATTAAGAGAAGGGTGGCCATACCCGATAATAGTGCTCCCCTTCAACATATTACAAACAAAATAAAATAAACTTTTCAGATAGTGATCGAGAATCCCTTTTGAATAGAAAAATCCAAAACAATCCTATTCTTAATAACCTCACTGATTTTGCTGGAGGGCATAAGCTTGACAAAAATGAAATAGTGTCAAGCCTTTAGAAGTGACTATCATAGCAATGGCAGGAAAGTTGATAATCCTTTCCTCCCATTGTTTCCATTACACACTTTCATTTTTGCCACAAAGAAAATAAAAGATTTCATCGAAATTAGGATGATCATTGTAGTAGGAGAGATATTGATCATACTCAATATTAGGGAGATCATAATATGTGTTTATAGCACTATTGTAATAACTTCTTCGCTTTCCTCAGACATATGCTTTATTGTCCTGACCATCCCATGCATTCGATAAGAATTCACGCACGACTAGGATGATGCATGAGTTGTTGTCGTAGGCTAGATTAAGCCACCTTAGCTCCATGATTATAAACTTAATATGGAATGAACTCTTGAATAAATGCAAATTCCTTAAAATCCATTAATTGTAATCATCATAAAGAATAAAGTTAATGTAATTGAATCATTCACCTAGTCTTAATTCACCAAATGAAATGAGTTAACTCAACTTACAATAAAATTCCTTAAATGGCCTAATTGAATCCAAGTTCAAACCCAATCTCTTGGAATGCTCTCAAACCTGTCATAAAATAAATTTAGGATGATTGAAAATGAAAACCAAGTGGATTAATCAAGCACAAATGCAGCCAAAATGATGGAATATACCATGGAAAAGAGGGATAGCATGAAGCCAAATCCAATTTGTCCAATCCCTCATCCCCTTAGTATTCCACCTTCTTAAATCCTTTGACAATTGTTAAACAACTGAGGATACTTGGAGCTAGCCTCTAAGGACGTCAATCAGTCATGGCTGGCTAAGGAGACAAAAATTCAAATAAGAGGCTTTCAGCCTATAATGGTAATACAACATAGACATACTCTCATGCAAAATTGATCATTCCATTATCCCCTAAAACAAAGACGATCGCGACCTTGCCAAGATACCCTCACCACCTGGAAGTCGAAAAATGACCAACATCACCAAAAATTGTCTGTGATTTGGTCTAGGAGCCAATCCACGAGTAGGCAATCCAATTCCCTCTTCCCACAACTTCATCACATCATTCTGAAGGTGAGTCAAATCCACCATCGGAGATCATCAAAGTTGAAGTATGCCATTAATGCCTCCTTTAAGCTTTTGGTTCTAGGACTTTTCGAAAGAAGTTTGATCTCAAGTGAGATCAAACCATATAAATCCATTTAATTTCATTCATTGATGGTTTTGGAATCAAAATCGAGCAATTTTGATGGTTGGATCACTGGAGATTAGCTTAAATGAACGGGTGGCTCTCAGCATTCGTCCCCGTCGAAGAAGAAATAATTTTTGCCATCTATTCCTTCTATTAGGAATGGACGGCTCTGATTTAGGTGAATCATTTGATTAAAAACTTTATAGAAAACTATGGATCGATTAGAGCTGTCTAATCTTCAATTAGATGACCCAGAATTAGCCCACATGCATTGCCGTTTTGACGCGGGATCCACGTGGACCCTCTGTGGACAAATTCCACGACGTTGCATGAAAAGTGACACCACATCGAATCCACGTGGATTCAACATTTTTAAAATAAAAATTAAGGTTTTTTAAATTAAAAAATTAAAGAAAATACAAAAACACAAAACATCATAAAAAATAAAATATATATTCCAAAATTACGAACTTAGGCTCTATAGATTCTTCTTGTTGAGAGGAATCCATTAAAATTAAAATCACCAAATTATGTGTGAAATTTTTGCCATAATTTGGGGGTTTGAATGAAATTTTTCAAACTTAAATTTATCTCAAATGATTGATCAAAATGACATGAGACTTTGGGGAGTTAAAATTGATATTAAGATACACATTAGGTGAATGTTTTATAATTTATTGAATAGTAATCTTAATATTTGAAATTTCAAACTCTAAACACTAATTTTGATAAAGTAAATTAATATTAAATGAAATAAATTTTGAAAAATGATCAAATCATTTTAAATCTCCATAAAACATCCTAATGAACATAAATAAATCATTGAAACTTACTGAAACCTAATGAATCATAAAATCACATAATTTGGTCTTTAATTGAATTAACTAATTCAATTAATCAATATGAAGTTAAATAAATCATAATAAATCAACCAGAACCCCAAAAAGTATGAATAAATCCTCTGTGGACACATATTCTAGAAGGGAATCAAGGAAAAATAAAACCCTAATGATCGTAATTAAATTAAGCTTTATTTAGGATTTAATAAAATAACTAAAATCTTAATTAATCCCAAACTATACATTTGATTAAAGTGAAATCTTAGAGAAATAAAATTGGTAAGGAACCCAACTTGCCATAAAAATTTCAAACCCAATTGACCTGTGGATTGGGAATTCTTGAATTTCCAAATTTCTAGGTCAATTTAAGGAAAATAATAAATAACAAAATCACATAAATTACAAAACCCATAATACGACCTTAAAACATCATAATTGACATCAAAACACTTCAATAAAAATACCTAAGTAAGCTGAAAGCAAAGGAACCTAATTAATCATAAGTTAAGGGTTACAGATAAATAATAAAAATATGGAATTTAATTATATTCTAAAATTAATAAGCTCTTAAACCATAATAAACTGACATATAAAGTTCATTAATCTCTAAACTTTATAAGCCATCAACATATAAATACATTAAGGCCATTAAGATTAAGGAACGAAGTGGCACAAATGCAAATATGAAAGATTAAGTATAATTAAACTTAAGGGTAAGTTGAATTGAACTTGAAATGACATAAAGATCTAAAGTAACATAGGGCAAGTTTAATACACATGAAAATAACCCTTCTTTAAACTCCTTAGGTCATGATGAATAAGAGAAATCACATTATGCTAAGTGATAAAAAGAACTTTTTAAATAACATAATCATCACTCTCTTTATATTAATTAAAATGAATTGAACTATTCCATAATGTTAGAAATCATAATTTGGAATTAATCATCTTAATCTAAATTCATTAATAAACATTAGAAAATTTCATGAAATGAATAAATTGAAACAAGAATGAATCATTGATAGAAATGGGTTATAATCAATTCAAGATAATAAAAATGGTGAAAATGGGTTATAAAATTGAAACATAATAAATTTAATAATACTAAACTTAAAATTGAATGTAAATTTACTTAAGTTAATAAACATCATTGAAAATGAATGAAATTAACTTGAATTGAATGAATGAATAAGATACATACACCAAAATTTAATAAGTAAATTAAATCATTCCAAAATTAAATAAAGAAATGAAATGAATATAATTTAAATGAAACATAAAAATATAAAAGAAAAGGTGAAACATTAAGTTATATGAAAGCAAACACAAGGTTTAATCTAAAATAAAACATAATAATATTAATAAAAAAATGGAAAGGAATGAAATACATTAACCTAAATATATTTGATTGTCATAATATCAAATATAAACATTAATAAAAAGAATGAAAAATAAACTAAATAAAAATAAAAGAAATTCAAAGAAGAATCAAATTTTAAAAGATTGAAAATCATAAACTTAATTCAAATCAAATCATCTAAATGAATCTAAAGGATTAATTAAGATACTTAAGAATCTTAGTTAGACTTTTAGGTTGAATCTTCATCTTAGGATGAAGGCTTTATTCTATCAAGACTTAGGATGTTGAATAGAATGGGTTCCACATAAAATGAAATATATTGTATTCTTCATTCTTAAAAATCTAATCTCACTTTAACATAAAATGTACCTAAAAATGGAAATGAAATTGCAAATCATTAAATAATTTGAATTAGAACCATCCAAAGGTAAAAATAAACAAACTTTAAAATTCAAATTGAAACTTGAATTAAAAAGAAGACCTAGCAAAGTCTTGTCACACAAGATTATTTCCTTCACACACTAGATCATTAAGTCATAGACCCTAGACTTAATTTAGTTCATTCTATGATTTTCTATAAATTCTATGATGTTGTCATGTGGAATACCTTTTTATTGTTTTATGGTGTACTTTTCTAGACTGGATGGCTAGGATTGATTACCGTAAGTCTGGATGGTAGAATGTTATTTTTAGAATTAACATTGTCTTCTGCAGGGGCTATACTAAAAGGGGAATGTCATTATTTTTAAATTATAAAATTATTATTTGCTTGCAGATGCTGAATAGTTCCTTAGCATAGCCCAATATGACAGGTGGGCTTGACCAACACCTAATGCTAAGCCTATATGTTTGTAAAATATAACTATTGTGTGTGTTGTTTACATTTTCCTGACATCTATTTTGCAGGGCTTAAGTTTTATTTTAAATTTGATATATAAATTTGATCTTAGAATTAGGTTAGGATCTATGGGGTCTAGGATTAGCGGAGTTGACCTTACTAATAGATGGATGTAGAGGTTCCCTTGTTAACTCCATGAGCCCCATCTCATATAAGATTGATTTTGATGATAACAAATAACATGTTCAAATGCTACTATTCAAGTTAAATCCAAGTGAGCATTAAAAATTCTTCAGCTCTTGGTTATTCAATTATATCAAATTGTAAAAGCTACTGGACATCGACTATGTGAGAATTTTTTTAGGAATTATTATATTAAGGAAAATGAAAAGCTCACTAAATTAAGATAAATTATTCATTCATTTTTAGATTCATCATTCTAAAATTCTTTATATTTTTTTTATATCTTAACATTACAATTATTCATTAAGTTATCCATTTTGGATAGTATGAACTAAATGCATGATATAAGTTCCATTAAAAGTGTGTTCAAGAAAGATAAATTATGTTTAAACTTTATTAAATAAATTTCATGCAATTCATAATTTTTACTCATAATTTTTAGTGCAAGAAAATTCAATTATCTTAAAATTATCCTTTTTCCTCTTATTCTCTCTCCTATTATTCTTTCTTCTCTCTCTTATTATCATTTTAGTCTTAACATTATTTTGGCAAAATTTTTTAATGAATTTTGTGTAATAAATTGTGTGAAATTCATTCAAAATATTTTCATATAAATTGTCCTCATTTTTTATATTCTAAAATTCATTTATTTGAATTTCTAAATTTGAATTATTTTTTAATTATTATTTAATTCAAACTCCTTTATGCACTAAATCATATAAAATTGTTTATGGAATATGTTTAACGTCCCAAGCATGATTAATTATAATTTTTTAGAGCCTAATTAATTTATTTCAAGTTATTTTAAATGTAAATTCAAATCAACCCTCTTTTTCAAAATAATTCCTTTTATTTTTCCAATTTGACCTACTTTAGGAAAGTTTAAGGGAGGCCGACCACCATGCTTCAAATTTAATAAATTTATATGTTATTTAAACATTCAATAAGTATATAATAAAATCAACTTTGATTTAAATTAATTCATGGATTATTTTAAGAATTTCCTATTTTAGGAAAATTCTTTGACCAAATTTTTTAAAGTGATATTCCATGGATTTATTTTATTCAAAACTCCCTTCATTATGTATAAACTTCCTTGGCTGAATTTCCTATTGTAATTCCTCTATATTTAGCCATGAATCACATAGCATATATTCCATATTGGGTTTAAACAAATTTGTATAGGAGCCTATAGAAGATCTCTTTTAGCGATCCCCTCACTTTTGAATTTAAAATTTAAATTGATGCCAGATCAATTTCTATCTCTTTGGATCAATTTTTTGCCAACCCTTGACTCCTCCATCATCTATTTAACAGCCATTTTTTCAACTTGAAAAAGGTTCCAAAAAGTTGAAAACTTTTTCTTTCTCTCTTACTCTCTTGTTCATCCTTAGTCGATTCTTGCAGAGCATCTCTAGGAGATTTTGGTGATTCAAGTGCAAGAATTCCTCATTATTCTTTTATTTCCCTTGGACATTTATTTGGCTTGAAGATTGATTGGAAAAGTGAAGGTTTAGTGTGTTTCCACTAGGGCTGTCAAAAAAGCTCGTTGTTCGTGAACAGTTTGTGTTCGGCTCGTTCATTAACTAAACGAGCCAAATACGAACATATATTTCAAGCTCGATATATAAACGAGCTGAACTTGAACAATCATTTGTTCGATCGTGTTCGGCTCGATTTAGCTCGAAATAAAAAATTATATTATATTATATTATATTATATTATTATTATTTATTACTATTATTATTATTTATTATTATTGTATTACTATTATTTTTATTTATTACTATTATTATTATTATTATTTATTATTTATTATTATTATTATTATTATTATTATTATTATTATTATTATTTTTATTATTTTATTATTTTTATTATTATTTTATTATTATTTTTATATATACATACGAACACATTTACATATCACAAATATAAGCATTGCTTAGCGGTTAAAACTTTTATTATGCAAAAGATTGGCCCAGGTTCGAATCCTCCCTCTATCAAAAAAGCTTGTTGTTCGCAAACAGCTTAAGTTCGGCTCGTTAGCTTGTTTAGTTAAATGAGCCGAACACGAACAGACATTTCAAGCTCGATATATAAAAGAGTCGAACACGAACAGAATAAATTTCAAACGAGCCGAACACGAACAAGAGTTCTGTTCGCTTAAGCTCGGCTCGTTTGCACCCCTAGTTTCCACCCTTGGCCGAAAACATCAATTCCTTGGAGTTCATTTTCTAAGGTGCTAAGTTCTTAAACTTCTTTTATTTCTTCTTGGCTTTGAAGTTTACAAGGTTATGTAAATTTTCTTGTGTTCATTTTTGAAATAATGTTTAGATTTTTTTTGGCCAAGAAAAAAGATAAGAAGATCAATTTGTGTGAACTCAACTACTTGATAATCTTTTGATTTTTTGTTTGGCCTAAAGCTAACATAAGAAAATCAATTTATTTTGTGCATGATCATTGAACATTCATTTTGTTTCATTAATTTCCTATGTGCTTAGTTATTTTAATATCCATTGTTTATCCCTTTGGCTTAAAGTTTAATATAGGTTGGTTAAATTTGATTGTGCTTATCTTATTTCATCTCCTTCTCCATTTGGCTGACCATATCACATCTTGCATAAATTATTTTGTGCTTGTTGATTACTTGTATTCAATTGGTTTATGCATATGTTACGTGATAGCTTTCATGTGATATAATTCAAATCCTTATTCAAGTGATTGTTGAGTTGTTCCAATTGGACATACATTTATCATTTGAATACAAGTTAGCTTGTGTGAAAAAGAATTCATAGCAAGGTGTTTGGTGATTGCATTTTAGTTTGCATTTGAAAGTCATTCAAGAAAATTATTTCAAACTTTTAGAGATCATTTAAGCAACATTAAGTTACTTAATTATATTATATACTTGATTAAAGATCTTGTATTAATTTCATTAAAGTTAAAGTGAGCTATCTTTTACATTAATATTCAATTTCCTTAATATAAGTATAGATTGAGTTTTGAGTGCAAAAACATTTTAAAATTGAGAGTTAGAATTGTATCTATCTTTTTGCCTTGTCTTAATTTCTTGTTGGATTGCACTTACCCATTAAGGAAAGTATGTGTTTGGTTGTACTTGTCTGTTAAGAAAAGTATGTGTCAAGTTGTACTTACCTGTGAAGGAGAGTACAGGAGATTTGTTGTAATCTCAACTTTAGTTTAGTGAATTCCAAGCCTGGGTGATTAGGCGTGGATGTAGGCTAGTTTTGTGGTTTGGCTGAACCATGTAAAAATCTTTGTGTTCTTTTTCTTTACTTTTCAGCACCTTACTTTTCTATTATTGCTTTTTTCCATTGCTTCATTTCACTATTATTATTAAATATTTAAGTCTTCTACAAAAGATAAAATTAAATTTTCTAAAATTCTATTTTTAAACCCAATTCACTCTTGGGTGCTATAACTAAGTAACACCCTTGTGAATCTTAATGGAGGTTCCTGAAGGAGGAGACTATCCTAGAAAGAAGCTCATACCATAGATCTAAACTTGTAGTTCTATGCTGGGCTTTACAAGGGCAAAGCTCGGCTGCCTATTTGCTCTATCTTTTAGGGTGTACACAGTAGTACTCAGCCACATTCACCTTTCTTTTATTTAATTTAAAATTTGCTTGATTTATTTTTGGTGCACAATAGAATCAACTTACTTTTTTAGGTTCCTTTTTGTGATGAATGCCTGGACGTAGGCTCATAGGAAAAATTCAATTTTTACCCAATTTAAATCTAATTAACTTAAACAAAAAAATCAAAGAAACTTGAAATCTCACATAAATTAAAGCTTGATGAATAACTTAAACTCAATTAGAAAAAATTACCTATTGAAGATCATACAACCATATTGCTCTCAACTCTTGAATTGGGCACTTCGCCCATTGCACATAAGGGGCATCTGACTTGTGAGGATGATCACCTTCTTGGAGAAGTTTGTCTTCTTTTAATAATTTGACCTATAACCATTTCTAATGGCATGACATTTAGGCATAAAATTGTATACCCAAGAACATAAAATAATCATGAGTCAAAACATCTAAAAATCTAAAAATGTGCATTAGTTTGATACATTTTGTACCTTACATGATCTTAGAGATTAGAGAGTGAGTCTAGGTTCTTAGATTCTTTCCTAAAAAATAGTTTAGTCATCTTTACATGAGACTTGACATCATAAATTTAAAATACACTTAGGTGGTGTTAGCTGACAGCCCATTCAGGCGGGTTGTAAGTCCAAAAGAGTTAGGGATAGGTTTGTTCTATCAAGTGAGAGGAATGATCAATAATTCCCAAAACAAAAATGAAGTCAAGTCATAAATTTGACTTATGTCAAAGGCACTTATAGACTTAGGTTCTAAAGTATCCTCCTGAAATAAGTCTTCAACCTTAGGTATTTCTCTAATCTTGTATTGTTACAATCTAAGCCCTATGATTTCTATGAAAATATCAACTCAAAATTTAAATTAAATTACCAAATTTTAGGCCCAATGATATAATAGTTGAAATCCATACTAGGTATCCCAATATCAATAGGCATTTTCTACTTCATCTCATTTGGCTTTTAAAAAGAACTCTTTCCACTTTAGATTGTTCCCAATTAAAATTCTAAATAATATTCCTTTGAAAACCAACTTAGAAATCCATATAAATAATAGCTTATTTCATTAATCAGGAGTATTCTTAGGAAGAGACCCTTTTTTTTAGATGTAATTAACTATAAGGGCTTGAGGTTATAAAGAACCATGAACCCAGATTAAAATAAACCCTACTCTACTTCCCATGTAGTTTAGGGGAAAACTCTCTGGTACATGGAAGACTCATTAGTCTTAAGAGTCTTTTATTAAATGATCAAATCCATTATAAGAAAACATGTTTATCTTTCAAAATAATATGTTTACTCCTTAATGGTGTATTTGATCATTCAAATAAGTAATTCTTAAACTTTATCTGGTGTTATAAAAATTTCCCACATAACCCAGGTTTTACGCAACCTCAAAGAGAATATATATCTTTGATAGGTTATCAAAGGCAACCTTGCATGCTAAAGATAAAATTACTGCCCAGCCTAAATTAAAATCTATCATAGTCAAACCACTTAGCATCACGTCTAAGGAATAAAGCGAGGCATAAACTACTATCCTAGCTCTGAGTAGCAAAAATGATCACGAGGCATCTTCTTTAGGCACTAAAATGTTCTAAAGAGCTTGAAGGAAATACAATGCTTCTTATAGAGTTTCCAGATTACCCATTCATACTAAGCAGCAATTTAGCCCACAGATAGAGGCTAATATACCTACAGATAATAGCTTCGACCTATTGAAATGGGCTAAAAGAAACAACCCCAAACCTATAAATAAATCTTTCTAGAATTAACCTACAAGTTCCTTGTCTCAGAATTAGTCATGGTAAAGAGAAACTATTTCTTCTTGAATGTACAAGGTCCTAAAGACTATCAAGAATAGAGGTCTTTAAAGGAGAATCAAGAAATTGGCAAGTTAGGTCACCAAACCAATAAATTATTACTTCAAAAGAAGAGGGAAGATTAAGAAGTATCATTTTGGTCATCATGAGTAGAAATCAAGACCAAAAAATTAGATGATCGATGAGCACCACAACAAGCCATTCAATCAAAAATAAACTAATGGCCAATTGTCGAGAGGTCCCAATAACAATATCAAAGAAATCCCCATCACCTAAACCTTTCTAACCCAATTGGTGAGCACCAGGGTGTGACATCTGGGACTCATTCTCAGAGATCCATCACTAAGATGTCCTGACTCATACGTAGAGTCAAATGAACAAAAGATGTCAAATAGGAAGGAGATCATCACAAATCAGCTCCCCTAGATAATGATAAAGAAGACTCTCCTATCATTAGTTGGAAGCATCAGTCTGAAAAGAACTGGCCAATGGACAATGACATGGATGATCAACTTTTTGGGAAGATGAAGTTCTCCCAACTAATGAAGAACTGTAAAGTTTAAATCTCCAAGAAAATGAATAAGCTGATCATATGGATGGCAAGATCATTCGCATGGTTGATACTCACCTATGGAACCAAGGTGTAGTATCCGAACTACAAAATAAGGAAGATCAACAAGGAAACCCAAGTCATCATGAGCCTAAAAGCAAGGCTCAAGCAGAAGTGGAAATGACTGAAGAACATATAGATATTATAGCAAGTCTACAACAATAGATGAGTTCCCAACTTCAAAGGAGAGACCAAGAAATCATTCAACTCAAAACCATCTTAATGAAATGAGCGGGCTGATGAAAGACTTATTTGGTCAGCTTAACCTTATAGTAACAATAGCATAATGGATACCTTCAAAGTATCCACCAGAGAAAAAGAATCCAGTAGTGGAGAACAAGGGTGTACAAAATGCTCCACTCAATTTACTAGTAACTACAATACATAGATAAGAACTTCCAGGTGAAGCCATATAGAACCTTTAGCAGGAAGGTGATATTATCACCAAATTCCAAGTGGAGGATCTTATTAGCCAAAATGTTTAAGGAGTGATAGCCTCAAAAATTATTGAGAAAGTGTAGGAAAATGACGGCCATATCCAGTTGAGTATGATCAAGTACAGTATCCTATGGGATACGTTGTGCCAAAGTTCAATACATTCTTAGGCATAGAAAATCCATGATAACACTTGGCCCAATTTAAAGCATCATGTAGAAATACTAGTGGAAATGATGCTTTGTTGCTATGTCAATTCTTCAGCAGTCTTACTCATTCAACCTTTGAATGGTATGCCAAGTTACCAAACGAATTTACAAATACATTTATTGAGCTAGAAACACTCTTCATTAAGAGATTTGCAAGCGATAAAGAAAGTAACAACTACATATATTGCCTTGGAGAAAAAGAGAAAGGATAAAAAATCTCACTAAATATATCACTAGATGGAAAAACTGAAGCATGAAATGTGATCAGTAACTACAAAAACATGCAGTGGAACTCCTTATGAAGACTATTGACCATAGTTTGCCATGACTACAATCAATACATTTCAAGAATTATTAGATCATGTAGCCAAGTTTGAAAGGTTTCCCAGACAAAAAAAGTGAAATAGAGGAGGAGAAAAGAGTACCAACCCTCTTGAAGAAGATGGCTAAGTAGTACTCATTTAAGAGAGAATGTACTGCTAAAATTTTCAAACATGCCCTAAAGTTAGGGTTGCAGCTACCAAAGCCATGTCGACCATATCAAGTAGACAAGGTTGATGATCCGAACTATTATCCCTTCCGTAGGCTTATAAGTCACCCGATTAAAGATTGTTCTTTTTTCAAAGATTGGGTTGAAAAAGGCTATCGTAATGGGTAACTTACCTTATTAGACAACATCTTAATAAATCCTAAAAAGGAAATGGAAAGTAGAAAGCTGGGTTGAGCAAGACTCAGGGCACAAATAAAGATAGAAAAAATTTCACAAGTACTAGCATAAGAAGGTGGCTGGGAAACTTTTATCTCAAAGAAGATTAAAAAAATGATTAATATTCTTATAGTTATAGAGGGAGTTCGGTGGAGGAATGCCCTAGAACCTAAAATTGATCTCAAGATACCTCCCTTAATCAAGTGGCAATATTTATATGAAATGAAGGAGGAGATGAAAAATAATGAGCCTTTTTCATCATAGCCTCGTAACTCTAGAAAAAATAAAAAAAAGTCAGAAATAAAAATTTGAGACACAAAAGAAGATAGATTCTTTAGAGGACTATGAACAACCTCCTCAAGGAATGATTAGGTTGGAGGAATATATACATCATTTATATCTCAACACAGAAGAGCCTGAAGGAGAAATTATAAGAGAAACATGTCGAATGATAAGTATGATTACAACTTCAATTGATTCTGAAGAAGTGCTATGTTTTCCCAAAGAAAAGCCTATCGAATGAGAAAATAAGCTATGCTCTAAAAAGTTAATACCTGAATCAAATAGTAGTTCTAAGAGTCATGAAAGCTCTAGAAACCCCAAAGAGTTATAGAGCTCAAAAACTTCTTCTGATAAGGAAATCCAACTAGAAGAAGTAATACATTTGTAATTAAGGAGTGAAAAAAATATTCCCCAACCTTGACAATAGAAAGCTAGTGTAAAAGGCAAAGAAATTCAAATTAATGAAGATACCTTACCTCCACCACCGGCTAAACCCCAAAATTCTACCAAAATAGGAGTCGATTATAACATTTAAGCACACTTACACAACCTTCCTACTTTATTAAGTATATATGATGTTCTCATGTTATCCCAAGATATACGAGAGACCTTAAAAATAGCCTTGCAAAGCCAAGAGCAATATAAATCATTCTTCACTAAAGAGAGAATGAAAGAAGATCTTATCTTATAAAAGCCAGCAACTATCACTTTCAATGATAAAGACTTACTGGTCGGAATGAATGAACATAATCAACCTCTCTATGTTCCAGCTATAATTACTTCTAGATGCACAAAGAGAGTGTTGATTAACTCAGGTTCTTCAGTTAATCTTCTGATATCCAAAACACTTAGGGCATTAGCTTTGGATGTTCGATGCCTCAACAAGAGCATAATATTTTTATAAGGTTTCAATAAATAAGGGTAGCAAACCTTAGGGTCTATTATCCTACCCATACACTTTGGGGAATTATTTACAAAAGCTAAATTTTATGTAATCAAGGCCAAAGTTGCATATTTGGCACTCTTAGGTAGGCCATGGATTCATGAGTATGGTATAATTCCATCAACTCTTCATCAATGCATAAAATATATCCAAACTGGTGAAGAGCATTGAATTGAAGGGGACATGAATCCAATCTTGATACATGAAATCAAGATCTACGATGATGCCAAATACTATATCCCTAAGAAGGTTGAATAGGTTAATACCCAAAAGAAAGAAACTCCATAAAATACTATATCCCTAAGAGTGGTGATTCAAGAATTAAAATTACTAATGAATCAAAATAACCCAAGGTAATTCCCCACTTTGGTAGTGATACCAAAGAGGATGAAAAGAATAGGTACCTACCTTAACTAGTCAAAAAAAAGAAGAGGCCAATTCCAGTGGTGTGACCAAACAATTAGAAAATGCTTGCATATCTCTAATAAGATTTTCTTAGTCTCATATTTTTGATAAGGCTATGAAAATAACATTTAACCAAAATAACGTATAAAAGCCTTATCAACTCTAAGGAGAGAATAAATAGAACAACTAAAAATATTATATGTTCCTCCTAGAAGGGGTTATAAAGATCATGGAATCCTCTTTTATAAAGTTGAAGAGTGAATTGCAAAATCCACACAAGAACCATCTGAAGAAGTTGATTTTGAGGAAAATGTTATCTTTTAATGTCATTTGAGGTGGTATCTCTATAATTTTGAATTTGAGTTCAAGAATTTCCCTTTTGATATAAAGGGAGGGTAGGTCTAACTCTATCCTCAATAGACCAATAGACCTCATGATCTATTCATTTAGAGGATCGTCATTTAAAAGAGGACCCTCTATGGTAGATGTTGTGACATTAGAAAGTCAAGTTTGACTTCTATTTTTTATGGCACATATAAGGTAATATAAGCTTGCAATGGAATCTTTGACCATCATACTTAACATTAAGATAATGTCAAATAGGTCATAGACATTACAAAGGATTCACTCTATATTCACTTTGTATTAGAAGCATATAATTCCTTAGTGTTTGAATAGAGAAAACTAGGGCATTCTTCATTCATTTGGACTCTCAAAGTCCTAAGTGATTTATATATCAACTTACAGAGATAAGAAGGTTCATACATTCACTCTGAGAGAGAAATATCACCCTTAGGACCCAATCCTAAGGTCATGATTTCTTTAGAAGGATTAGAATCTTCATTTATTTTCTCTTCATGATTTGGCTTTAAAATTAATTGAACCTATTCATGAAATATCATTTCATTTAATGAGAGAAAACTCTCATTAAGAAAGTTGATTTAAATTTACTAGGTTTAAATTTTATTCATTTCAACTTTATCAGGATAATTAGAATTCTCTTTCACTACCCTCTCTTTTCTTCTATTGATTAAGAGCAAAAGTAAATCCTGTCACTTCTTTTTTTATGTCATGTCATCTTCCTCTTTCGACTCTCTCCTAAGCTCTTAAGAATTTAAGGTTTTGAAAAGGTCTAAAAGATGGTTACCTCCAAGTCACTCGTTAGAATTGGCTAATCAGCTTGAACAACTGATTTTCCAATATTCTAGTGGACTTGTGGAAATAAATTAAGATTAAAGATGATTTGCATTTATGTAAAATTTTCTTCTATAAGAATAGAAGATTTACATTTAGTTCCTTAATCAACCTCTGCCTAAGGTTAAGAAGGCATTCTCTTTTTGGGATGATCTTTTATATCCCTCTTAAAATGCAATTCAGGCTTCAATTATGATGGTAAAGGGGCAATAGGTACAACTATGCCTCCTTTTGATTTAGATTTTCTTAAGATTTGAAGGAAATCCTTCATTTAATTTACATCCTTAGGTGTTTTGACACCTTTGAATGTAGTAGAATAAGGGTATCAATTTAAGGACCTTATCCTAATTCACTTTAACTTTAGTACAAAGCTAAAGTAAGATCAAGAAAAAAGTTTAACTTATATATTTTAATTTTGAGATTTACTTTTTAAATTTTGAAGTACTTTTCATACTTCATTAAATTTAATATTTCTTTTCCACATTAGAATGGTCTCAAATCTGTCTTGACCAGATTCAGGTCTAAATAAAAATGACTAATTTTTTATTTGTTTCTCTCACCTCTCATTTTATTTCGAGATTTGGTTCTAGGACCCAATCGTTTAACTGTGAGAAATGAAGAGTTCTAGAACCATAGTTCAAGATCTTGGATAGGCTCAACCAAGAATGAAATGGGAAGGTATCCAATGGAAAGAAAGGTAGTCTTGACCAATGAGTGGCACTAGTACACTACCGATATATAGAAATAACTATTTATTTCTAAAGATGGAGAGAAGAACCATTCCCTGGCGGAGTTGCCAGAAAATATGTTGGTGCCCTATGGAATAGAAGAAAGAAATGACACCACATAGAGTTTAGAAATATTTTTAAGATGACCAAATACGACATTAAGAAATAAGCATATTATCTCGAAAGATAAACATGCTCTCCTATAATAGATTTGATCATTTCAATAAAAAGACTCCTAAGGCTAATGGGTCTTTCGTGTTCCAGAGTATTTTTCGCTGAACTACATGTAAAAGTAGAACAGGATTTATTTTATCCTGGGATCATGGTTTCATATAAAGGCAAGCCTCTATAGTTAATTACATCTTAGGAAGGGTCTCTTCTTAAGAATACTCTCGATTAATGAAATAAGTGGTTATTCCCTAAAGACTACTAAGGCAGCTTTCAATGGATTGATTTTTTTTTGGGAAATTTAATTGGGAGAGGCCCAAATTGGAGAGAGTTATTTTCAAGAGTCAAATGGGAAAGAGTAGGAAATGTCTATTGATACTAAATATCATATTAGGATACCTAGTAGACATTTCAACTATCCTATGATTGGGCTTCAAATTTGGGATTTATTTTTAAATTTTGAGTTATCATTTTCTTAGAAATCTAGGGCTTAGATTCTAGCAACATAAAACTATAGAAACACGTAGGGTTGAAGACTTATTCCTAAAAAGGATGCTTCAGAACCTAGTCTACAGGCGCTTTTGACATATGTCAAGTGCTCGACCTAGTTCTATCCTTGGGAATCATTGGCCATTCTCCTCACTTGAGGAACTAGCCTATCGATGACTCTTCTGGACTTACAACCTGCCTAGAGAAGGTTGCCAGCTAACACCACCTATGCACATTTTAAATTCATGCAATCAAGTCATATGAATGCAAGATGGTTGGGCTATTGTATTTTTAGGAAATAAATCTATGAACCTAGGCTCACTCCCTAATCCCTAAGATCTTGTAGGGTATGAAAATGCATCTAATTAATGCATATTTTTTAAATTTTAATATATTTTGACTCAAGATTCATTTTAGGCCATAGGTATGCATTTTATGCCTAATGCCATGTAATTAGAAATGGTTATGGGCCAAATCAAAAGGGAAAGAGGTGTTCTTCCATCATAGTCTTTCATAGGTTAAGCCCATTCTCTTTGGCAAAGATGAAAACCCTCCCTTAATAAGAGTGAAATAAGATGATTATGCATGATATTAAATATACAACATCCAGCTAAGGGGTTGCTAAATATATTATTATCTTGATTTAATGCCTAGACTTTTATACAATGTTTTGAGTTGTATTTATTTTTATGTTTCGATTGATTTAGTTATGTAGAAAATTTAGTTTATCCTATGAGCCTACGTTGAAGCATTCATCATAAAGCAAACATTGCACAAAAGAAACCTAGGAAAAGCATGATGTTTCTATTGCACACCCAAAATAAATCTTGACAAATTAAATTAATAAAAGCAGGCCAATGCGGCCAGGTACCACTGTACACCCCGAAAGAAGAAAAATGGGCAGTCGAGTTCTGCCCTTATACAACCCGGCTTAGAACTACAAGTTTAGATCTATGGGTCTTCTCTCCAGGAAAGTCTCCTTCTTTAGGGACATCCATCAGGCTCCACAGGGGACCACTGCACCATCTCCTGGTTGGGTCAGCATTTTAAAATTCAAAAAGAAATACTAATTCCTGCAAAACAGATGTTAGGAAATACAAATAGCACACATCAGTTATATTTTCAAACATAAGGGCTTAAGCATTGGTTGCTTGCCAAGCCCACCTGTCTTATGGACTGTGTTAAGGGATTTTTCAGCACCTGCAAGTAAATAATAATTTTATAATTTTGATTTATGACAACAATCCCTTTAACACAGTCCTCTGCACAAAATAGTGTTAAATCTAGAAAGAGCACCCTACCATCCATTCTAACGAACAAACAAACCTATGACTTTTATTTAAATTTTACATTATTGACTTTGTTTTACTTTAATTAATTTGATCTCAATTATTTAATAAGTTTACAAAGTTAAAGTTGAATTCTTCTTAATGTTTCATCAACCTTTAAATTCTTTAACCTAAGGATTTAACATTTTCTTTTCTTTAATGATATTTTATCTCATTTGTTTTAGTAATAATTTTATTACCTTGGAGTTTAATTAAAGTTTTAGTTTGACTTATTTCATTTCATTTCTTTAAGTTGGTTCACTTTTACTTTGATTAGCTCAATTTGATTTATGTTTATTTTATTTTATTTAGGTTGGTTCATTTCTTTTATTTGACTTATGTCTTAACTTCATATTAGGTTTAGTTATGTTGATTTAATTTAGTTGGTTCATGTTCACTTGAAAATGTTTAAGTTAAAGTTTGACTTATGTCTTAACTTCATATTAGGTTTAGTTATGTTTATTTAATTTAGTTTGGTTTATGCTCACTTGAAAATGTTTAAGTTAAAGTTTGACTTATGTCTTAACTTTAAGTTTGATTATATTAATTTCATTTAATTTGATTTATGATTACATGATTCATTATTCAATGTATATGTTAATTTCATTAAGTTTGACTTTGGCTTAGGACTTTTAATAAACATTCCATAAGAATCTTCTGATGTTTGATTCAGATTAGTTTAAGTTATTAAACAATTTAATGAATTAATGGATTTTCTTAATCCATTATTTAATTAATATTGACCTAGGGATTTAGAAATTCAATAACTCCTAATCCATAGATTAATTGGGCTTGAAAAGTTTCTGGCAAGTGGGGTTACATGCCAATTTCAAGTGTTCAAAGTTTCATCTTGATTAATTATTTCATTAAAACCTAAATTAAGCCTAATTTAATGAAATTCATTTAAGAATTTTATTTTTTGTAGATTCCTTACTGAATTACTTTTCTAATGAGGGTTCATTCATAATATTTGGCTAATTGGTTAATTTATTTCGATTTAATTAAGTTTTTATTAATGGCGAGGTTGACTCCATTAGCTTTGTAACAATGCCACGAGCAGGAGTTTGGTGGCTTGTCTCATCATGGATAACTCCTTAGACCACCATGGATTTCAGCCTCAACGTGCTTGACCATTCTCCAGCTTCCCATTGCCAAATAAAGTAAGTGAGGACTCGATTTGGATCACCTTCGAGCCCTAGAACGTGTGTGTGACTTCAATTTGGGGTGAAATCCCCTCCTTTAGATTTCACCATTGGAGGGCCTCAATTTTGCTTGGTTTCCCCCTTGCTAGCTGTCAAATGGTGGGGAGGAAGTTGTAAACACCTTCTCTAGCTCTGGTGAGGAGTTTTGAATCAATTTGAGGAGGGATCTTGCTTCCCTTGTTTTGCTTCTAGTTTGGCTGAACCCTCTCCCTCTCTTTTTCTAGTTTTTTTTCTTCTTCTTCTCTTCTCTTTTTCCCTTGGAGAAGCTAAATCCTTCTTGGCTTTTCCCTTGATTGCCTGCCTTCACTTGAAGGTAGCCTTCACCTTGAGAGGTGGCTCTTGACTTTTTTTTGCATGGGAAGAGATGGAGTGGGTGAGGTGTGGTGCATGAGAGGGGAGAGTTTTGGTTTCTCCTTTCTTTTTTTCTTCTCATTATATATATATATATATGTATGTATGTGTGTATGTATTTTGTTCATTTTTGTGATTAATGGCTGAATACATTTGATTTGGATTAGGGCTTGAGTCCAAATCATATGTATTGCTTCAAGCTTAATCCAATCCAAAATCAATTCAAGAGAGTTTGAAATTAAATTTAATTTGAATTTTTATCATTTTGGATTAATGATTAATTGATTTAGAATTTAATTATTTTATTTTGAAATTTTTTTAATTAAAATTTTAATTTGGATTAACTCAAATAAAATCCAATTAATTCAAATTGAAAATTAATTAAAAAAAAATTCAAAATCAATTAATTAAACTCTAAATCAATTAACCATTAATCCAAAATGATTAAAATCCAAATTAAATTTAATTTCAAACTCTCTTGAATTGATTTTGGATTGGATTAAGCTTGAAGCAATATATATGATTTGGACTCAATCCCTAATCCAAATCAAATTTATTCAACCATTAATCATAAAATGAGCATATATATATATATATATATATATATATATATATATATATATATATATATATATATATATATATATATATATATTGAGAAGAAAAAAAGAAAGGAGAAACCAAAACTCTCTTCTCTCATGCACCACACCTCACCCACTCCATCTCTTCCCATGCAAAAAAAATTCAAGAGCCTCCAAGGTGAAGGCTACCTGCAAGTGAAAGCAGGCAATCAAGGGAAAAGCCAAGAAGGATTTGACTTTTCAAAGGGAAAAAGAGAAGAGAAGAAGAAGAAAACAAATAGAAAAAGAGAGGGAGAGGGTTCAACCAAACTAGAAGAAAAGCAAGGGAGGCAAGATCCCTCCTCAAATTGATTCAAAACTCTTCACCAGAGCTAGAGAAGGTATTTACAACTTCCTCCCCACCATTTGGCCGCTGGCAAGAGGGAAAACCAAGCAAAACTGAGCCCCTCCAATGGTGAAAACCAAAGGAGGGGATTTCACCCCAAATTTAAGTCACACACACATTCTAGGGCTCGAGGTGATCCAAATCGAGCCCTCACTTGATTTGTTTGTCGATGGGAAGCCAAAGAATGGTCAAGAACATTGAGGCTAAAATCCATGGTGGTCTAAGGAGCTATCCATGGTGAGACAAGCCACCAAACTACGGTCACAAGCTCGTGGCATTGATACGAAGCTAATGGAGTCAACCTCATCATTAACCAGAACTTAATTAAATCATAATAAATTAACAAATTAACCAAAAATTATGAATGAACCCTAATGATGTTTTAAGGTTATCAAAAATACACGTGAATTAAATCATCATTATCCCTAACTCTTCATAAGATATGATTCCTTTTTTGATATGTATTTGGTCAAGAGAATCTTAATTTCTCTATAAGTTAATCCTTTCAATTCCCTTATTCATTAGGGTTAAGAAAATTTGTGTCTCCATGAAAATCCAAAAGATTATCTTGATTCTCATCCACTTTAGAAAGCTTTAAAGGAGTCTCTTGATCTTTATCGAATCCAAGAGAAGGCCTTATAAGCTGTTGATTCATGTCAACAAAGCAAAAATGACATACATGTTCAAACAAAAAGAAAAATAAATTCCATTTGAGAAGCACTGGTTGACTTTGGTTCTTACTGCCTAAAGAACTACACAGTCACATGCAAGCTCAAAAAGGTAAAATTTTGAGGTTGGTACCTTATGATGTCTTTCCTTCAGTGAAATAGACATCTAGCATGGTTCATTGTAACTTTGTGATCAAAAGTAGAAAGAAAGAGAAATGATGAACTTTTATGTTTATGGCATTGGGTCCAAAATATACCTAAAATCTTCCATCAAAAATAAATTCTAACTCTTTGAAACCTTCTTCATTAAACTTCTTCATGTGTAAGGAGTATTAGTGAAATCAAGAAATGGAAAAAAAACCTTCCATCACCCTTTCATCAAGTTAGACTAATCAAGTAAGGATTAAGTCCATGAGACTCTTGCTTATTAGCCAAAACTTTTGGGGATTAAGAATAAGTCACTTTGACCTTTTCCTTATCCATATAACCTAAAGGTTAGGAGCAAGCCCTTTGTGTCACCTTTCCTATACATGACTTGAGATGAGAGCAAGCCCTTTGTGGCACCTTTCTCATGTCCTTCTAGGTTTGGAGTAAGCCTTTGTGCACTATTCCCATATAATTGGAGCAAGCCCTTCGTGACACCATTCCTACTTTCCATAGGTATGGAGCAACCCTTTTTGGCACCATCCCTACTGTGTACATGTTAGGATCAAGTCATCGAAGACCCCTTTCATGTTACACAAGCTATTTAGTTTGGATCAAGTCTCCATAGACCCCTTTCAAATAGTTAGAAAGAAATAAGTCCCATAGTCGGCATTCTTTCTAAACATATAAGAGTAAGTCCCCCAGTTGGCTTCCTATCCAAATATTGAGGATTGGATCATGTCTTTAAAGACCCATTTCCTTTTTTCAGCTAATTAGTATGGATCATGCCCCTAATGGCCCCATCTTATTAGCTAATCACATAGGAGTAAGTCCCTAGTTAGCATCTTATTTCAAACTCAGAGGATTGGATCATGTTTTTAAAGAACCCTTTCCTCTTTTTAGCTAATTAAGATGGATCATGCCCTTAATGAACCTATCTTATTAGCTAATCACATAGGAGTAAGTCTTCCAGTTGGCATCTTATTTCAAATTTTGAGGATTGGATCAAGTCTTTAAAGACCCCTTTCTTATTTTCAGCTAATTAAGATGGATCATGCCCTTAACGGCCCCATCTTATTAGCTAATCACAAAGGAGTAAGTCACCCAGTTGGCATCCTATTTCAAACTCTGAGGATTGGATCATGTCTTTAAAGACCCCTTTCCTCTTTTCAGATAATTAGGATGGATCATGCCCTAAGCTAGTCACATAGAGTAAGTCCCCTAGTTAGCATCCTATTTTAAACTCTGAGGATTGGATCATGTCTTTAAATAGCCCTTTCCTCTTTTCAGCTAATTAGGATGGATCATGCCCTTAACTAACCCAACTTATTAGCTAATCACATAGGAGTAAGTCCCCCAATTGGTATCTTATTTCATATTCTGAGGATTGGATCATGTCTTTAAGGACCCCTCTCCTCTATTCATCTAACTAAGATGGATATGCCCTTAACAATCCCATCTTATTAGCAAATCACATAAGAGTAAGTCCCCCAGTTGGCATCCTATTTCAAATTTTGAAGATTGGATCATGTCTTTAAAGACCCCTTTCCTCTTTTCAGCTAATTAGGATGGATCATGCCCTTAACGACCCCATCTTATTAGCTAATCACAAAGAAGTAAGTTCCCCAGTTGGCATCCAATTTCAAATTCTAAGGATTGGATTATGTCTTTAAAGACCTCTTTCCTTTTTTCATCTAATTAGGATGGATCATGCCCTTAATGACCCCATCTTATTAGATAATCACATAGGAGTAAGTCCCCTAGTTGGCATCCTATTCCAAAACTTTTGAGGATTGGATCGTGTATTTAAAGAACCCTCTCCTCTCCTTGGCTAATTAGGATGGATCATGCCCTTAACAACCCCATCTTATTAGATAATCAAATAGGTGTAAGTCCCCCAGTTGGCTTCCTATTCAAATTTCTAAGGAATGGAATCAAGTTATTGAAGGCACCATTTATTTGGACTACTCAAATAGGATTAAGTCCATGTGACCCCTGTTTAGTAGTCAAAGTGTTGTGGATTAAGATCAAGCATTTCAAGCCTCTTCTCCCCAGCATAGCTATTAAGGTTTGATTCAAGTCTTTAAGACCCCTTCCTAATAGTTAACCAGATAAAAGTAAAACCCCCAATGGTATCATTTTTTTGGTTAAAAACACCAAGTAGTTTGGATTAGGAGTAATTGTCCACATTAGCATCCTTTCCAACTACCACTCTCAAGTATGAGTAAGTCCCATGAAGGCATCTTCCTTGAGCCTAGTGATTGCATTAGGATTAGACCATTCTTTGGGTCCACTCCTAATAGCATTCCTATGCATCCTAGAACTTAATGAAGTTAAGTTTCTAAAAATGAATTACCCTCCAAAGCAAAGATTACACATGCTTATCTTTCATAATCAAAACCCAAAATGAAAAATTAAATAAAAAAAAATCAAAATCATGAATTAGAACCCCAAGTTTATGCTTTTATGTTGATCAATCAAGTCAACACCAATATGTGCAGTGTATTGGCTGATCCACTACACATATTGAGGGTCCATTTGTTGACCTCATTTTTGAATGAGGTTAATATTAACTTAAAATCATCAATTAGGAGGTTCTAATTTTAATTAGAAATTTCCTAATTTAGTACATAGGATACTACACTTAGTGTCCTAGGGAATCAACTTAAATTTTTAATTTGGATTAACTCAAATCAAGTTATTTCAATCATCATTCCTTAATACTTTTCATCAACTCTAAATAGGATAATCAAAAATAATGACTAGTAATGATAATTGAATGGACAAGCTTGATTGTTCAAAAGACTCTGGCAAGGGGATAATGTTCAAAGTTCCATAGGATATGAAAAATTCACTACACGGGGATTAGAATATATTCCCTCATCAAATTCTTCAATGAGTTCATGCTATTCCATATATGATAAGAAAGTAATTTTATTTGAAACCATAAATTAGGTAAATAAAAATGTGCCTGAAGAAGAATGAATAATCGACCTAAAAGAAGCCTCGAAAGAATTCAAAGAAAGTAATAAGCCATGGTCAATGAACTTAAAACAATCAACCTAGGTACCAAAGAAGAGCCTAGAATAACTTTTGTTAGTGCCAACCTCACATTAGAAAGATTGGAAGAATTAAACTCTAGTACTTTATGAATATAAAGACAACTTCACATGGAATTATAGTGAATTGCCAAGTTTATTGCCAAATGTTGTTGTACATAAATTTGCTATTTACTCTAATGTATAGCTAGTAAAGCAAGCATCAAGGTGAATGTGATTAGAATTGAAGAAATAAGTAATTGCTGAAACCAAAAAGCTCATTAAAGTATGGTTCATTTGATAAGTAAAATATGTTAACTAGGTTACTAATATTATCCCAATAAGAAAAAAAAGGCCAGATCCGAGTCTGCATCGATTTCCAAGACTTAAATAAAGCAAGCCCAAAAGATGATTCTGTATTACCCAATGTAGAACTTATGGTGGATAATACATCCAACTATGATATGTTCTCTTTCATGGAAGGATCTATGGGGAAAATTTATGACACCATATAGTGTTAAGAAATTTCTTATTTGGATGATCAAATGCATCATTAAGGAATAAACAAATTATCTTAGAAGATTAACATGTTTTCTTATAATGGATTTGATAATTTAATAAAAGACTCCTAAGGCTAATAGGTCTTTGATGTACTAGAGAGTTTTTCCCTAAACTATATCGAAAGTAGAGTAGGATCTATTTTAAACTATGTTCATGGTTTCTATAAGGGTAAGCCCATATAGTTAATTACATCTCAAGAAGAAGGGCCTCTTCTTAATAATATTCTTAATTAGAGAAATAAGTTGTTATTTATATGGATTTTTAGGCTAGTTTTCAAAGGAATGATACTTGGAGTTTCAATTGGCAATGATCCCAAGTGGAAAGAGATGTTTTGGGAAGCCAAATGGGATTAAGTGAGAAATTCCTGTTGATATTGGGATACCTAGTTGGCATTTCAACTATCATATCATTGGACTTTAAATTTTGGAATTTAATTTAGATTTTGAGTTTACATCTTCTTAGAAATCTAAGGCTTAGATTTTAGCAGCATAAGACTGTAGAAATGCCTAGGGTTGAAAACTTACATCAAGAAGGATGCTTCAGAACCTAAGCCTATAAGTGCCTCTAACACAAGTTAGAAGCTCAACCTAAATTTATTTTGGGAATTATCGGTCATTCCTCTTACTTGAGAGAAAAAACCTATCCCTAACTCTTCTAGACTTAAAAACTGCTTGGAAAGGCTGCTAGCTAACACCACCGAAGTGCGATTTAAATCCATGACGCTAAGTCTCATGTATGGTAGATGGCTTGGCTGTTACATTTTTAAGAAAAAATCTAAGAACCTAGACTCACTGTCTCTATTCCTTAGGATCATGTATGGTATGAAATGCACTAACTAATGCACATTTGTTTAGATTTTTTAATGTTTTGACTCATGATTCATTTAAGATCTTGGGTATGCATTTTTATGCCTAAATGCCATGCAATTAGAATTGGTGGTTATGGGTCAAATCAATAAAAGAAGGCAAACTTTCCCAAGAAAGTGGTCATCCTCACAGGTCACATGCCCAATTCAAGAGTTAAGAGCAATATGATTGCATGATTTTCAAGAGCTAATTATTTCTAATTGATTTTAAGTTATTCCTCGAGCTTTAATTTATGTCAGATTTTAGGTTTCTTTATTATTATTTTTTTGTTTAAGTTGATTAGATTTAAGTTGTGTAAAAAAATTTAATTTTTTGTATGAGCCTAATCATCTACACATTCATCATAGAAAACACATAATAGAATAAACCAAGAAAAGTAGGTTGATTCTATTGCACACTCAAAATAAATAAAGCCAATTTAGTTTTAGAAAAGCCAATGCGGTCGTATACCATTATACACCCCGAAAGAAAGGAAAATGGGTAGCCGAGCTCTCCCCTTATACAGCTCGGCTTAAACCTACAAGTCTAGATCTATGGGTCTTATTTCTAAGATCATCCCCTTCTTCAAGGACCTCCATTGGGCTTCACAGGGGACCTCTACACCCATCTACTGGTAGGGTCAACTCCTGTTATTCCTAGACTCCACAGATCCTAACCTAATTCTAAGCTCAAATTTATATTTTAAATTCAAAAATAAATCCTAAGCTATGCAAAATAAATATCAAGAAAAAACAATAGCACACAATAATTATATTTTAAAAATATGTGGTCTTAGCCTTAGCTGCATGCCAAGTCCACCTGTCCTATTAGGCTATACTTAAGGAATTAAGCATACATGCAAGAAAATAAGATTTTTAATTTATTTATGATGGTAGACCTTTTTAGCATAGCCCCTTATAAAAGATAATGTTATTTCTAAAATGATCATTTTACCATCCATTCTAACAAGCAAACAATCTTAGACATGCAATCTAAAATAGTACACCACAAAGATATGAAAAGCACATCACAACAACACAGAGTATCATACATTGACCTAACCTAAGTCTAGGGTCCTTGACCTAATGATCTAGTTTGTGAAGAAAATAGGCTTGTGTGGAAAGACTTTGTTAAGCCTTTTTAGTTCAAGTTTCAATTTGGGATTTTGAATTTTGTTTGATATACCTTTGGATGGATTCAATTGAAGTGATTTAATGGTTTCGTTTTCATTTTTAGGTCCACTTTTATGTTAAAGTGAAGTTTAGATTTTCAAGAATGAAGAGTAAAATAGATTCCACTTTTGGGTGAAACTCATTCTTTTCAACATCCTAAACTCTAATGGAATGGAACCTTCATTTTAAGATGAAGATTCATTCTAAAGGCCTAATTAAGATTTTTATGTATCTTAATTAACACTTTTAGATTCATTAGATGATTTGGATCTGAGTTTAGTTTAGATTAAAGTTTTGTAATTTTATTTTTTTTTGAAATTTGATTCTTCATTTTATTTTTTTGATTTGATTAAATCTTATTAATTTAATTAATTTTTAATTCGATTTATTTTATTTCATTTGATTTGAATTAATTTAACATTTGTTAGCATTAATGTCTTAGTTTGATTTATTTTTATGTTTGTTGAATTCATGTGGTTGAATTATGTTAACCTGAGACTCTTAGCTTAATGTTTTAATCCATGCATAAGTTATAATGATTATGGGTTAAGATTTTATTGACTGTTTGATTATGAGCTCATTATCCTTAATGTTTAATTAATCTTAAAATTCATTATTTTCATTTACCTGTAAGTATGTAAATGATCAATTTTTTTTATTTAGGGTGCTGGAGAATTATTCTTAAATGCTCAAGTGTTGATGAAAATTATTTTAAATTAATTTATCAATTTCGTGAATTATGATTTTTTTTAAATTTATTATTTGATTTATATTGACCTAGAAATTTGAAAATTCAATAATTTCTAATCCAAAAATCAATTGGCTTTTAAATTTTTATAGCAAGTGAGGTTCCATGCCAATTTCATATTTCCAAAGTTTCATTTTAATCAAAAGCATAATTAAGGTGTAATTAAAGTTTTAATTATTTCATTAATACTTAAAATAAGCCTAATTTAGTGAGGATTATTTAGGGGTTTTATTTTTCTTTGATTCCTCTTCAAAAAATGCATCCATGGAGGGTTTATTCATAATTTGTGAACTTGGTTAATTTATTGTGATTTTCCTAATTTCACATTAATTGATTAAGTTAATTAATTCAATTAATTACCAAATTAGGTCATTTTGTAATTTATTAAGTTTCAATGGGTTTCATTGGTGTTTCTAAGTTCATTAGGGTTTCTTATGTTAATTTAAATTGATTTGATTAATTTTCATGATTTATTTCATTTAATATTTATTTATTTTATTAAAATTGAAGTTTTGAGTTTGAAATTTGATATCTTTTGAATTACTTTGCAATAATTCATGAAAAGTTTTCCTAAGGTGCATTTTAACCTCATTTTTAGTTCCCCAAGTTTCATTCCAATTAGATTAATGGTTGAATTTGAGTTTAATTAATTTCATCTAAAGTCAAATTAATTCTAAATTACCCAATATTAATTAGGGATTTTGAGTTTAATGGATTCTACTCATTGAGATGAATCCATAGAGCTCTCATTTGCAATTTTTTGGATTTATATATTATTTTTGTTTATGATTTTTTGAAGTTTCTCGCATTTTTTAATGATTTTTTAATAGTTGTTTTAAAAAAAACCCATTTTAAATGTTGGCGCTGACATGGCACCAACATGATGCCATTGCACGTGGCATAGCGCCATTCGGCCATGCAAGATGAATCCTGACTATCGGATCAGATGGTCCCGATTTCTTTCGTAATTTTTTATAGAGGTTAAATCAAATCTTGCGGCTAGATCTCAGCAGTTCATTCCAAAATGAAGGATCAAACAGAAAATATCATTCCCTCTTAGTCTTAGATGACAAATGGATGTCTTCCATCAAATCTAACAAATATTCAATGATTTGATGCCAAATTCGATGCAATTTTGATTGTAAAATGATCAAAGATTGGTTTGAAATTGATCTATATGGTTTGATCCTCTTGGAGATCAAATTCCATTCACAAAGGACCAAACTGAGATATTATAGAGGTTAGTTGTGAGGCATACCTCATCGGTAGTCATTGTACTCTGAGCACCTTCGCTTCAATGGGATGAAGCCATGAATTTGATTTGGTGGCTTTCCTCCCTGCCAAAAGCTTTGGAGACCAACTTGTTGTCGCTTTTTGTTGGCTTTGACTGTTCTCTGGCTCGACAGTGGTGACAAGCCTCGATGAAGATTTGATTGAGGTCGCCTTAACTTTTAGAATGTGTTAGGACATTCAATTTGAGGTGAAACACTCTCCCTCTCATTCTTCCAATGGAGGCTGAGAGATGGCCATTTGTTTTGGCAAAATCCTAGCTTGTCGGTGGTGAGAGGTTGGGGAATTCCCTCTTTCTTCTTTCTTTACCTTATGAATATTTTGGGATGAAAAGATGGGGAGGAAAGGGGCTCTCTCCTCTCTTTCCATATATGGTTGTGAGAGTGTATTCAAGCTTCTAGGTGGCCAGATTCTAGCCATCAGTGACGAGTAGCTTGGCCAGAGAGTGGATATAGTCCCTCTTGGCCTTGTGAGTATATTTGGATAAGAAATTTGATGGAGAAAGACATTTCCTCCCCCTTTCCTCCCTTGACTGAGAGAGAGTTCTTCATGGCTTCTGTTCTCTTGCTTTGCTTGCTCTATTAGAGGAAGAAGTCAATTCCTTCTCTGCTTAAGGGTTGGCCACTTGATTTTAAAGCTTGAAGCCATCCTCCAAGAGGTGGTCAAAAATTGGGTAAAGTCCAAGGGAATTTTGATGAAGGGAGGAGGAAGAATCACAAAGCATCTTTACTTGGTCAAAACCTCAACTCATCTCCCTTTGACTTTACTTATGGCTTTTGGCATCACCACCATAACCTTTAGGTAGTGTTTGTGTACCCAAATCAAATCCAATATGAGTTTAAGGTTAAATCCAAATCCATTTGAATTGGATTGGACATTTGATCCCAATTCAAGTCATTTGGATTCAAAGTGCTTTGATTTTATTTATTTAATTTTGAATTCAATTTTGTTTAATTGATAACTCATCAAGTTTTAATTTAATTAATTCATCATGACTACAAGTCCATCAAAATCTAGAAACATATAGATCAAGAATGACTCAAGTTCATGACCCTACGATTCACTCAAGAAGCTTCAAAGCTGGGGAACTAGTATTGGTACAAAGAAGGCCCATCTTTCCACATCAACGAGTTGGTGAAAAATTTGATCAAAATTTGGAGGGATTAGATATCATTGAAAAAGTATACAAAGTGGAACTTATCAACTTATTGATACAAAAAGCATCAGGCTCATGCCCCCTATAAGTGGATAATATCTCAAAAGATGGTATGCATAACTATGAATTAAATATTCTCATTTTAATGAGAAATTACTCTATTAATAAGGTTAATTTTATATATCTTACAAAGGAAGATCTCTTATCAAATAAAAATGCTATCCAATCAAGCAAAACTAAATTAAAATTCATCATGCCCAAAGGGACTGGATCAGATCTATCATGCCCAAAGGGCCGGATCCAAAACCTCTATTTAGATTCCATCACACCCAAAGGGGTCGGATCTAAATTAAAATAAGTCCATCTTTCCTAATGGGGCTAGAATAGATCCATCATGCCTAAAGGGGTCGGATCCAAAACCTCAATTTTGATTCAATCATACCCAAAGGGGTCAGATCTAAATTAACTAAAATCCATCTTGCTCAAAGGGTTTGGATCAAATCCATTATGCCAAAAGAGGTTAGATTTAAAACCATAATTTAGATTTCATTATAGCTAAAGGGGTCAGATCTAAATTAAACTAAGATCCATCATTCCCAAAGGGGCTAGATTAAATCCATCATATAAAAATGGGTTGAATGTAAATCTAAATTTAGTTTTCCATATAGTCAAGAGGAGTGAGTTTAAATTAAATATGCATAAAAGACTAAATTGAAAAGCTCACACGCATAGCTCATGTATAAATTTAAATATTACTGTTGATTTATAAGGCTCTTAAAAGCTGTATGCTTCTCTGTTTAGATATATTACAGATTGAATACAATAATTTTTTTGAAAAAGATCAGATAATGTGTTCCATTGAGCCTACTAAAGAACAGATATGTATTATTATTGAAGCCCATGATCCACGTGGTATAGCTAGGATATAAGACAGGTTATCATGGCACCGAAATATGTTATGAGGCAGAGATATTATTGAAGACTCGTTTATTCGATCATCATGTTTCCCACTATCCAACCCACAATGTCTAGCTTGTTATGACCCAAATGACTAGATAACCAATTTATTATTGAGACATAGTCATGATGTCCCTTTAGAATGAGTTTCAGATAACCTTAACTTTAGCGATCATAATATGCTATAACCAGTCGAAGACACTGCTCTGCCTACATGCATAATTAGGCTACTAGGTTACCATATATTACATCATGAAATAAAAGATTGAGACATAAAGTCAATTTTTGGCACTCCATTATCTACTGTCAATGGATACATATACTGGGCTCGACATCATTTACAAATGCACGATGATGTTCTTAGAAAAGCTGGTATATATAAGGCAGTCTACATATCACTCTTTGATTATAGCCGCCTTCCTTTCACAAAGATCAGAAGTATAGCAGATCATTGGGATAAAGCAATCAATACTTGTTGGTTTAGTTCACATGAATTGATAATCACCATGGTAGATATATAGGATATAGCAGGACTACCAATTATAGGAACTCCTTATGAAGAATGTATTCCACCAAATCATGAGCTTTTTCAGTGACAATTAGATGGCCAATACAGAAAAGGCAGTTATATATATTCTTCAGGACTACATCACACCTTGACTCATTATTAAAGACTATCCAAAGAATGGAGGATAGGTTGCAGACATTGAAATATGATTACTTTAGATACATGGACAAAAAGCTTCCTCCATTTAAGGATGCACCTACCACACTTCGTACGGCTTGAATATCTATTCGATAATTGAGCCAATACATCCGTTGAGGCAAAATTGGATTCAATGAGAAAAGTAAACTCTTGCTGGATACTAGGGTATAATATCAAAGTAGAGCTCTCCTTACTGGCTTTAATTCCCACTTGGTTATGTTATTTTGTATTCCTAGAGCACAATAGACTATTCCATCCTTCTACCTTATTGATTGCTATCCTTCTCATGGTGAAAGGATATCATAAGTGCTTGCAGCACTGGCCTACTTATACATGGATTAGGCAGAGTAAGCATTAACACTAGCCTACTTATACCATGCATTAGGCATAGTAAGTATTATGATTGATTCACAGCACTATAATGTGGATGCTTCTTGGCACTATCTACATGGATGGATTCATACTCATATTTTAGGAGCCTTTAGTTATCTTGAGACACCATCCTATTTTAGAGATCAAAATTTCCCCATGATTATGTAACTGAATAGAGCTACAGTCTCTTTAGATAGAAATGAGATATGGACCTTCATGTTCGCCCTAGTGCGCATAATAGATCATTTTTTAGATTATCCATAGATCATCCTTCTATAGTCGGTCTATTCAAAATGTGGGGCATAAATTCATAGATTCTCTTACTAAAGGACCCTACTACTATCAAAATTGAGATACAAACACATCACATAATATCTCATTGGATTGAAACCCACTTGGTTATGCTATCACCTTAATGAATTCATAATCCTATAAGATTACAAGCCCTATAGGGTGGATAGGAAGTTTGGATTTACTCAAACTACATTTATATATAGGTTACCACTGATAACAGATATAACAAATACTCATTCCTTAGGAGCACTTCCACTAGCAGTACATTTAGTGGAAGACTCTACAACATGGACCTGCACACTTCTATTGGGGACTCATTCTAGTTTCAATATAGCTCCACAGGAGACACATATAGGGGGTCAATCATTTATGGTTAATGTAGATCTGTCATACCTTTTTTCCTTTCTAGAGCTAGGCTTTTGCATATACAACTACAAAATATAAAAAACTAAACTAGTTCAACCTATACCACATATGACTAATGCTTTTAAAAAAGCATTCGACAATCAAAAAGGTAATAGGAAAGGACAATGTCAAATTTTAGATACCCAGAGAAATATAACAATGATCTCTATAATCCCCCACTAGTTGATTCTAAAATACGAGTTATAGATATAGATAACTCTATTTATTTTCTTACTTTGCCAATAGTAGTTGAACCACAAGCATAGTAGAAGAAGAGTGATGTTTGTGGCTAGATAAACCACCACCATGAATTCATTATCTACATATTCTACTATAGTTTCTCCAGTGTACACCCAACATGCTAGTACTAATCATATATAGAGTGATTAGCCTATGGCTACTAGTTTTGAATCACTTTTATTAGATTCAACTTAGTTGATGATGAGTGTGACCTAAAACAACTTTTCATAATTGGATTCTTGTGCAAAAAGTTACCTTATATATAGTTTGAAATAAATAATTCATAGGCAATTATTTGGCCAAGAAACTTTATGTTTTATTTCCAGAATATGCCCTAGGGTTTCAACTCCCTTACATGGTAGTCTTTCAAAATGCTTATATCATATAATAGTGGTCTTGCATCAATTACTTCTAAGTGTTGACTTAAATGTTTTTCCAGATCTATCTAGCTTCTGTGTAGAGACAAATTATTTACTAGATTGCATTGCTGCTTTAGGCCTTGAAGCAAAAGAATTACAATTATGGGAATCCCTCTGTAGAGATGTTAAATTTGGACTATTCTCGTTGCGCACTACTTACAAGGAGGTGTTGTTAGATACACTTATTATTATAAAAATATCAGTAAATCAATTTCACATCAAGTCTCTCTAATTCGCCAAGATCTAGAGCATAGTCTCAAAGACTTGAGATCCTTCCAAAGGGAGCTTTCTTGAGAACAGATGGAACTTTTCAATATCTCTACTAAATTGAGAGAACTATAGAAGAAAAAATAATATTTGCTAGCAATAAGAGCTATGATCGACTAGATGTCACAATCATAGAAGAAGATTGCTCACAGGTAGATGCTCAGATGTCCAAACTTGAGAAAACTCTTTCATCATTGAAGTATAATCAAGGGGCTACCCTTCAACATTTCCATGAAGCATGAGAGAGGCAGGCTACTATGGCCTATAGAGCTCATACAACTTCTATTTGTAGTAGAGAAATCCAAGCCAACTATTGTAGCTAAAATATTATTATGTAAATGTTTCTATTATCATGTAATACATGAATATTATTAGAGTAACATGTCAGAGGCCTCAACTATTTTGCTCAATTATCTCTATATATGTATACTACTACTAATAGAAGATCAAGATAATGAATGTATCTTGTTCGAATGACATGGTACATCCATTAGGAGGAAACTCTATTTACATCAAAAGAAATGAAATAAAATAAAAAATAAAATTTTTGTTTTGGCTATAGCGTCATGGCGCTACATTGGTCATCTAAAAGAAATAACTATTCGATCCAGCTGTCAAATTATGGTATAGTGCCACGACACCATGATCTTGGCACTAAGGAACTGCATAGTTACCTGGTCCAAATTTCAAATTATGGTACAGTGCCATAGCACCACAATCTTGGCACCAAGGCACTGCACCAGCTATTGAGAGGGAATAGTTATCAGCCCACTCCTATAAATAGGAGTGAGCAATTCACTCCAAAGATCTTTTTTCAACTTGAATCCACTTTCTCTGAACTGGTTCTCACACCTCACTCCAAGATTTCTCACTTTAGGTAAAGAATTTATGTTCTTTTTTACTAGTTTAATAAAAAATCACACCATTGATTTTTGATATGGTGCAAAAAACTTGGAGATTTAATGACCTCCATCTTTGATTTTTATTCTAGTGCAAGATGAACCCCCCTCCCCTCTATTGATCTTAGATCTGGAATAAGGGAGAAGAGTGCTCTGCACTATATGATTTTCAAATCTAGCACTGCTAAAGTGAAATGCTGCCAAAATGTTTTAAAAAGCCTGAAAGATTCACTCTTTAAATTCAAATTTTGGCTTATAGAGTCGAGGAGATAGATATCGGTGATGTGGCACCACATTTATGTATATTATGAAACCAGAAAAAAAAAAAAAAAAAAACCATGTTTCAATGAATTTGGTATATTAGCACCATAGCATGGTGCCATTATATATGTGTCTTAATACAACTAAAATAACATCATAGCGCCATGGCACCATAAAATCAGTGTAATGGTTCTATACCCATGTGTCACTTGGAATATGACTTAGAATATTTTGATAAAAAATAAAAAAAATCCACAACACCGTGGCCCTGTAGGGATAGTGTCGCAACGCTGTGTCACCCTGTCTATGTGAAAAAAGGACTTAGAAAATTTTCTTGTAAAGGAGAAAATAATGTTCCATACTATTGTGGCACCATAGGATAGCATCATTGCGCCCGCCTCTCATGTTCTTCCTTCTATCTCTAGTACCAAGACACTGGCATATCAGTGTCGCGACAATGTACCCTGATATGACTTTTTTAATATAAGTGTTAAAAAATTTTTATTTATCCTAAAGCTTCAATAGCGACAATAATACACAAACACAACACATAATTATAAAAAAGAGAAATTTTATTGCTAAATTTGAATATTATAATTACAAAACAAATTTTAAAAAAGAAGAAGAAAGAAAAAATATATATAATATAAATGGAGGGAAATCTAGTAGTCGTACTCGTCACCACCCTCCTCTTCCTCTTCTTTCTTATCTATTCCAGATAGTAGTGGGGTAATCAAATAGGACTGATATTGAGGCACCGTAGGGAAGGAGACTTGGCTAGGATTTGCAAGATTGCAATTCTGAAATATGTTAACCATTGTAGTGTTGAACTAGGTCATGTACAAGAATAACATCTGTTGTTGATATGATGGTCAAATTTGAGTTCCAACATCTCCTACCTACAACTACTCTAATCCACCCTCTTTCACAAGTCCAAGACCTAACTTCCAATCTCTTAAACTTGCTCGACCAAGGACTTGGGAGTTTAGGATCTAAATCAGGGAGGACATGAACTCTCTCCCTCTTCAAATTTAATCCCGAACCCCCCAACCACCCTCTTCATTAGAGGGGCCTTCTAATGGAACACTTCCTCATTAGGTCCCCCTACTGCATCCTCTGCTACACACTAGCCATAATTAGGAGAAGGGTGGCCATACCCGATAGTAGTACTCCCCTTTAGCATATTACAAATAAAATTAAAAATAACTTTCCCGATATTGATCGAGAACCCCTTTTGAATAACAAAATTTAAAATAGCCCTATCCTTGTTAACCTCACTGATGTTAGCAGAGGACATAAGCCTGACAGAAATGAAAAAGTGCCATGCCTTAGAAGCGACTATCATACCAGTGGCAGGAAAGTTGATAATATTTTCCTCCCATTATTTTCATAGCACGCTTTCATTTCCCCCAAGAAGAGAAGGAATGATCTCATCAAAATCAAGATGATCATTGTAGTAGGTGAGATATTGATCATACTCAATATTAAAGAGATCATAATATTCATTTATAACAATAATATCATAACTTACCAGCTTTCCCCGAACCAATGCTTTATTATTTTAACCATCTCGTGCATTTGCCAAGAATTCGCACACCATCAGGATGATCCATAAGTTATTGTCATAGGCTAGCATAAGCCACCTTTGCTTCATGATTATCCCCTCCGTGCTACCACCAAAATTCTAGAAACCCCTTTCTGGAATTAGGTACTTGTGAAGGAGAGTGTATTGATACCACTCTTTGATGTCGGTGTTGACAAAATGATTTGCATCACTGCATGCCCTCTTCTTGCCCACTACTCTTCTAAGAGGCATGATTAATAGTGAAATTAGAAAGTAGAAAAAGATAGAAGAGAAAAAAAATTTTAAAAGAAGGAATCACTGAATGAAAATCTTTGATAGCCTGGGCTTCTATTGATAAATCAGGACCCAATGCTACGGTGCTCAGACTCGGCGCTGAGGTGCTACTCTCTTGGGTTGCAGAACATGAACTCAATGACATGACACAAAAATGCAGCACTGAGGCACTAGTAAAATAGATAGATTTGATTATAATAAATTTTCATAGCTAACGCGCATGAAGAGACCATAGCACCACAGCGCTATGACTCGACATCGCATCACTCATTAAAATGAGGCTATTATTTCCCCTTAAAACTTGTTATATGTTTGTTAAGAATCTTGATTAGCGCCATAGCACTACAAGGTGACAACGTAGCATTGTTCAAATGATCAAATGACCAATAATATTGGCACCATGAAGTTACATATGTAGCACCAAGGTGTTGATCCTCCGGCTCATCAGCCCTTGTGTCATGCCATATAAGCAATGGGCTCCATTATCACAGTGTCGAGGCACTGTGTCATAAAAATGAGAATTTTAGATTTTTTAAATAAAATTTAATTTTTATTCATTTGCTATGCAAACACCACTATGACTACATGATTTGTTGATAACTCATCTATATGGAATTTTAAAGGGATGTAATCCCAGCCTCTTGTTCATTCACCATGTGAATATCTATTCATTCATCATGTGAACATCTATTCATTCGCCATGTGAACACCACATAATTTGTTCACCACGTGAATAAATTTATATTCATCCACCATGTAGGAAAACCCTAATTTTGGCAATCCAAAAGGTTGTAAGCCCAATTTTACTATTTGTTTACTATGCAAACACCCTAATTTTGGTATTCCAAAGAGATGTAAGCTTAGCCTCCTATTTTTTCACCATTTTATCATCTATTCATTCACTATGCAAAAAAATTAATATCCATCCACCATGTAGGATAACACGAACCAAATTTTAGCAATCTAAAAGGATGTAATTCAAGTTTTACTATTTATTTACCATGCAAACACCCTAATTTTGACATTCCAAAGGGATGTAAGCCTAGCATCCTATTCGTTCGACATGTAAATTTTTTATTTGCCATGCAAACACCTTATAATTCATTTGCCATCTGAATAAATTCATATCTGTCCACCATGTAGGACCTAATTTTGGTGATCCAAAAGGATGAAATTCTAATTTTACTATTCATTTATCATGCAAACACTATGATTTTGGCATTCCAAAGTGATGTAAGCTTAGCCTCATATTCGTTCATCATGTGAACATCTATTTGTTTGCCATGTGTACACCCCATAATTCATTAGACATGGGAACAAATTCATATCCACCCAACATGTAGGGCAACCAATAATTTTGGCAATCCAAAAGATGTAAGTTCAATTTTACTATCCATTTTCCATGCAAATACTGTAATTTTTGCATTCCGGCACAACCTCTTATTTATTCAACATGTGAAAATTCATTTGTTCGCCATGCGAACACCCCATAATTTATTTACCATGCAAACAAATTCATATTCATCCATCATGCAAACACCCTAATTTTGGCATTCCAAAGGGATGTAAGCCCAGCCTTATATTCATTCACAATGTGAACATCTGCTTGTTTGCCATGTGAATTCCATATAATTTATTCACCACATGAATACTATTTCACCACTTATAATAAAATTCTATGTCTATTAAAGATACCAAAAATGAGGCAACCCATGGCTACTAATCAGACTCTTTAGACATTATAGGTATGTACCTCTGATGTTGGTAGGTTGGAATAACGTAATCTTAGGATGATGGAATCATGGGATCTTGATTGAGATTACACTCTTATTTCCAACAAGATAGTCATATATGCCACACACACCTCTAAGACACCAATTGCATATCAGATAGATATGTTTATTTTCAACTATAATTGAGGGTGCTCTCTTACTATAGTAAGAGGGGTAATTAACTATAGAGGCTTGCATCCATATGAAGTAGAACTCAGATCAAAATAAATCCTAACCAAAATATTAAAAAAATATATAGTTGAATATATATCAATCTGTCGCATGAAAAATATACACTTGCCCATCCCATAAAGATGACAGAGCGTATCCTTCAATGTGTTTTTTTGGAGCGATCAGAAATGAACAGTAGTTGGGATCTTCAACTTTGTCTACTTGGTCTGGCCGACAAGACTCTGGCAATTATAATCCTAGTTTCATGGTGTGTCTAAAGATCTTACTAGTACATTCTCTTTTGAATGAGTACTGCTTAGACATCGTCTCTTAGAGGTTGACCCCTTTTTTTTTATCCTCTATTAGCTTTGCTGCTGATCATGAGGTTTTCGCTCATCTTGAAGTTGCAACACCACCATTTCCTTTTTTGTTAATTGTGAATTTGAATGTTGTATTCACATCATGTAATTTTGGTTATTTTTTTCCAAAGGGGTTATTATTATAGTTGGCACTGAGGCTTTTCTGTTTAGGCAACCTTTCAAACTTGGCTATACGATTTAATAATTCTTAGATCGTGTTAATCATAGCCATGGCTAGATATGGAGTCATTTGATAATCAATATTACCTATAAGAAGTTATACTGCATGCTTTTCTGTGAGCTGTTGATCACACTTCATGCTTACCTTTCTCTATCTCGCAATGTATTTGGTAACACTTTCATCTTTCCTTCTTTTTTCTAACGTGAGATATGCTATTATTACTTTATTGGATGCTTTTATGAATCTCTTGACAAAGAGTGTTTCCACTTCGATGAAGGTTTTTACTAAACTTAGCATACCATTCGAAAGACATGTTGGTAAGACTGCTAATGTATTATTGTAGTAGCAAGGCATCAATCCCTTTAGTGTTCCACATGTGGCTTTAAACTGAGCTAGATGCTGTCGTGGATTTTTTATGCCTAAATAAGTTTTAAATTTTAGCACAACATACCCTTTAGGATATAGTACGTGGTCATATTCAGCCAGGTATGGTCGACCTTTTTCAATTAGTTGTTTTGCTACTTCTGAAGCAATAACTACTTTGACTTTTTGGCTGATGAGATATTCTACTTGAGATTTGGTGATAACATCAGTCTCTTGAAAGGCATTTGGTGCAGCTTCTTCTAGTCTTCTTGCCTTTGCATTGAAGTTGTTGGCAAGTTGGGTGTAGCATTTTGTAGGCCCCATGTCGGGTCATTTATCTACGGAGGATTTCTCAAAGGCACTTGCTATGTTGTGGTTGTTGTAAGGTTAAGTTGACCAAATAGTTATATCATCAACTTGCTTATTTGATTGAGATAGTTATTGAGCTAGCTGATTTCTTGGTCTCTTCATTGGAGTTGAGAATCCATTTGTCAGTGTAGCTTTATTACAATGTCTGTTAGCTCTTCAGTTACATAACTTCTACTTGAGGTTAACCTCTAAGTTTTTGATTGCTTGGGTTCTCCTAATTTTCTTCATCATTTTATTGTTTAGGTGCCATATTTCTATTTTATAAATGTATATCAACCATGTCAACAACTTTGACTTCCATGTCATCTATATCTTCATCATTTTGGAAGTCTAGAATTAGTTTATCTTTATTGATTCAAAAATCATCATCTTTACAGAAGAGTTGATTATCTGCTTCATCATCTACTGGATGATTCTTTTCAAACCAATATTTTCAATTAATGATAGGAGATTCAGTTCCATTATCATCTAATGGGTTGGCTCATATTGAGTTGTCTCATCTTTGGTGACTTGGGACTTCTTTATGTGCCCAAATCAATCGGGACCTTTTAATGATGGATCTTTAAAAATGTATCATGGATGTCACACCGTGGTATTTACCAGATGAATTATATTACTTTTTATGTGGTGGTTGTCAAGACCTTCAAATAACTGACCACTTTATTATCTTTGTATCTAAGGGTTCATTGAATATAAATCACTTAGGCCTTGAGTTCTCTCTAGGTAGGTACGATATTTTTTAATATTCCCACCTCTCTTAGAGTAGGAATTTGAATGGTTGGCAACTTGGCTCACGAGCATCCTAATTATTCTTTGAAGGTTTTTATTTTTAATAGCCTTTAAGAGTTTATAAATTTTAGAGGAGATAGTTTCTTCTTTCTATGGTTGATTCTATGAACTGGAATGTGTATGTTTATCTTAAAAGGACTTCTTTATAGCTCCTCCAAAAGTGATTCTTCTTGACCCATTGAAGCAGATCAAAGTTATTATTGGTGAGTATGTTTGTTCCACTAGTGGGTTAGATTGCTATTCAAAATTAACAAGCAGTCCGACAACTCTAAGACTAGCATTGTATTTTATTCGAGCTCTCTTGGACATTTTGGTGTTTGAGAAAGATGATTCATGGTCATTATTGCCTAGAGTAATACTGGCCTCTTGCGAGATAGTAGGCTCTGATGTACTGCTAAATGGGTTGTACTTTCCCAGTGTAGAAAAATATAAGAGATTGGTGTTGACCTTAATTTAAATGAGATTTACATCATCTCTAAAATTAAGTGTTAAGACATTTAATTCTAGGTTAAGAGCCTCTTGATTAAACACTTATGTTAACTATACTTAGTAACTTAGTAAACTCTCTTATGGCCTAACCTAACCTAATGAGATTAGGTAGATCTAAACCCAACCAAAATTAAAACAAATAATTGACCTAATCAAAAATTAAATCTAATTGGACTTAGGCTACGGTAATTAGGATGACTAATCCAACTACCCTACTTAAGTTCAAAATCACTTGAACTCAAAAAAATCTAAATTAAATCAAAATAAATTCAAATCAAAATAAAAGTTATGAAATTATAACATGAACATAAATGGAGTCAAATCAAAGTTTGGGTCAACCAAAGTCATTTTGGTTCCCACCAGGTCAAACTGACCAAATAAATTTCAATTGTCCAAATGATAAAATATGTTTAAACATGAATTTAAAGAAATTAGGCTGATCTAATTAGATGTACCTAAACGAGCCTTCTTAAATTTAAAACCAAATAAAATCCAAATCAACTCAAATTGATTGTCCAAAATCATTTGAGAATCATAATTAAACCTAATGTAGCCAATCATTGTTTAATTTGACCAAATTGGTCATTTGATCTAAATGAACCCAACTTAGCCCTTTAAGCACAAGTTGGGTCAAACATGTCCAAAATTGAAGTCAATCTCAAATCAAATGAAATTGAACAGTGCAAATTATCTTACACATGTTGATAATCCTAATTAAATACCATGAGGGGGTTCAAATGTATCCAAGAGAAAAGAATATACCATGGAAAGATGAGAGTGCATGGAGACAAACTTCTCCTCTCCAATCCATTTCTTCTATTTGATCCCCCACCTCAGCACCTTGGACTCACCTAAATTAACAGACCACCCTTTAGAGCTAGCCTCCAATGGTTGCAATGACTTTGGCGGACTAAGGTAAAGTGATTTTTACCTTAAAGCCTTCAGCCAATTATGGCAAAATAAAAGACATTGGGTGTCATTCTTGAGTCTATCCAAGCTTCCGATCACCTTCCCTAAGAAAAACAAAGATGAGTGCAGCATTACCTAGATTCCTCATCCACTAACAAGCTAGAGTCTGACCATACTGACCAAAAAATGTTTGAAGCTTGGTCTCCACATCGATCCATGGGGAGGCAATATAATTCCTTGCATCCAAAAGTTCATCGTGTCCCCACAAAGGTTTTTGAATCATCCCCACCACCTCAGATTGCCACCGATGAAGTATGGGCTCAAACCAACCACTTTAGCATTCAGTGTTGGTTCTTTTTAAAATCAGCTTGATCTCATGTGAGATCAAGTCATTTAGATGGATTGTAAATAAGTCATTGATCATTTTATAATCAAAATCATGATAAATCATGGTTTTGATTGTCATAAATCAACCCTGAATGATGAACGGTGCTCGGTTCTTGTCGTTGTTAAGGGAGATGTAATCACTGTCATCTGTTCCTTCTATTAGGAATGGATGACCATGATTTAGTAAGACCATTCGATTGAATTCCCTATAAGAAATCACAAAATGATCTGAGGAATCGATCTTTGATCGAACGACCTAGATCAAATTAAGTCCCATCATCATTTTAATACAGGATCTATGTGGATCTCGTATGAACCAATCCACGTCCAACAAGTAGAAAGCAACACCTTGTTAGTGCCAAAATTCAGGATTTTCTGAATTAAAAAAAATGCTAAAATTATCATAAACTTTAAAAATAATATAAAATAAAATATTCAACAAAAAACTAAAATAAGGGCTGTATGGATTCCTCTCATTGAGAGGAATCCATTAAAACCAAAATCCCCAAATTTTATTGTGTAATTTTAGGTTAATTTTTGTTTAAATATAAATAATTAAACTCAAATTAATGATCCAATCAATTCTAAACTTTTAGGAATTGAATTTGGGCTAAGACACACCTTAGGTTAATTTCTCAAAATTTATTGACAGATTAATCTTAAGTTATGAAAATTTCAAGCTATTGGCTTTAATTTAATAAATAAATAAATTTTAAATTGATAAAATTGTGAAAGCCATAATATTAATCTAAATAATTATAATGAACCTCAAGGGATGATAATATATGATTAAAACTTACTGGAACCTCAAAACCACTAAAATAGCATAATTAAATAATTATTTGAATTAATTAATCCAATTAATCAATTTGAAAATAGAAAAATCATAATAAATCAACCAAATTCCCAAAATATTTAAAAAAACCTCTTTATGGATGCATCATTCAGTGAAGAATATAGGAAAATTGAAACCCCCAATCAATTTTGCTTAATTTAGGCTTAATTTAAGTTTTAGTGAAATAATTAAAACCTCCATTAGTCTTAAAATATACATATGATTAAAGTGAAACTTTAGGAAAATCAAATTAGCAAAGAACCCCAATTTCCTTAATAATTTTAAGGCAAATTGGTCTCTAGATTGGAGGTTATTAAATTTCCAATCTCTTAGTCAATTTACATGAAATATTAAAACATAAAATTATAAAAATTATAAAAAGTCATAAGATTAACTTAAAACATTTCAATTAACACAAAAACACTTATATAAAAATTTTTAACCCTCTAAAGTTAAGAAATTCAACTAATTAAGTATTAGAGCTTAATTAAACAATTAAGAATGACAAATTTGATCAAACCCTAAATAATTAATTTAGGAAATTCACAATAAACTAATTAATCAATTAAAATCAAAACAAATTAACCTTTGAAATCCATAATAAATGTGAAACTCATTTGTATGGAAATTCCCTTGATTTTCTTAAGTTAGTAATTAACATAATCTTAAAGCATAAATAAAGGTGACTAAATAAATTAATTACACTTAAATAACTTAAACAATTGCAAAGGTCTAGGTTAAGATTGGTAAAATTTAATTTCAAGAGATTAAACTTTAACATGTAATAAACCTACCTAAACCAAGAATGAAATCATAAGTTTAATTCAATTAAGATAATTTAAATCCATTAACATAACACTAATAACATGAATGTGTGAATATACTTAAAATCAAGTAAAATTAAATGATAGACTGAAAATATATAATCAACATATTATGAAATTAAAATTTAAAAAATTAACTAAATAATGAAATCAAACTAAAATTTGAATTAAGAGATTAATCTAATAAACATAAGAAAAATTTCTTAAGTCCATTTAAGTTAATGAATAATATATTTCCAAATGCAAATAAAAGTGATTAACCAATCAATTAAACTTAAAATAAATTAAGAATTTGAAATGGAATAAGTTATGTTTGATGAACAAAATAGCCTAAGTCCTTTAGGTTCTGAATTGATAAACAAAATTTAATCTAAAGGGTTTGAGTTAATTAATGCAATCTTAAAAAATGGTGAAACCAAAACCTAAACTAAAATGAATCAAAATATTAATTTAAATGAATTAAGTTAGATTCAAATAAATTAAAATGAACACAAACATTAATGAACATAAACCTTAATGAAATAATTAAGTTAAATAAATACAATCGTTGAATCAAATCATTTGAAGGAAGTAAACATTAAATTAATGAATGAATTGAAATCAACTGAAATCAAACAAATTAAATAAAACAAAATTAATTAAATGAATAATGAACTAAATCAAACAGATTGAATATGAAAATTAAGCTATAGAACATAAACATTAATAAACATAACATCAATAAAATGAAAGAAGAAAATTATAACTTAAAATTGATTAAGTTAATTTATCTAAACCCATTAACATAACATTAATGAAATGAATAAATAAAATAAATTTAAATCAAACAAATTAGATAATTAAAATATTTGAAAGTAAATAAGCATTTAATCACAACAAATTGAAAACTAAAATATTAAATAAATCAAATCATTTAAACATAAATCAAACTAAGAAACATTAATCAAATTGAAAGAAATAAAAAGAACAATGAATCTTAATTCAATTCTAAAATAAAAATAGAACTTTAATCAAACCAAATCTAACTTAAAAGAATCCAAAAGAGGTTAATTAAGATACTCAAAATCTTAGTTAAATCCCTTAGAATGAATCCTTACTTTAGGGTGAAAACTTCATTCTATTATGATTTAGGATGTTGAATAGAATGGGTTCCACCCAAAGTGGAACTTATTATATTGTTCATTCTTAAAAACTTAAAATTCATTTAATATAAAATGATTCTAAAAAAATGATAATAAAATTAAAAATTAATAAACTATTTATTTTGAAACCACCCATGGTAAATTAAACCAATTTTAAGATTAAAAGACATCAAAAGAATAAAAATAAAATTATTTTAATTAGCAACATATGATATATAGTCTGGACACCCGAGGTCCTAGGGCTATTAGTCCAAAGGAGGTTTTGATACATTGAATCTCTAGTATAATAATGACACATACATATGAAGTGAAATTATGAAAAGTAAAAATCTAAAAATTAAATTAAATTAAATATTAGAAATTCAAATTGAAACTTGAACTTAAAAAGACATAGCATAGTCTTACCACACAAGCTCATTTCCTTCATACACTAGATTATTAGGTTACCAACCCTAGATTTAGGTTATGTTGATCTGTGATGATCTATGATGTGATATTTTTATTATTTTGTGAAATTATATTTTAAACTGAATGGCTAGGATTGTTTGCACATTAGACTGGTTTATAGGACGTTCTTTCTAGAACTAATATTGTCTTCTATAGGGGTTCTGTTAAAAGAGATCATCATAATAAATTATATATAAATGGTGTTTTCTTGTAGGTGCTAAAAAGTTCTTAAGAATAGCCATAAAAGATAGGTGGGCTTGGCAAGCAACTAATGCTAAGCTCATGTGTTTGTAAATATAACTGCTAGAATGTTGTTTGTATTTTCTAACATTTATTTTTAGAGCTTAGGAATTTCTATTTGAATTTTAAATGTAAATTGAGCTTAGAATTAAGTTAATATGGGATCTAAGAATAGTAGGGGCTAACTTTACCAGCAAATGGGTGTAGAGGTCCCCAATGAAGCTCAAAGGAGGTCCCTAAAGAAAGAGATGATCTTAAAAGAAGACTCATAGATTTAAACTTATAGTTCTAGGTCGGGTTGTATAAAGATAGAGCTTGGCTACCCATTTTTTTCTTTCTTCTGAGGTGTACAATGGTACCCGTAGCACTAACTTATTCTTGAATTTAAATTTAGCTTAATTTATTTTGGGTGTGTGATAGAATCAACCTACTTTCTAGCTTTCTTTATGTATTATGTTCTATGATGAATGCCTAAACTTTAGGCTTTTAAGAAAAATAATTTTTTACACAACTTAAATCTAAATAACTTATCAAAAATAAAGAAATTTAAAGCTTATCACATAAAATAAATCCTTAAGAATAATTTAAAATCAACTAAAAATAATTAATTTCTATGAATCATGCTAGTATATTATTCTAACTCTATGAATTGGGTGCTTCACTGATTGCACATAAAGGGCATCTGACCTTTGAGGATGACCACCTTCTTGGGAAAGTCTACCATCCCTTCTTAATTTGTCCCATGATCACTTCTAATTGCATGTCATTTAGGCCTAAATTGCATACCCCAAAGGCCATGAATAAATTTTGAATCAAAATAATTAAAAATTATTACATTAGCTAGGTGCGTATCATACGAGATATGATCCTAGGGATGAGGGAGTGGGTCTAAGTTCTTAGATTCCTTTCTAAAATGCAACAATCTAACCATATTGCATTCATGAGACTTGATATCATGGATTTAAAATTGCTTAAGTGGTGTTAGCTGGCAGCCCTTCCAAGTGAGTTATAAGTCTAGAAGAGTTAAGGATAAGTTTCTTTTCTCAAGTGAGAGAAAGAGCTAATAATTCCCAAAAGTCAAACTAGCTCGAGCCTCTGACTTGTGTCAAAAGTAATTATAGACTTAGGTATTAATTCATCTTTCTATAAATAAGTCCTCAACCATAGACATTTCTACTATCTTGCTATTAGAACTTAAGTCCTAGATTTCTAATAAAATTTTAACTTGAAACTTTATTAATTTGAGTTCCAAAAATTTAAGGCCTAATGATAAGATAGTTGAAATGCCTACTAGGCATCTAGTAATTTTAGGCATTTCCTACTTTATCTTGATTGCCTTCTATATTATGATTTTCCTCTAAAATTTCTTTAATTGAGAGTATTCTTAGGAAGAGATCCTCATTCATAACATGTAATTAACTATAAGGGCTTTCACATATAGTGAACTATGATCTCAATATAAAATATACCTTGTCTTACATTTCCATGTAGTTCAAGGGAAGAATCTTTAGAATATTAATAAGACCCATTAACATTAGGAGTATTTATTTAAGTGATTAAATTCATTAGAATATAACATGTTTATTTTCGAGATAATATGTTTATTCCTTAATGACGAATTTGATTACCTAAATAAGAAATTCCTAAAATCTATGTGGTGTCATAAAGTTTCCCCACAATTATGTATTATCTCTTTTTGAATAGTGAATTTTTAGTTAGGGTGATTTGGTGTGGACATAGGCTAGTTTTTGTGTTTGGTCAAACCATGTAAAAATCTTTGTGTTCATATCTTTTATTTTTTCTATTTTTGTTTACTTATTTGGTTACTTGCTTACATGTTAAAATATATTCAATAAGTCTTTGTAATAAAATTGTTTATAAATTTTAAATTTAAGTTTTAATTTTTTTAAAAAGGTTTATATACTGAATTCACCCCTACTCTTTAGTGCCATAGCTACTTTATCATTATTCACAAGCCTATTTAATGAGGGAGCATCCTACAATGGGACTATCTATTAACCTAAACTAATGTCCTATTTTCCTTTATTTTTTGGTTCCATCTTAGAAAGTTAGACTATGAATATGAAGGTTAACTTCTATGATCTCTTCTAATTGAGGAATTATTGTGGTGTCTACCTACCCTTCGGGAGCACTTGAAGTTTCTCCTAAAAGATTTTTTGAGTTCTAAATATCTAACTCTACTTGAAGGGGGCACCTTAAAGATTCAAGAAATGGATATCACCAACAGAGTCAAAGTCATCATAAAAAAAGAAAGATAAAACTTATGTTGGAATTTATCATGATTATTATGATTGGGATAGTTATTATTAATGGAATTATCTATGCTTAATTGATCATTAATAACATTATAATTATACTCGTCATAAATAAATAAGATCTATGCGTAATTTTTCTTCAACATTTTTTTAGTTTCTAAGGGAACAAAGTAAAAGTCATACGAAGTAAGTGGCATGAACTTAATACTCCCATTTGTACTAATCATTTGTAGTAATGATGCTCCTCATGCGAATAGATGGCCTAGCTGCTCCATCTTGTGCTTCAACTGGAGGTTCATGCTTGGTGTTCTCCCTCTCTGACTTATCCTTCAAAACCTACAAACTTATTAATGTGGTGGATATCTAAGCTTGTTTAGGTACCTATAGAGAGAGTTTCTTGATTTTAGATATAATCTTTTGGGGGATTTTGGATAAGAAACTATTCCAACTTTTCTTGGTTTGTAATGGATCAAATGATTTCTCAAAGATTACATTAATAGATTATATCATAAGTTCCACTAACTTATCTTTGGGAATCACTATTGCTATAGATTTATAGCTCCTTTACAACCAATCCTTGAAGGTGATGCAATTTTTTATAATGTGTTTAAGCAACAAATGGAAGGCACAATAGTTAGGATCATTACTTTTACCCACTTCCCTAGCTTCTTAGACTCAAGTAACAAAAAATTTGGCTTTTTCAAAAGATTTTTAAACATATTTTTGATTGCTTCTCTCTTCAAGGAATAAGGTTTGTTTATCTTTTTAGTGAGGATATGAGTGATATAGCTACTTGATGGTTGAAATGAATACTAAAGTTTTTGATGCTATGGAGGTGGTAATGGGAGTGTAGGTTGTTGAGGTCTAAGGCTCTTCGATTGAACCCTCATTGGCTTCTTTTCTCTGCCCACTACAAACACTATCATGGGTCTCTTCTCAAACACCTTCTAAAGCTTAAGCTTACATGACTGATCCAAAAATGATTATTATTTTACCTCTTCATGATGGTTAACTACCTTGCTAATGAGCTTTTTGAACCTTATGAGCATGAATTCCACCAGCCCATTAATGTTCTTGAGAAAAATGCCAATGACATGTTATTTTTGAATCTGGGGTTTACACTGCAGGCTAAGGTTCTTCCAAACAAACATATAGTCCACTAAGGACTCATTGAGTTATTGCTTCTCTACAACTAAATCCTTCATTGTTATTTTTGTTGTGCCCATGCATATCTCTTGATGAATATCTATTCAAATTCTTCAAAGGTCATTATTGAACTATTGGGTCATTTATCATAGAAATCAAATACTACCTTAGATAAAATATCTACAAATTGTTAAAACATAAGTGCATCATTACCACCAGCATTTCAAGAATTGTTATAAAATGCACTATGTGTTATCTTAGATTCTAAGTATCACCAAACACTTTCAAAGATGGTGGTACAAAACACTTGAGGAATTAAGCTGTACCAAATTCCTCTAAGTAATATCTACCTATTAGAAATGATGAATCCCCTTATATTTACACCAATGCTTCATTAATCTATTATTTTATGATAGCTTAATGTCCTTTCCTATAATCTTGCACTGTCTATATCCTTCATATGCAGATTGCTTGAATCCTTATCAACTAGAGTGGTGCAGTTGTTTCTCTTAATTAAATGAAATTACTTTGGCCTATGGCATGGGTGTATGTCGATAAACATAGATCTTTAACTCTCCACTCCATATGGTCAAGTTGGTTGTCTTTTTTCCCTAAATGAAGTAGAAATCATTGGTCAAGTTAGGTGTCTCACCTTCCTCGACTACAACATCTTGTACATTAGTTCCCTAATGATGCTTTCTTTGTGATGATGCTTTGATCTCAATTACATGAATCTCAGCAAGCTCATCTAATAAATTATGATTGTCAATGTCAAAGTCTACCATCCTTTTGTCCTGATCCTGATGGTCATCCTAACTAATGTCCTAACTACAACCTAATAATCCTATAGGATCTTATTTAAGGAACAATCATCTTTCCTCTTGGGATTTACTGGGATATATCTAAGATGATCACTATCCTTCGCTAAATTTTCTATATCCATATTTTCTTTTTTTCTCTACTTTATATTCACTAATTAGTTCTGATTCAACTTCAATAAGTTGACTAGCTTTCTTCACTTTCTTCTTATGTAGTGATCATAATGGGGCTACAATAATACTATTGGGCTACCACACTTTCCCAATTGATATAGTAGGAGGATGAAAGGGGGTGTTTTTCCTCAGATCATTAGTACTAGAGAAAATGGATGGCCCGCAAGACATAATCTAATCACTAAATGTTGAGATTTTTAAATTTTTTTAGATTGGTGTTGATATTTTGGTGATACCTCTTATGTTGGTAACTAGATTAGAGAAGATGACCTAAGGGTCAAGTGGTGAACTGGTTGTACTAATTGTGGCTTTAAAGGAACCTACTTCTCATGGTAGTTGATCGCTTAGAAAAATACTTTTGAGCATGCTCTCTACCTTCTTTATTGAGATGCGTAGGAGTATGTTTTCTCATGAGGTAGATTGATATATATTCAACCAAATTTCCCCTAACATTATGTTAAGGTTTATTTATCTCTGGGTTCTACTTTATATGAACGCAAGCCTTCATAGTTAATTACCCCTCTTATTATAGTAAGAAAGCACTCGTGATGAAGGTTAAAAATAATAATATCTTTTTTTATATGAGTCAGTGTTTAATGGTGTAGTGTGGTATGGTATAAATGACTATCATTTAACTTAAAGTGTATAGAGGGGGAGAGGGTGATGATGATCCACCTAATCAAGATCCCATGGTTCTGTCATTCTAGGCTATCAAGGTCCCTAGTCTACTTACCTAAGGAAAATAGTTACTGACTAAAGAATTCTTATCAATAGTCATGGGTTGCATCGTTTAAGGTGTTTTTGTAGACCTAGGATGATATTTATTTAAGGTGATAAATTTTACGTCAACCTTAGCTAACAAAAAGCTTTTTACCTATTAAATATATTCCATAATTTATGGCTCAAAGAGCAAAGCCATTAGGGAACATACTAGCTATTATCATGATCGAAATATAATGGAGCCAAATAATAGCCAAGCCACCTAGTCAGAGGGTTATGGTTGTATCCCCATTTCATTTGGTGCCATTTGGTAACAAAATCATGCAAACAGAGGACACACGTCCTTACTAGCATGAGATTATTTGAGTATGAACACAAATATATTTAATTTGATATTAGCCATTTATGAGCAAAGGTTTTCTTAACTTATAATCTTTGACAAATAATGGTGGATGGGTGGATGATTGTTTACTTTAAGTTATTTTGAATGATGAACTTCATTAAATTTGAATATATCTCTGCCAAATGCATCTTGTAATCAACATGACCATCATGAGGGAATAATTAAGTTTTGTTAGCTCTGACCCAATTATGAGATCCATCCAGAAAATTAACCCACGTAACATCCTTAGATATTTAATTTCAATTTTAATACATGTGTCGGGGTACATCAGGGTTTTTTGTAAATTTCTATTGAAATTGGTTGATTTTTTTTATTTAATTTTCAAGTTCATCCTATTTAGACTTTAGGATTGTATCTTGGATCATTAAGTCTGTACATATGCAGGCAATTCATATTTATTTTATGATAACTTATGAAGTAGCCTCAAACATTAAACTTAGGTAATTGTTACTATGCTAGAGCCCATGTGGGTAATTCAGATCTATTTTTATTATGCACATCAGCATTGAAAATTTGGTACCTAGGTGTTTATTGAGATAGCTCAGTGTTAGACACATAACACCTAGGTGTATTATTATGATGGGGCCTCAAAGCTGGAAACATAGCTCCTAAGTGCTTGATAACAAGAGAAGGGTTGTGAAGAATTTCATTATGCAATTCTTCTCTCTAAAAAATCCCTTAGCTCTCTTTCTTTCTTAGCTTCTTTCTAAGTCAAAGAAACCATATGCCTCTCAAGAGGCTCATTAGCAAGAGAATGAAAACTTCGAGTGAGGCTAATAGGTTTGTTAGCTTGGAAGCTGAAGAGAGGTATCATCATGCCCTCACCTACAAGTATCTCATCCCATGAAGGAGATTTTACAACCCTAGTGTGAGAGTAGAAGGGGTGATCAATGAACACGGCTGTTCGAAGATGGCCTACAAGAGCAGCTCTTGCGTTGTCCCCGTAATGCAAGACTTCTTCGCCAATCTGAGGCTGCACCAAAACAATCTAGTTTTCATTCAAGAGAAATTGATAAGTTTCAATAGCACTGTCATTAATGCATATTATGAATTATCAAATGTGGCTTACGATCAATATCTTTCATATTATAATGAGCATTGAGATTTTAATGAATTTCTTAATTTTCTCACTGATAGAAATGCCAATGTCACGTGGGAATGATAGGAGAAAATGATTAATAACTTTTTTTCTATCAGTCTAATGATAGTATCTAAAGCTTGGTGCTGTTTCATTTCTACCAAACTAATGCATGTTGGTAATATCAGTGAGGTGACCAAGGATAAGGATGTTTTAAATTTTGTAATTCAAAAGGGCTTTACAATTGATATAGGGAAGATTATTTATAATTTTATTTGTAATATGCTAAGGGGTAGTACTACTATAGGGTATGGCCATCCTTCTCTTATTTAATGGTTTGTGCACTATGGTGAGTGCATTGGGGAGCCTGATAAAGAAGTCCTTATTCAAAAGGATTTACTAACAATAAGGCTTATTAAGGGGTTTGGTTTGACCTACAATGTGGGGAAGAGTTCGTGAGCCCCATGACCTCGACCCCAACTATATAAATCCTAAAATGAGCCAATCTCAGATTTAAGGAGAAAAGTGGGTGAGAGTAGCTATAAGTAGTGGGCTTTAGAAAAGAAGTTTGATTATCACATGGATTATCAACAAAATAGTTTTCTTATATGCCTAGTTCAATACAACTTCGATCCATATGTTTGAAAATTATGGTCTTGGGGATCCAAGTCAGGCTTCTTTCCTATGATGCCTTAATATCCCATTTATGTAGGTACCTCTCTGAAGCCAAAAATAGAGGAGGGTGCATATAATTATGACTACTAGTTTCTCCCTCTTTTTGTTTTATATTTTATCTTTTTTTAATTTTTATTGTAATAATTTTTGTAATAGAAATTTTACTTAATAAAGTGTATTTTATCTTCATTTCTACCCTTTATATTTGTCACTGTGGCATGCTCTATGATTAAAACATTCTGATAATAAAAATTTTTTGTTCAATATCAGGACTCAATACCTCGACACTTATGAACTAGTGCCATGACACTGTTAGGCTAAAATAATTAATTTAGAAACCTGAGAGCTAAGTGCCTCAGCACTATATTTGTAGCTCCATAATGCTATGGGTATAATTTGTATTAACTTGTGTTTGTCTTAATATTATTAATTTTGTGTGGAAACACAACACCTCAATGCTGCGCCATTGCACTATTAAGATGTCCGCCTAATCTTAATTTTCCTGAGGACTTAGGGCCTCGATGCTATACTTGTAGCGACATAGTGATTTGGTTATAATTTGGATTATTATATAAATGCTTTAATATTATCACTTTGGTTTCAATTCTGAGAATGCATCACCTTGACACTATGATACCAGGACTATGGCACTGTGAGATGCTAGCCTAAGCTAAATTTTTCTGAGGTTGCAATGCCTTGGCGCTAGACCTACAACACCACAACAATGTTTCACTGATGTCTAAGATTCAATGGTTTTTTAAAAATTTAAAATTTTGGTGGCATAATGCCTTAATAGTGCTAGTTTTCAAAAATTCCTTAGTGATTAGCAGTTTTCTTCCTTTTTCAGATACAAGATTGACATAAGGAGGATATTATTTTACACCAGAACCAATTAAATAGTGGAAAGGGACATTTCAAGATAAAGTACCTCAATGCTGTGTGAACTACGCTATGGTGTCCTTTTAAAGATATGAAAGTTGGGTTTAGCACTATGGCACTGAAATACAGTGATGCAATTGAAGATAATATTAAGACCCAAGAGCTTGGTATCGCAGTGCCAGATTTTTGGTGCCTCATCACTATAAAATAAAGCATCCAAGATTTTATTCCTTAGAGTGTAATGTCTCGACACTAGACTTCAGTGCTATAACACTAAGTGATGGGAATCCCATTTAAGACAAATTCTTGGGTTTTTAGTGGCTTTTTTATAAAGATTTGGTGACATAATGCTTTAAGAATGCTACACTTTTACATTTTATGTGTGAATGGACTCTTCTCCCTTATTCAGAATCCAAGATCGATGGAGGGAGGGTGTTCTTCTCGCATCAAAACCAAGTTCTACTACGGAGGTTTTTTAACATTCAAGATTCTAGAAAGTTTAGTCTTAGGGAGTGTTCTTTTACTCCAAATCCAAGATTGATAGAGACTTGCTTATTTTCTTATCAGACCTAAGATCAACATTGGAAACCTTTTAATTTTATTTTTCGGAAAACAAAATTGCATAAAAGATCATTTCAATAAATCTTTTACTTGGAGTAGACAGAAGATTGCCTTTGTAGCACAAAAATGTGCACCTGTAGAGGGTACAAATGGTCTAGAAATAAAAATGGGGCAAAAATATTGGAGAGAGTGAGTGGAAGAAAGAGAGCAGAGCCTAGAGGGGGCTACTATCCCCTTTTTATTGGCAATTTCTTGCCAATGGAGCATTCTTTTTACAATCCAATCACTGACCCTCATCGAATTAATTGATCTCAATTTTTGGGCAACATCTGCCTAGTGCATCAGTCCGTCTTTTATATACACCTAAAAGTAAACTTAAAATTGGCATATGATTCTCTTGTCCTCTCCATAACTGGAACATCAAGCTCAAATGGATGTGGGGTTAGTGAGGCAATGCGCTTTACATTATCCTCTCCATCAGTAGCAAAGAGAGAAAGAAATCTATTATCCCTAAGGAGGCGAGATATATCAGGTAAAGAACCATCCTCTATTACAAGAGATGATCATACTTAAAGCCATATCATTAATTGATATTATTTTTGAGTAATTTTTGGCCATTAATTCACAAAGTTTTAACTAGAAGATCATGGTCAAACTACTCATACACTTCTTTCAAAATTTTATTAGTTTATATAATGCCTTTCACGACCATGTTTAATAATGTTATTTTAAGACTGCACAATTTTTTTGTTGGATAAAATGTTTATGTTTAAAATAAAAAAATAAAATTATTTTTCTAGGTGATTTATCATTTTCTTGACATTTGATCTTAAATTTCCTTAAAAATTAATAAAACTTAATGAAAATATTCTTTAATTTTATAAGAAAATAAATGCATTCTTTTTCTAATTTGAATCATAAAAGCTTTCTTAATTAAAAATTAGTCAGGAGAATGTCTATATTAGTCGAAAGACATGAGAGAAAAATAATTTTGTACCTTTCTTCCTATTATATAAATACATCTTTGAGATCCCAGAATAATAATTTTGTGTTCCTTTTGTTGCCATAATTAGTGATTAAGTTTTCATTTCTCTATCATTATTTAGTTGATATTGTATTTTATTATTTTTGGCGCATTAAAATTTTTATTTGTTTAAATTAGGATGACACATTAACAAAATTGGTGGCTTTCAATATGAAATGGTTTAGGGTTCCTTTCCTACAACATCAACTATTCTTGCATTTTGATCCATTAGTCATGTATGTGCATAATTGATGAAATTTTTTGAAAGATAAAAGATTGTAAAGAAGTCAATGGACTAAGATGATTTTAGATAGGGAAATCTTGTAGAAATTGGCTCTTAGGAAAAAGAATATTTATTACTAGTTTTTTGCTGAGTAATTCTTAGCTTGGCATACAACAACATGGTCTTGCTTATTTATAAGCATAAAAACCAAATCTAGAGACTTCTATAATTGTTTAACTCTTTTCATAAAATTATTCTTTTGAGTCTTCCTTATTATATTTATTTTATAACCTTTTTTATACTAGCAACTCTATTATTATAAATGATCTAAAATATTTTTTATTTAGATAAAATTTTCATTATTTGTAGAATACTTTAGAAAAGTGGAGAAATAAGTGTTAAATTTTATCACTCTTTCTTGATGTGAATTTCAATAATTTCAATCATGTCACATAGTAGCTTAAACTTTTATCATGGAAGTGCCCTTATAAATATGTCTTCTAGTTGATCTTCAATTTGTAGTGCTTGAGTTTAATCTCTTGGTAGCTCTCAAATTCTCTAATAAATAATATTTGATCCAATGTGTTTGGCTTTACCATGACACATAGAACTTTCATCATCATCTTATCAAAACTAAAACTAGTGATGTTAATCCTTAAGTAAGCAAGGGGTTCTTAAACTCAAGTCATTGACTAATGCAATTGGGTCAATAAGCACTCTAGTCATCTTGAAGTTATCAATATTTACTAAAATATAGAGTGGATGATTATGATTGGTAGTGCCTAGGAGAAAGTCTTCATCTAAAATAGTAACTCTGAATACTTTATTAAAGTAGCAAGCTTCTTCTTCAGCTATAGAAGTAGTGGCCAACTCAGCTAAGCATATTTTTGAGTCTAGTAAAACTTTGGCCAAGGACTCCCTCGTCTCTTTAAATGAAATAAGGTCATTGTATATGCTTAACCTTGTTAAAAACTTTCTAAGATAGGCTAGAACATTATAGTAGACCTTAAACTAATTTTTCAAAACCATGTCCTGTGACGAAGCATCATATGGACGGGGTGTCTATTCATTAGAACCAATGACCTATTTAACTTTATCATGGGATTTCATCCTAGGAGGTAGGACTCCACCACTATGAAGGTTAGCTTCAATGATCTCTTCTAAAAGGGGAGTCATAGTGATGTATACTTGTTCATTGGGGACACCTAAAGCTTCTTCTCTAGGATCTCCTAAATCAGAAGACTCCAAGTATATCTAAATGGGGGCACTTTAAAGATTTAAGATAAGCTATCACTGTCAGAGTCAAAGTCATCATAAGAGGATGATAGATCAAAATTATTTTAATTTAAATTATTCTGATTTAAGGAGTTATAGTTATTGGGATTAAGATTATTAGAAATATCAAAGTCATTTTCATCATAGAGAGATAAGATGAAACTTCTTTAATTGATTTGTTAACCTCATAAGTGGTGAAATAAAATTCATATAGAGTGAGCAATATGAAGGCTTAACACTTCCATCCATAGATATAATGTTTTTAGTGGTACTATTAGAGTTGACCTTCATAACCTGTAGACCTATCAGTGGGCTAAAAGTCTGAGTTAGTTCTTGCACATATAAAGAAATTTTTCTAACTTTAGAGATAATCTTTCTAAAAGTTCAAGATAAAAAAAATATCCCAACCTATTTCCATTTTTATAGGATCAAATAACTCTCTAGATATTACTTTGATGGGCCTAAAGGTGTGTTCCACCATGTTTTCTCTAAGAATCACTATGGCTCTAAATTTATAGCTTCTCACAAGCCAATCCTTGAAAATAGTGCAATCCTCTATGACATGCCCAAGAATGTGGTGGAAAGGGAAATAATTAGGAATGTCATCACTCTTTCCCACTTCCTCTAGCTTCTTTGGTTCATGTAGCTAGAAATTTTGCTTCTTAATGATGTTCTTGAAGATTATCTTGATTACCTTTCTCTTAAATGAATATTTCTTATTCAATGTGTTTATGAAAGTTGGAGGTACATAGCTACCTAGTGATTGGTATGGGTTAGAGATAGTGTTAGGTGGTTGGAATTTAGGCCTCTTAGGCTAAACTCTCATAAGTTGATTCCCCTCATCTACTACTAAGACTATCCCAAACTTCTTCTCTAACACCTTCTATGGCTTAGGTTTGCAACATTGGTTTAAGAAGGACAATTATTTGGCTTTCTCTTGAAGGTTGGGTCCCTTGCTGACCAATTTCTCAAAGGTTTTGATATTGAACCTTTGAGAATGAATGCTACCAAATCATGGACATTCTTAAGCATAATCTCATTGGCATGCTGCTTATGAAGTTAGGGCTTGCATTTCATTCTATGGTTCAACCACCAAAGATTATAATCAACTAGGGACTCATTAGGTTTCTTCTTCTCTATTAATAGAATAACCCAAAGGTGTGCTCCCCTACATTCACCCTCTACTGGGCTCTTGCAAACCATTTGATGAAGAATGATTCCAACTCGATGAAAGTCTTTATTGAATTGTTGGGCAATTAAGCATAATAATGGAACACAACACCTGACAAGCTGCTTACAAACTATCTAAATAGGATAACATCATGACCTTCTACATTGTAGTAACTAGCTTTGAAATGTGTAATGTATTATTGTGGCTTCCCACTATCATCAAAGACTTTGAAGGATGGTGTCACAAACCCCTTGGGGTATTTTACTATATCAAATTAATCATGGTAGGGTCTATCCTTTGAAAATGATGATGCTGATTGGGTTCTAACCAATGCTTCCCTCACATATTATTCCAAAACTATTTGATATCTAAATCCTACAATGTTGTACTATCAGTGCCTTTTTAATGCAAACTACTTATGTCTTCATTTATTAAAGTGGCAAATTTGTTTTTCTCAAATGTGTGTGCCACCTTTAGCCAATTGGTCTCTATAGGTGCAACTTTGGGTACTAGCGCATGGTGCTGAAGAGCTAAAATAATTGACATAAGTTCTTCCACCCTTCTATTCATGTGACTAATTTTGTCATTCTACTGCTTTAGTTAATGCAATAATAGTTGGGTTGGGTCCAGCGCTATACCCTCCTCCACCACAACACCCTATACATCAATAATATGCTACTACTTATTATGTGAAGATGTCCACATATCCACCTTACAAATCCTTTTTGTATCATTTAATAGATCAACCTCATCAGCTTCAAAATTGACCATCAAACTATCTAGATCATTATAATCATCACCAACTATCTAGTTTACTATGGCATTATAATCCTCTATAATATCTTTTGAAGAAAGATTTCCTATTCTCTAGTGGTCTACTAGATTTATCTAGGATGATTGTTAGTTATAATTAGACCATTTGTATCCATGCCATCCCAAACCTCTTATACTGCCTAAATTACTTGCCCATTAATTGGCTCAGACACCACATGTACTAGCAATTCTCTTTTCTCTTTTCGTCCATGCCTTTTGATCATGGGGGAGCAGTGATTACACTCTTGGGCTACCACACCCACTTCTCTACAAATGAGGTGTGAGGATAAATAGGAGAGCTCATAATCACACTATTGGTGTGAGAAGTGAGTTGGCCATCAAGTCATAGCCTAATCTCCGTAGGCAGGGTCTTCCTATCCATGGATTACCTTTGATATTTATGGGGAACTTTAGATGTTGCTAACTATATCAAGGAATGTTGTGAGATGAGTAGTTGGTTAAATAGGCTTGATGCACGACCAAAGTCTAACCTGGAGGAAAATAAGAAGATGTGCTTTCTATAATACATTGCTTTCTTAGCTTTGGTAGTTTTGCTCACTACCTTCACTCAATTTTCTTTTTCTTGTTATGAGCATGGATAAGTTATCAGTCATGTGATGTAATTGGTTGAGTTTAAATTTTGGGCCTAGGCCAATCAAATTTGGCTATGGTGAGTGGGGTTGAATTATTTTGATTTTGATTTTGGAGAGATTTTAAATTTGAACCTTCACATGCTATATCTTTGATAATTTGGAGATTTATAGAAATTTTGGAAACCTTACTTGTTAGATTCAGGCATGACTTTAGGTTCAATAATGAATCCAAGGGCCTTGGGCGTCCAAGGATCTTGAATGTGTTTTGATCATTCTAAATTTTTAAACAAGGAGTGGACTTTGTCTTATTCTAGATGATTGAAACCTATTAGGAGCCCAATTGGTGGTTATAGAACCTACTCATTTAGATGATAACAAACACTTGATTTAAAGTTACTAATGTTTCATTTCATGTGTTTCAAGAAAATAACTAAACCCAATTTGATCAATTAGCTCTGGAAGATCAATTAAGTTTAGAATTGGGTTCACTGAAAATTTTCTTAGCAATTGTATAAAATGATAAATAAAGTTCATAATAATATATAATAATTGCTAAATTAATCTCATTTCATTCATTACAATTTTGTAATATTTTTACAAATTTATTTTGTATTATCTTTTAGAAATTCCTTTCTTTGGATAATTTGATCATTTGCATTATTTAAAGTCTTATCCATTGGATCTTAAACTTAGTTTAGTTAATTTAATATTGTAATAATTAATCTCTATCTTCCAATTTATTATTTTTTCATCTAATTTAAGCATGTGACATTAATTATTTAACTTGTTATAAAATTTATTATTTTATTTCATCAAATTATTCTTTTGTCTCTCATATCAATGTTTGCATTTAATTTCATGTCCCACCATGACTTGGCAAAATTTTGCATGATTTTGTTTTTGAAAATATTTTGATTTAATGTGTTTAAATTATTGCTTTAATGATTACCATTTTTGTAAAATTTTAAAATTCAAATTACTCTGAAAATTAAATATTTCAATTATGCTATGAAATATTGCAAATTTAATTAATTCATTTTTGGAATGTTTAATTTAATTTGAATTGAGTTAAATTTAAATTCAAATTAGATTGGATTTAATATATTTCTTAAATCCTATTTTTAGAAACTAATTTGGTGGCCCCCTTATTTATTTAAATTTAAATTTAAATAATGTTTGACTTTCAATTTTTTTCTAATTAAGTTTTTTAATTATGTATTTAATGAATTTTCCTTAATTCATGGTATATCCAATTTGGGAACTCCTTGGCCACCCATTTATAGCATTTATTTTAATTCTTAATTCAAATGGCTTCCCTAATTATTTCTTTGATTAATTAATCATTCTCTTATTTAATGAGCTTTCATTAATTCAGGATTAGTGCATTTATTGAAGCATCACGCTGCCTCCTACATCAAATTTTTTAAATTTAATTTATTTAACTAAACTTTAAATATCTTCCTTATGTGTTCTCTTGATTATTCATTAATCATGGGATTAAATTTATTCCTAATTTCTCCATGCTTTGGGTAACCCATAACATTTGAATTTGACTAATTAATATTCAACTTAAATTGATTTGAAATTTGAATTGAAACACAAATTCTTTCCAAATTATTTTTCATTTTGAAAATTTAATCTTATTTTTTTCATGGTTTTCTAACTCCCTCCTTCTATTTTTCTATTTAATCTCTCACATTCGCATCATTCTATTTTCTTGATGAAACCTATCTTGTTTGAACACCCTCTTGCAAAATTCTTTTGAGTGCATTATCATTCAAGAGCCAAGTTCTTCTCTTCTTTTTGACATACTTCAGGCTTTCTCAAGAGGAGATCCTTCCATCTTCTTCAATATATCTTCTTGCATTGAAAGAGAGTCATTAAAATCAAATATTGCATCTTCACACTTTCTTCAAAAGACTTGAGTAAGGTTGTATCAATTTTAATTAAGTGTGCTCAATAGTTTTATTTTCATGTGTTAAATGATAAATTTGATTTGATTTTACTAAGTATTGTTAATCCTTAGTCATTCTTTATTCAAGTGTTTTAAATCTCTCAAATCATCGTTGCTTTATGTGTGACTTAATTGAATTGGATTTCTATGATTTCATTCTAAAGATTTTGGTCTTCAAATATTTTAAGTATTTTAAGTACAAAGGATTATTCTTGCAATAAATAATATTTTTGTAGAAATTTTAGTTAATGGGTGAGGTTGATGGATTGGGTGTTTTAAAAATTTTCAAGTTTAAATTTAGTTTTTAAAATTTTGTAGAAATTTTAGTTTCAAATGGTTAAATTTGATAATCAATGTAAGAGAAATGCAACAAATAACCAAAGTAAAGTAAGGTGAAAGAAAGGAAAGTAGAAGACACAATGATTTTTATGTGGTTCAGTCAAATCCAAAAACTAGCCTACGTCCACGCCTAGCGACCAAGCTAGAAATTCAGTAAGTCAAAATGAGATTACAACAAATCTCTTGTACTCTACCACATCAACTATCCTAACACTGCACTTTCCTACAACAAGCAAGTACAACCCAACACTATACTTTCCTACAATGGGTAAGTACAACCCAAACAAAGTATAAGAGAACAAAAGATGAAAAGATATAATTTGAATATCTAACTCTCAATTTTAAAATAATTTTGCACTCAAGTGCTAACTAAAATAATATTAAGATAAATAATAAAGAAAGCTCAAAGTGAATTTAGTTCTTATTAAAATATTATTAAAAGCAATGATAAAATCTTTATGTGAAACACTTGAAGTAAATAAATCTTTAAAAATATTTTAAAAAAGAAACAATTTGAAAAAGAATGAATTCCAAAAACTATATGATATGGAATCATTTGGATTATTTAGACTTTAAAATATTTGCATGAATAAGTAATCCAAAAGACTTGTGCAATGTATGCTTTCAAACAAAGAAGCCAATATGAATTCTTTAGTTGTAAAATTACTTTGAAATAATAAAGTAAGAAATTCCTTTCGTCAAATATTAGAATCAACATAACCTTGTAAAACTTTTGATATGAAAGCTAAAATAGAAGAAAGGCAAAAAACACTTTAGTAAAAATAAAATGATTTTAATCTAATCAAATGAAAATAATTTTTTTAAATAACTTCAAATGAGAATGAAAAAGCTTAAGAAGAAAACTTTAATAATAAATCATGAAAGTCCTTTTTATCTAAATCAAACAAATAAAAAACTAAAATTCAAAAGCATACAATGGATTGAAAGCTCTTACTCAAATATTTGTACATGTATGCAATAAATGAAAGACTTCAGTTGATCTTTTCAAAGCTTGAAGAAACACCAAAGTGATTATCAGTCGAGCAAGAAATAAATGAAAGTTGCTAACTTGTTGCACTTTGAATCCACCAAATAATTTGCAAGTTTTTGACCAAAGTTTTCCAATGAGAAGGAAAGGAGGAGGAGCACTTAATTTTCAAGAGAAGCTTCAAGAAATTTTTTTTGCAAGAGTTTAGCCTAGAGAGAGGAAGAAAGAGACCTAAAAGCTAAGGGATAACCTCTTTAAATAAAAGAGAGGGTTACCAAGCATGAAGGAAATATGGGGGAAAATATATTTGGAAGGGTATTTGATTTTGATTTGAAGCTCTCAACCAAATAATCCTATAATTTAATTTGAAATTTTTGGTCAAGTATGAGTAAGATAAGAGAGAGATATGAGGAAAGAATATTAATCAGTCTAATCAAATAAACTCAAAAGAAAAAATTAAGGATTTTCAGCCAAACGAAGATAAAGAGGAGGAAAATTTTGTTTTGGAAAGAAATTAAACTTTGAATAATTCAACATTGGTTTATAATTAAATTAAATTTAGATTTTTGAATGAGTGGCTGGCCAAGGTAAGATATAGGGAAAATTAAATATATATATATATATATATATATATATATATATATATATATATATATATATATATATATATATATATATAAGGCAACTAAATTCAAGAGGGAATCAATTCAAATTGATTTGAATTGAAATTAACCTAAGCAAGATGGCTGATGAAGTATGTTCCAAACAGGGATTCAATCAAGATTTAATGCAACATAATATGATATAATAAATTAACTAAATTTGATTGAATGCGAAAGACAAGAATCAAAGAAATAAAATAAATTCAACATATTCTAACAAGAACTTCGGCCAAGTCACTTCCAAAATAAATCAATCTTAATTTAATGCAATCAATCACATGAAAATAAAGATGAATAAATTTAAGAAGTTCTTTGAATTAATTATATGAATTTATTCAATGAAAAATACAGGGGCCGGCAAAAGAATTCCAAAAATAGAAATACGAAAATAGAAAATACATAAAATTAAGGCTCAATGAATTTAAATTTAAATTGTTGACTTCATGAGATCCACCGCATATGAGATTGATTTTAATGATAAAAAAACACATGTTCAAATGCTACTAATCAAACTAAATTCAAGTGTGCCAAAAAATTCTTCAATTCCAGGTTCTTTAGTCAACTCAAAATACTAAAGCTATTAGACCTGAACTAGGTGAGATTTTTTCTAGGATTTACTATATTAAGGAAAATAAAAAGCTCCTTGAGATAAGATAAGTGATTCATTCAATTTTAAATTCATCATTTTAAAATTATTTATATTTTTTTATATCTTAAAATTGCAATTGTTCATTAAATTATTTATTTTGGATAATATGAACTAAATGCTTGAAATAAGTTCCATTAAATCTGTGTTCAAGCAAGATAAATTATATTTAAACTTCATTAAATCATTTCCATGCTAATCATAATTTTTATTGCATGAAAATCAAATTATCCTAAAATTATCCTTTTTCCCTTATTCTCTCTCATATTATTCTTTCTTCTTTCTCGTATTATCATTTTTATCTTAAGATTATTTTGGATGAATTTTTTATTGAATTTTGTATAATAAAATGTGTGAATTTAATTCAAATATATCTAAATAATAGTCCACCATTTTTCATATCTTAGAAATTTGATTATTTGCATTTTTGAATTTAATTATTTTGAATTATTTTTTGAATTCAAACTTCTTTATTCATGACATATACTTTCTAAATCAAATCAAATATTTTATGGAACATTGTAAACGACCCAAGCATGATTTATTATGATTATTTAGAATATAATTGATTTCTAATAATTTATTTTAAATTTAAATTTAAATCAACCATCTTTTTTAAAATAATTCTTTTTTTAATTTAATCCATTTTAGGAAAGTGCTTGGGGGTCAACCTCTTTGTTTAAAATTTAAATAAATTTATATATTATTTATATATCTAATAATTATATAATATAATTATCCTTGATCTTAATTGATTCGTGCATCAATTTGAGAATTTTCTAATTATGGAATTTCTCTTGGTTGAATTCCTTAAGGGTATCTTCCTTGGATTTATTTTATTCAAAATTCCTTCCTTCATATCAAAAATTTTTGGCTACATTTTCCATAGGTTTCTCCTCTCTCTCTCTAGCTGCGATTGTCATTAAAAACATTTCATATTGGTTTGAATCAAATTTGCAATGGAGCCTCTTGCAAATTCTTTAGCTGATCCATTAGTTCTTATTTTTGAAATTCAAATTGTTTCCTATTTCATTTCCCTCTCATTCCTTCGTGATTTGGATGAACCTATAGTCCTCCCTCTTTTATTTAAGAGCCTTGTTTCAACTTGAAAAAGGTTCTAAAAAGATAATATTCTCTCTTGATCACTTGCTCACCTTCTCCACCTTAGTTAATCCTTTGATACTTTTGGTGATTCAAGTGCAAAGAGTCCTCATCATTCTTCCCTTTCCCTTGGATATTTAGTTGGAATGAAGATTTATTGGGAAAAGTGAAGGCTTGGTGTGTTTCCTCCTTTACACAGGAGCTTCATAACTTGTTCTTAAATTTCTAAGGTGCTATGTTGTTATATTTCCTTTTATTTCTTCTTGGCATTGAAGTTTATAAGGTTATTTAAATTATCTTGTGCTTATTCACTTCATAACCTTTAGTTCTTGTTTGGCCAAGAACAACAATATGTGGATTGATTTATTATATTGTGCTTAATCATTCCATATTTCAATAGTTTATTGTTTAGCCGAAAGCTACAACAAAGTTTGTTTAATTATCTAGTGCTTAATTATTTGAATATTTCTTCGTTTGCCACCTTGGCGTAAAGCTTCATATAGATTGGTTCAATTTGATTGTGCTTTACAATACATCTCATTTTCCTATTTGGCTGACCACTTCATCTCTTGCATAAATTATTTTATGTTTATTGATTACTTATCTTCAATTGGTTTATATATATAGGTTATATGATAGCTTTCTTGTAGTATTATTCTATTTACTATTCAAGTGATAATCAAAGATTTCTTAATTGCAAATTCATTTATCATTTGGACTTAACTCATCTTTTATGAAAAAATTTTCAAACCAAAATTGTGTGATTTAATATTTCATATCAAGTTGGTTCATATTCCAATTTAAGTTTGCATTTCAATAAAATCAAATCATTTCAAGTTGGTTCATTCATAGCAACATTGAATTACTTGCTTGCTTCAAATTCTTGATTAAAGATCTTATTTCAATTTCATTTTAATATTAAAGTGAGCTCTCTTTTTTTGTTAATATTCACTTTCCTTAATATTGGTATAGTTTGGGTTGTGAGTGCAAAATTATTTTAAAATTGAGAGTTAGTTATTTGTATCTTTCCTTTTGCCTTGTCTTGATTTGTGTTGGGGTTGTACTTGCTTGTTGTAGGACTATACATGTTGGGTTGCACTTGCCCATGTAGGTATGTACTGTGCTGTGTTGTACTTGCCTGTAAAGGAGAGTACATGAGATTTGTTGTAATCTCATTTTGATTTAGTGAACTCTTAGTTTGGATTAATAGGTGTGGATGTAACTCAATTGTTAGGATTTGGTTGAACCATGTAAAAATCTTAATGTTCTCTTTACTTTTCTTTATTACTACTTATAATTGTTGTGGATAATTAAGAAAACTTTATTTGTAATTAATTTTTATAAAAAGCAAACAAATTAAGTTTTTAGTTAAAAATATTTTTAAATACCAAATTAAGCACCCCCTTTTCCAAAGACACTCTTGGGTGTCATAACTGCAAAACATAAATTAACCTAGATTAATTTAAATAAATTTAATTAAGATAAGATTATTAAGCATATGGCTCTACCAATCAAAGCCATAAAAGGATAAAATCAAATTTCCACACATATGACAATGATAATTTATCAAAATTTAAAATCATTTAATTTCAATATTCAAAAAAAAAAATTTAAAATTAAATAAATGAGAGAAATTATGACAATAATTTGGATAAACCTCACATGAATTATCATTCCAAAAATCATAGAAAATTCGGACAAAACAAAAATAGGTTTATGATTATGATATGAGATAGAAAATAAAAGGATAGGAGAGAGAAAAAGAATAACATGGATACTTCTTGAATAATTTTTTCTAATACAAAAATAAATAGATAATTAATGAGATCAAGAATGAAAATAATTGAATGAAGTGTGAAATAAATTTAAACTCATGGAAGTATTAAGATTATCCAAAAAGGATAATTCATTAAATAATTAGAAATGATGCAATTTTAAAATATAAAAAATATGCAAATGTTTAAATAAAATATTTAAAAATGATTAAGCCATTAATTTTATATTATTGAGCTCTTATTTGCTTTATTATTATAATTTCTAGAAAATTCCCAGCCAGTCCTAGTCTAATAGTGTTGACTTTCCCAATTTGAGTGAAGAACTTTGGTTTTAAGAATTTTCTACACTAGTTGAATTAAATTAATTAGTATCACTTAAATATATGTTTGTTATCATCAAAACCAATCTCAAATACAATGGGGGTTGAAAATAAACTTATAGCATATGGATAAGTACTTGCTCAAGAGGAACTAAATGATAGCTCTTAAAAGAAAAGGAAATGAAAAAGTATTGCTTTGTAGGTTGAAAATCCTAGTGATGACTCCACATGAAATTTTGAAGTGAATAGAGATGAATTTTTTTTTTTGTTCTTTGAAGGAATGGGAAATTTTCTTGAACAAGGAAGCAAAGGTATGAAAATTTTAAAATACATAAATTACAAATTAAGAAATCTCATCCAGGTGAAGGTGTAGTATGCTACTACTATAAAAAACTCAATCATGTGAATGGAGAATGTCCTAAGCTTGCAAATGTAAGCACCAAAAAGAAAAGGATGTCAAAAGAAAGAAATCCTAGAATGTAAAAAAAGTAGCATAAGAAAAAGAAAAGGCTTGATGAGCAAATTTAGATTCAGAGTATAGTCATACTAGCTACTTTTAAATAGGAGGCATATTTATGTCTTATGGTAGATAAAGATGTTTTCATTGAGGTATGTGATGACATTTCATATAAGGAATTAGATGATATTTTTAATGAATTAGTTGTTTAATCTTAATTGCTAAAAATAAAATATAATGTATTAGAAAAAGGAAGAAGTTTGGAATTGCATGTTTCTTCTCTAAAAGATGAATGTAATGAGTTCAAAATTAAAAAGAAATCCTTGATTGATCAATCTTTGTGTATTAAAAAATTAAAAAGAGAAAATGCTTTATTAAATGCAAAATGAGTTTATGACTTCATTTACATACTTATATTTTATCATGTAGAGCTAGCACATTTCATTCATTTCAATCAACTGATTATAAATATTATGCAAATATAAATATTTAGTGAAATTTCTATAACAAAAAGTATCATGTATCATTTGATTGTCATGCTTGTAGATCACAAGAATTTTCAAAATCTACATTTATTTAGTCACCAAAGTTACAAATAAAGCACACCCTATACAACGTATAACATATAGTTATATTGTATAATGTGGACACAAATATGTTTGAGTTTCAAAAGTTAACTCATGATTATTTCTTCATATACATGTCATCAAAGCAAAGAAATTATGTGGTACTTAGACAATGGGTGTTTAAGGCATATGATGGGTGATAAAAAAAATTACTACCTTAGAACCAATTGAAGATGAATTTATCATTTATAACGATAATGCTAAAAGAAAAATCATTGACATTGTATCCTTAAGTAAGAATTTTATCACTTTAATTAAAGTATTTCTTGTAGAAGGTTTGAAGCATAGATTGATTTCAACTAGGAAACTTTGTGATAAAGCTTTGTATGCTTAATTTCATACATTATATTATGTTATTAAAGATAAAGAGAATATTTTTTGATTGGCCATAAATATGATAATTTGTAATTGATTGATTTAAATAATTCACAAGGTGCAAATTTATATTTACTTTATTTTAAAAACACTTATAATGATGTTTTATTATGGTTAAGGACATTACATCACATTAACATACAATCACTTAATAAGATTGCTAGACTTGATTTAATTTTCAACTTTCACAAATTAAAATTTTATTTTGATTATGTTTGTGATCTATGGATTCATGGTAAGCATTCAAAGGATTCTTTTAAAGATAAAAATATTGACCATTAGAACTTTTACATATGAATTATTTGATCCTATTAGCATTATTAATTTATGTGGTAATTTTTATGATTTTGTGATTGTAGATAATTTATCTAGATTTACTTAAGTTATATTTTTTAATTAATAAAAATAATGGATTTGAGATTTTTAGAAAATTTGTCAAATACATTCAAAGAGATTGAATATATTTAACTAGTGGGATTCAATCTAATCTTAAAGCTGAACTTGAAATAAAATTATTTAAAAATTTTTATAATGAATTTCATATTATGTATAGTCTTTCTACTTTTAGAATCCCTTAACATAATAGTGTAATTGAAAAAATAGAATAGATTTTTAATTAAATTAAGTAAGATTCTATTGGATAATTGAATAAGACCATTCTATGAATTATTTTTTTTAAAAGAATCCTAAGATTGGTCATCTTCATGTTTTTGGATATAAGTGTTTTATTTTAAATAATGACAAAAGAATCTTTAGGTGAATTTGATAGTAAATCTAATGATAAAATTCTTTCAGGTTATTCTATTTCTAGAAGAGCTTTCATAGCTTTTAATAAAATAAAATTGATTGTAAAAGAATCTATACTTGTTATCTTTGATGAAATTTATGTTAAATCATTAAAGATGATGTTATTGATAATGAGATTGATGACTTTATGAAAATAAATATGTATGGAAAAGTTGTTGATTCTTTGCCTAAGGAATGAAAGTTTAATAAAAATCATCTTGAAGATTTGATTATAAGAGATCCATCCTAATGTGTTGTGACTAAAATATATTTTATGGATGTAATTAATCAATCAACTTTTTAATCTAATATTGAACCTAAATCTATTCATGATGCTTAAAATAACCATTATTAGATTATTGCTATAGAAGAAGAGTTAAATTACTTTGTAAAATTATGTTTGAGAATTAGTCCTTAAACTTCAAGATCAAAATGTTATTACTACTAAATAGGTCTTTAGAAATAAGTTAGATGACATAGGTTGTATTGTTAAAAATAAGACTATCTTAGTTCCATAGAGGTACACATGGGTTGGGAGAATAGATTTTGAAGAATTCTTTACAATACTATATGTTATTAGATTGCTCCATGCTTATGCACTTTTCATAGGTATTTTAAACTCTTTCAGATGGATGTTAAAAAGTGTAACCCTAAATAGATTTATTAACTAGTATGTCCTTGTAGAGCAACCCATAGTTTTGAGAGCATGGTTTTCTTATAATGTTTTTAGATTCAATAAATCTTTGTATGATTTGAAAAAATCTCTTCGAGAATGATATTATAAATTAAGTAATTTCTTTATTTACTATATATTTAGAAAAGGTACAATAGATAATATTACCCTATTCTTCAAAAAAAAAGGAGATGACTTTATTATTATACAAGTATATATGGATGATATTTTATTCAGAAGTACAATTAATTTTTCATGCTATGAGTTCTCATCTTTGAGATCTCAGAAGTTTAAAATGAGTATGACTTGGAGAACTTAACTTTTTCTTGTGTGTTAAAGTAAGACAACAAGAATGTTTATCAAACAAAGAACACAAATGTATTGATTGAAAGGTTTGGTATACAGAACCCCCACAAACTGCTCAACTAAATAAGAATTAGATAAGTGAGGCAAGCCTATTGAACAAATACTTTATAGAAGTATGATAGGTTCACTTTTATACCGTACTAATAGCAGTCTGGATATTATGATTATTGTTTGAGATTGTACTCACTTTTAGGCCAACCTTAAGGAATCTCATTTAACTATCATGCATATTTTTCATTACATGATAAGAACTTCTAGGTTAGGCTTATGGTATCTTAAAAATACATTATCATGTGATTTGGTTGATTATTTTGCTACTAACTTTACAGGTTATAAAATAGACAAAAAATTTATCAAACTCATATCAAAATTTAGGATCATCATTTATTTCTTAGTCCTCTAGAAAATATAATTTTGTTGCTCTGTTCACTACTTTAATTATGTAAGTATTTATAAGAAGTTGTGTTTCTTTATTTTTTTATTGAAGCAATAATTTGAAGACTTTGTGATGGAGGTGGGTGTCCTTTTTTGTGAGATTGAGAGTATTATATAGCCATGGGATTTTAGATTAATATTTAAATATATTCTTTAGATTTTTGTTGGGATAATGAACAGTGTAGTATTATTTGATAGTAGGAATACCTAAACTTGTCTAGTTTGGGCTTATTTAAAATATAACTTTATGGAATGAGCTTTAAGTGAGGTAAATGGTTAAAAATACTTGTGAATGTTTAAGTTAGGATATGTATTTATGATCTAGAGTAGTTGATTAAGAATTATAGGATTTAAGAGATTATTTTAGTGTAAAGATTGGGACAATATTATAATTAATGAAATAGAGGTATTATTGAGTGGAAATAAAGTAGGCTTATGGAGGAGAGTAGAAGGCTTAGTGGATAGTTGTAGATGATGTTTTCAGATAGGAGAAAGATAAAATTAAGTTATCTTAGATATTGGAGGTGAGTAAATAAAGATATATTGCACAACTAGCACTCCCACAGAAGATTGTGTTTGTCCTCCAAGATCTCAAACCACAAGAATAATTTAAATAACTTGTAATTAAGAGAACATCCCTTTCATTCCAGCAATGCATGGTGACAAGGAGAGCGAGTGGGAATCTTGAGGGACAACATTAATGTAGCTTATTATTTTTTCCCATCCTTCATATGACAGGATTTGAATTTTAAATATGTCATGCATATTATAATTTACAAAATGTTATATACAATCAATATCTTTCATATTACAATAATTATCTTGATTTTAATAAACATATTTGTTTTTTTAACTATTAGAAATGCAAATGTTCAGTGGAAACGGCTAGAGGAAAGCATTATTAATTTTTCTACAATCGGCCTAACTATCGAGGTTAAAGCTTGGCATTATTTTATTTTTGCCAAGTTGATGTTCGCTGGTAACATTTGTGAGGTAACTTAGGATAGAGCCATTTTGAATTATATAATTTAGAAGGGATTTAGTATAGATGCAGGGAAGGTTATTTATAATTCAATTTGTAATATTCTTTACGGTAGTACTACCCTAGGTTATAGTTATCCCTCTCTTATTATTATTATTTTTTTGTATTATGATTTGTGGTTGGGGAAGCTAATTGAAGAATTCCTTATAAAAAGAGCACTCCTGACTAAAGAACAATTGAAGGGTTTGGATCAAAAATGAAAGTAGGAGAAAGCTCATGTGCCCCTTTCTCCAAGTCCAAATCCTCCAAAACTTTAAATGAGTAACCCCAAGAAATTGGAGAAGTCTAAGAATTATGAAAAACGGTTGGCGAAAGTAGCTGGCAGTAACAAAATTTAGAAAAAAAAATTTGATCAACATATGGATTAACAACAATAACAATTTTCTTATATAATTTACAATCAGTATTGGTTCAAATATTTGAAAACAACTACTTTAATGTAGGCCCTAGTAGAGTTTTGTTTCCTATACTACCTCTTTATCACCCTTATGTTAGCATAGCCCACTAGAGCCAAAAAAAGAAGAGGAGGAGGATGACTATGACTACAAGGATATTTTTACCCTTTTTTGCTTTTTATATCTCTTGTTCTATTTTTTTTGATATTATATTTGGTAGATCTTTTAATAAAATTTTATTTTGTGATAAAGTTTTTATTTCATATTAATTGATATGGGACAACATGTCATAGCAATTTAGTTTTCCTTTTACTATTATGTAAGATGTTGTATTTTACTATTTTTGGTACATAGCCAATTTTTGTTGGGTTGATATGGGACAACACGTCCACAAAATTGGGGGTTTATAATAAAAAAAAGGCTTTTGAATTCTTTTTATTGAGCATCAACTATTAATGAATTATGAAGCTGACTTTCATAGGTATCCAAAAAGCTTTTTTATCTGTTCACCCTCTCCACTCCCTAGCCATATGTGTAGAATAATGTAGTTGGGATTAATATCAAGTAAGATAATTGGATCAAGTTAAAAACATGTGAAAGTACAATTTTTTATTTTAGTGATGCATCGTGATCATGGAGAGAAGGATGTTGCAGTGATTGTGGAGAAAAGTATGCTTTCACTTACCAAAGTGGAAGAGAGATGAAGATCTTTCACTCACTTTTAACTTTTTATATTTGGTGGAAATAAATTTCTCAAGATGGATACGAACCAATACATAATTAGCTACCTCATATTCCTTAAAAAAATTTATTTGTATTCATTTTTTCAGCATACTTAGCATTTTGTATTTTTAATTATTTTTTATGTCATCATGAAGGCTATGAAAATCACAAACAAATGTATATGTTGAGTCAGAAAATACATGAGTAGGCGTATTAGCTAGATCAATAGGCATTTTTAGGGTTGTATCCATAAACTATCTCGAAAGGTGATTTATGGGTTGTTCTAGAAATGTAACTATTATATGAAAATTCACACGTAGGTAATGTTAAATCCCAGTTTCTTAAATTTTTCTTAACTAAAAACTTTAGTAGATTTCCTAATGTCATATTGACTGCTTTCGTTTGTCTATTTTAGGATGAAATGCTCGAGGAGAATTTTAATTATGTTCCCATTAGTTTTTATAAGATTTTTCAAAAATAAGATACAAAATTAACGTCTTTATCATAAATAATAGTGAACAGTACTCCATACAACCTTGTAATTTCTCTAAAGAATAATCTTATTATTTGAGATGCATCATTTGATTTTGAATATGGTATAAAATGTGTCATCTTAGAAAATCAATATACTATTAGAAAATCAATCTATTACAATAAAGATACATGCCCACGTGGTGTCCTAGGTAAATTGAATGTGAAATCTATGGATAGGTCTTACAAAGGTCTAAAAAGAATAGGTGATGATGTGTAAATGTTTGTCCTTTGTTTAACAATTTTAGCTTGATGATAAGTGTAACATTGGGCTACTATATGCTCAATGTCTTTTCTTAGGGATGACAAATAATACCTTTGCTTAGCTAATGTCGAGTCTTTAATTTACCAAAAACTTTTTATATACCTCCTAAATATAATTCAGAGATAAGAAATTCTCTAAGAGAAATTTTGTAATTACATAATTGTATATCTTTGTAAAGATATTCATCTAAAATGATAAGGGAGCTATCAAAAGTTAAGGGCTTAGATTCATGCTCTAAGTATATGATATGAAAATTAAGACAAATTTTATAATCTTCATTAAAATTTAAAAATGTAGGAATTTTAAACTCAAAGAATCAAACCATTATAAATACTCTAGATTGAGTGTCTATTAGTTTATTTTCTATCCCAGGTTTAAGTTTAAACGCAAAGGAAAAGTCTTGAAGATATTTGACCCATTAGCATGCGTATAATTTAATTTATTTTGGGAGTTAATAAACTTTAAAGCTTGATGATCAGTGTTCAGAGTAAACTTTTTATGTAATAAATAATGCCTCCAATTCTTAAGAGTTTGAATAATTGCATAAAACTTAAAATCATAAGTGAAATATTTTTGCTTAGCATCATTTAATTTCATGATGAAGAAAGCTATGTAATGGTTTTCTTAACTTATAGTATTTCACTTATTTCAATACCTAATGCATCATAAGTCACTTCAAATACTTTATCAAAGTTAGGAAGTCTTAAAATAAGTAAGAAAGTCAATAGAGTTTTAATTCATTGCATGACTCTTTCAGCTTCTATGGTTAACATAAATTTGTCTTCATTTAGAATGTCCGAGATAGAGGCCACAACAATACTGAAGTTTCTTATAAACCTTCTACTGAAAGTTGCTAATCAATGGAATTTTCCAACATCCATAAAAGCTTTTTGGAGTGGGTCACTCAAAAATAGATAAATTTTTTTATGGGTTAACCTTTAGTCCTTTATTTCTTAAGGTTTACATTTAATTTTGCTGACCTTAACTTCTCTAAGATATTTTTAAATGATGTAGATGTAGCTTCTTATCTAGGATATATACCACAAAGAATTGATAAATAAAAAAGTTTTAAAATAGTATTCATTTGTCTCATGACTGTGTTAGGGGCATTTAAAAGACCAAACGACATGAGTTTTGAACATTATCTTTCATTCATCACCTTGTCTAATCCTTAATTGGTGATATCAACTTCTCAAATAAATTTTAGAGAATAATGATAAACCTGAAATAAGGTCTAACATGTCATCCTCTAAGTTTCATCTTTCTTAAGAGTTAAAAGAGCAGGTACAACACAAGGACTAGAACTTTCTTGTATAAAACCTTTCCTTAGGAGTTAGTCTACTTATCATTTTAACTCTGCATGCCTTATTAGATTCATCATATAATGATGTAAATTAGGTATTTGAGAAACATTACTCAAATCTATGACATCTTATATATCTTTTAATGGTAGTAGCTCAATAGATAAGTCAATGAATTCAGTAAATCAGTGAATTCATATAATAGATTTAAGACTACAATAGGTATGCTGGAATCTTTAGTATCACTTGATATTTCTCGAAAGTGTGAGATAAATAAAAAAGTATAGTCATTAAATTCTTAAACTGAGCATATAAACTTTAAAGTTATAATTTAAAATTTACAAATTCACATGTATGAGCTTGCATATTAGAAGTATTTTCTCTATTGTTGGATGGTGATATTGCTATCAACTAGATTTTTGCATTCCTCCCTGATATAATTTAGGTTGAAGTTCAGAATTTATTTTGTGTGGAGATGTAGGAAGAATTCTATGAGGAGGTATAATTAGCCTCTTTTCAATAGGCTTTACAATGAATAACTTGATTGTTTTCTCATTATGCTTGAAGATAAGTGTTTTCATTCCCATAATGAATTAATTAAAACCATAAAGCCAAAGTCTTCCTAATAAGATGAGAGCTATTTCCATTTGAAGAACATCACACCATATTTCATTATAGCTACCTATTTTAATTGGAATAAGACATCTATTAGTGATAGATTGAGATGTGTGATTTACACAATTGACTTGGAATAGTTTTGGGTGAGGTTTTGTTATAAAATTAGCTCTAGTGATAGTATGAGTTGATATAACATTCATAATACTACCTCTATCTATTACTAGCTTACACCTCTTCTCCTTACATAGAATATACATCAAGAAAAAAGTTTCTCTTTTGCCAATCTTTTTTCTCTAGAATTATTCATATACTTCGTAACTGATATTAGATTATCTATATTTAGCTCTAATTCATCATTAGATAAGGTGTATCATCATGTATCTCTTCAATATCCTCTTCTTCTTCTAAATCTTTCAAATCATATAAGAACATGATTTCTTCCCTACATGGGTTTTGCATATGACTCTTCTTATGAAATTTAAAGAAAACTATCTCTTTCATATTTTTAGAAGTAATTTTATTGGGTTATGGATATTAAATCCTCAAATGTGTTCATATACTCTACTATTGACATGGTCCTTGCTTAACAGTAGTCAATTATTCATGGAGTATTTTATAATGATTTCTAGGACAATATTTTACTTTTAGGATTACTTTCATTTCTATTGAGTCATAAGATTTCAACTGTATCTCTCTTCTTTAGATAAAATGTTATGCTAATAGATCTTTTCTTAACCTACCAGTTTCATTTTAGTAAATATTATTTGCTGGTAATCATCAATATGACACCAATCCAAGAAGCTATCCATTCAAGTTAACCAATCTAGAAATGTATTAGAATCATGAATATTATCATATGTTGGGGCTTCTAGCCTAATTTATTTTATCAATTCTTGTGATGTGTCATGGATTCAGAGATGGTCTTGTCTAAAGGAGTTCCTTAGATTTGACCCTCTCATAGGATACTCATCTCTAGGAAGTTCAATATTTTTCCTCCTATAGGCTATAAGTCATCTGGATGGGGTATAGTTGGTAGGGTTTGAAGCCTAGTACTCAATGTTTGAATTTGTGCGGTGAGTTCATGAGTAGGTCTTCTACCCTAGTGAATTTTCTTCACTTCTCATGAAAATCTCATCTTCTCATCCAGTTAAGTAATCTAATTGGTCCAAACTAACGGATTCAAGCGGCATGATGTAAGCACCAAAGATGCAATATGACACTCCAAATGATGATTTTAAATATGTAAAAGGTGAACTAAACTTAACACACCAAATGAGATGCACAAATTTTCAAATAACTAGCCTTCAGTAAACATAAATGAGCATGTGGATACTACAAAACAATAAACACACTTAGAAAAAAATAAACATAAAATATTTAAGAATATGATTTTGACTTTTATGAAAGGTTGGTATCTTGGTAGGCTATTTAGTGAACTCTCCCTTACTTAAGTTGTCACTCAAGTATGTTAGATTTTGGTGAAGTTAAGTAGGGAAAAGGCTAGGCTTTATAGTAAAAATGACTAGTTGGTAATAACACAAACTTTCATAAAATTATCTACCACATATGTTTAGCATGTATTTCCAAGTGAAATCACTAATTTTGTAAAGGGAATTACACAAAATTCAAAGTACATAACTAACATTGCTTGAATTTGATATGGATTATCTACAACAACATTCTTCATGCCTCCAAACCTTAGGCTCTTATACCAAAATTTAATGCAGTGCAATCATAGAGAGCAGGATGTCATAGTGGTTATGGAGAAAGAGATGATTCCACTCACCAAAGTGGAAGAGAGGTGAAGATTTTTCACTCATCGAAGTGGAAGAAATCTGAAGCTTTAATTACCCAAAAAGAATGGTAGCAACATATCACTAAATATCCTAGACTTATAGCCACCAAGCTCCAACCAAAGAGTTTTCACTCCAAAAGGCACACACAAAGATAAAAGTTTTCATTAGGGATATGCCCTTTGGGGAGAAAACTACCAAAATTTTTAAAAAAAGTTGGATCTATCATTTTGCAGCACTGTGGTGCCACAGTCTAGCATCTTTGTCCCCCAAACACTAAATACCATGATGTGCAACACCATGGCTGCCTAGGCCCCAAACCCTCACTTATGCAATTTAACACATTAACTCACATGTTTTCAAGCACAGCTCTTATAAAGAAAATAATAAGATCAAATATTCCCATTACTACATAGCACAACACACAAAACACAACTCCATAAAGTGTACTAAAAGTCCTTCTAAGTTTAAACTTTAGTTTAGGACCTTGTGACAAGTCATTTCCTTCTTTGATGTGCTACATCATTTGGCCCTTATAATTTCAATGAACTTTTCTTGGAACCACACAAATTTCAAGCTTAATCTTGAATCTTCCATCAGGCATGCTTGTTGTGATTGACATTTAAAGGAAGTGTATTTGGTTAGTTATTTGTGTTGTAATGAGCACTAAAATTCAAATGCAGAAGTATTTCTACAAACATAACACAAATGAATTTAAAGAAAATATAAAGAGGGAAATCAAACAATACATAGGCCATCAAAATTTATGTGGTTCAATTTCAACCAAACATGTGACTATGAGAGAAGAGAAAGGTTCAATCAAGTCACAATTATGATGTATCATGTGATGAAAAATTATAGACATTCTTAAATTCCTAGCACTCCTTCACTTTAAACAAATAAGAACCATAAGAAAAATCTTATATATAAAATTACTTTATCACAATGTTCTTCTTCTTCTAATGGCATTTGAAGGCATCAATCTTCTAATCTTATGGTTACTAGTACTATATATAAATTATAGATTTGAGGGAAAGATGCTATAATATAAACTCTAAAAATGTTGTTATAGTCACATGCTTTTGTTGAACATTAAAAGTAATGGATGACTACATGACACATTAGTGCTATAAATTTTGAGAAATCTCAATCTAACACTTAAGTTTAAGGTACTTCCATACACACAAAGTTTTTATATTCATGTTAACATGGTCCCATTCCTCAATCAGTGGAAAAATAAAGAAGTAAAAGAAGGATAAATAATAATTTAAGGTGTCAACAAGTCCAAAAACGAAGTTGAAGAAGGATAAAAAATAATTTAAGGTGCCAACAAATCTAAAATATTAGAGAGGGATAAAAAAGAACAAAAATAATAAAGAAAAGTGATTGTTGCATTTTATACATTAATTTATAATACTCCTAAATAGTTAGTATTTAAAGATTTATCAGAACACACGTAGTGATTTATTAATCATAACTAAAATAGCTATTAAAATTTATTTCTTTTCAATTCTCACCCATTCAAAAATAGGATTCCTCTCATTGTAAAATGAAAATAAGCCAAGAAAACCATGATATATTTTCAAGTCATGAAATATACTTTTGATTATTGGCAATAGTATAGAAATTGGGCAACAATTTAGCCACACTATATTCTTACAATTTGCTCTCACTAATTACTAAAGTTTTAAGCAAAATTTAGAGATTTAGTCATTAAATTATGATGTAAATTTTATATTTGAAAACATTGTTGTTGTTTTTGTGGTGATGTTGAGAAAATGTGGAGGTTAAGGAGATGATAGACCAAACAACATCCAAGAGAGATTTTGATGGAGTATTACAGAGAGAACGTCATTGCAGATGGAGGAAGAAGAAGTGTTTCACAGCCTTCCACTGACCAAAGTGGAACGGATGAGAGGAATTCCTACTCACCCAAGTAGAATGGTAGTGAAGGATCACTTAATCCTTTGATCTGCTGGCCACCAAGTTCCCACTAAAGAGTTTTTCACTCAAGATATCTCACACAAATAAGTCTACCCCTCCATTAAGTCAGAATAAGTGTTTATATAAGTACAATACTTTAAAGGATTTGTCTCTTAGGGAGTAGACTACCAAAAGCTAAAAAAAGTCATAACTTATCATTTCACAATGCTGAGATGCTAGCTTCTCTATCCTCAAATACTAGATATCATAGAATGCAGTGCTAAGGTGCTAAAAGACTACCGCCTAGGCACCGACTAACACCTATAAAAATTAACATAGAAACTTATAGGATTTCAATCACAAATGTTATACAATATTTAAATATAATCAAATACATCCACTGCTACATAATATAACACATTGGATATCAATATTAAATACCACAACACATAAGGTTTAATAAAAGTCTTCATAAGTTCAAGCTTTGGTTTGGGACCTTATGACAAGTCATTTTCTTGTTTGATGTGCTACATCAGATTCTGCTAGTTATAACTAGATTTTATAATGATAAAAGAGATGATAGAATTCAAAATAATTGTAGAGGTGATGGTTTTAGATTTGGATCTAAAATCAAGAAAGGAATCAGTAATGCTAGTGATGGAGATAGATTTAGAAAGATGTTTTTGAAATTATATTGTATACCCAAATGTAAGAACATGGACTTAGCATATAGACGAGCTTGAGAAGCACTTATTGATAAGCAGTAGAGTCAAAGGAAGGACTCACTCACCATCTAGAAGAACTTGCTTTATGTAGGAAATCACATGTGAGAACTCTCAAACATCTTCAGAGAACTTGCCTCATATAGACAACCAAATAGAAGGCTACCTTTAGCCAGGTGACTAACATTAAAAGACTTGCTTACCATGGATAATAATAGAAGAACTCATAATAATCAAGTGATCACATTAAATGACTTGCCACTATAACTCGCCACTCAAAAATGGAACTCACACAAATTTTAGAAGTATGAGCGAGTATTTTCAAATTATATCCAACTTATAGTGTCAAGTAACTAATATATATATATATATATATATATATATATATATATATATATATATATATATATATATATATATATATATATATATATATATATATATATATATATATATATATATATTGTAACCATCCCCTAGATTTTTAAACGGTGAGAAATTTGAGGGGAGAAAACCATTATTTATTTATTTTTGAGAAGAAGGAAGTTGATTCTTGTACTTTGACCCCCACTTGTACTCATTTTTTAACATACTAGATCTTTACTTTTTATGTTCGTTTAATCATGTATGCTCTTGCCCTACTTCTTTTATGCCAAGTAAGGTCTTGTATCACTTTATAGATAAATTTAGATTCAACTTATTTTTTGGTACAATGAGCATGGAAGATGTCTTGGATAAGAAGTCAAACACCCAACAAAGTAAGTCTATTAAAATGAGACAACTCAGTGCTATGGGGCTAAACATGCAATAATTTGTTGCATAATAAGACTTAAATGATATGGAGGACTAGAACACTCATATGGTATATATGCCTATAAAGAAAGTGAAAAATGAAGGTGCAAAGACTAGCGAGAATTAAGGGTCATTAAGCTTAACAATTGGTTAGACTCACCACCATAGGCGAGAGAAGGTTATTTGGGAAGAGAAGGTTATTTGGGAAAGATTAATAAATGGTACTCCCATCTCCAAAGAAATTTCCAAGGCACATCCTCTATTATTTTAAATTCCTAACCTAGAGTCTTAAAATGGATGCATCAATCTTATTGATCAAATAGTCATCACATATGTATCCATTAACATGTATTCTTAATGGATCTCAACTACTTACTATTCTTCCCTCTTCAATATCTACATATTTCTCTAGGCATTTCTTCTCTAGTTATAAATAAAATAATTCATTTTTTACTACTCAACTTACAACTATAAGATTACCTCTTATAATTTTCTTCCCATAAGAATGATCCCTGGCCTTTCTTTGTTTTCATTAACAACCATAAGCTAACGATAATTTTTAAATTTTAACTTTTACAAAAGTTTTTAAAAAGTAGGATAAATCACAAAAGTATATTGATCTTCATCATCTATAATCACATTATACCATCTTACATGTAAAGCAAACAAAAAAAAACTTCCTTTTGATTAAGTTTTTTCGAAAAATTTTATTCAAATAAAAGGACTCTAACTTATGCTTAAACCCTTGCATCATATTTAAACCTAGAAATCTTTAATACCTTGTTCTTCAAACAAAAATTAAATCATCAAAAGGTTTTCTTCAATAAAATCTATATTAACTTTTGTGATGTTTATAAATGTAGTAGGACACCACATAGATCTTAGGTGGTATTTATTAAAATGATCGAGAACTGCATCAAGGAATGAAACAAATTTTGAGAGATAGAATTATCACTCTACAATAAACTTATGGATTTGCTTTTCAAAAATAGCCAAAAAGAAACCACTGTTGTGTTTGGCTACCAGCTTTTTGGTTACTTTTTTAAAGTTTTGTGGTGAAAAGCTATTTTGAGAACCAAAGCTATTAGAGTGTAGTGGCTATCAGAAAGGTAAAATTTAAATTTTTGAAAAAAAAAATAATTGTAATACACACAATAGCTTTTCAAAAAGATATCTTCCCCACAATAGCTTTACAACTAGCTTTTCAAAAAGTTATAACTACCCCAAACAAACCCTTAATCACCTAATAAGAACTTTTAAGGCCTATGGGTCCACATGTACCATAGACGTTTTCTCTATCTTACATGGTTAAAGTAAGATAGCTTTTATTTTAGATTGGGTTATAAGTTTATCATAAGGGTAAACCATCATAGTTAATTACATCCTAAAATATGTAATTCCTATAAATAAACTTTAGATTAAAGTGTTCAACTAATATCTATAAAGATTTCAAAGTTTAAGATTAAAAGAATGTTCAATTTAGAAAATAAATGGGAATAATCAAATATGAATAGTTCTTTTTAAACTCTATAGGAGAATAAATCGATAGTGTTTCACTACTAAGAAGCCTTGTAAATATTCCAAAATATCATATAGTTCGGCTTTATATATTTGAAGTAAGATTTATCTATGTTTGAGTTAATAATTTATTAGAATGCTAAAACTTTTATCCTAACAATACAAAACTATGGGACCACGAAGCTAAGAGGTGACGATTTATGCTCATAGTAAATGTGAACATGTAACCTCAGATCCAATAACTATTAGTACTTCAAGATTAACTAGAGCTCATCTTATTCTAATCATGGCAATGGGATACAATGACACATTCTCACCCAAGAATATGAAGTTATCTCAACTCTCATAAACTTATTCTCTACCTAGATGGGTCACCAGCCAACATCACCTACTATTTAAAACCATGTGGCCAAGTCTCATGTGAATGTAAGATAGCTAGGTTATTATTTATTAAAAAAGGACTCTAAGAATCTAAACTCATTACTTAAACTCTAAGATCATGATTGGTATGAGAATGCTCCTAACTAATGCAATAAAGATTTTCTTAGCTTTCATGGATTTTAGACTCTCAAATTTAACTAAAACTTGGGTAGTTTAGTATGCCTACATCCATGATGAAATTAAGTTATGGGTTAAATTAGTGAAATGAGGTGTTCTTCACTTAAGGGTGGTTCTTGGATACAAATCTATCTATAGGCTAAAGCAGACTTGAGTCCATGGGGCCTATACTCATCTCTTATACTACCTTAACACCAAAATATATCTATAGTCTGATACCCTCCGCTCCACCCCCCACCACCCCACCCCAAAACAAGAATGGTTCTTTTCAGTCTCTAAAGGATAATAAGTCGATAGTGTTTCGATACTAAGAATCCATCTAAATACTCCAATATATCCTATAGTTGGGCTTTATAAGTGAGATTTATCTATGTTTGAGTTAATAATTTAGTAGAGTGCTAAAACTTTTATCCCAACAAAATAAAATTATGGGAGCACCTAATAGGTGAGGACTTATACTCATAGAAAATGTGAACAAGTAGCCTCATATCCTATAACTAATTGTTCTTCAACATAAACTAGAAGCTCATCTTATTCTAATCAAGGATGTGGGATATAATGACACGTTCTCACCCAAGAATATAAAGCTATCTCAACTCTCTTGAACTTATTATTTGCTTGGATGGGCCACTAGTTAATAAAACCTACTATTTAAAATCATGTGGCCAAGCCTCATATAAATGTAAGATAGTTAAACTATTATTTATTAGGGAATGACTCTAAGAACCTGAACTCACCCCTTAAACTCTAAAATCATGATTGGTATGTGAATTCTCCTAACAAATGAACTAAAATTTCTTCATCTTTCACAAATTTTAGACTCTCAAATTTAACTAAAACTTGGGAAGTTTATTATGCCTATATCCATGAGGAAATTAAGTTATAGGATAAATTAATAAAATAAGGTGTTCTTCACTTAAGGGTGGTTGTAGGATCCAAATCTATCTATAGGATGAAGCAGACTAGAGTCCATGTGGTCTGTATTCATCTCTTGTACTACCCCTACCACAAAATCTTTCTATAACATCATACTCCCCACCCCACCCCACTTTATAATATCTAGGGATAGGGGGGTAGTACAAGAGAGAAGTAAAAATAATGCTAATTTAGTATAAAAATGGGGACTAGCCTTGACTTGAGGCAAGTATTTATTGACGAGTGGCCTAGGACCTAATTTAATATGTTTGTTATTCTTAGTTTAAGGGTGTATCAAACTTGAGTCACTCTGAGCTGACCGTTCTTCCATTAATACTCTCCTTCCACATCCATGTCAGTCTTCATGTTGTTGACACCCATGTTCCTTCTTTTGACTTACTTCTTGTGCTCACAAAGCATATAGTTAGTCTTTAAAATTTGGAAAACATACTTATTTTGGGTATATATTTAGCTCATTTCTCTTCTTTGCAGAGATGACTCATAAAAATGGATAGAAGAATAAAAAGTTAATTAGCTCATAGTAAATTCTAAATGAAAAGAGAATCTTTCATTAAATGTTACATAACCTTTTGACTAGGTTCAATCCTTCTAACATATCCTCAACACTTTAAGCTATAAAAGGAACCTTGTTCTTTGTGGAAAATTTTATTGGATTTTCTATTGGCGGCCAAAGATACACTTCTTTTTTTGTTGAGTTTTTTTAGTTTCCAACTAAATACATATACTCGCCATGGAATCTAACCTTGTGGCGATATTGACTCTTCAAAATTGTTGTTTGAATTTTGAAAATGCTAAAGAAGTTGAAGAAGCCAGTGAAACTCACCACTATTCATGAAGTGGAGATGAGTTCTTCTAACACCTCTGCCCATAAAATTGTGATTGCTCCTGCAAGGGTAGTGTGGCTAAGTCTTTGACTGAGGCTAGTATTCTTCTAGTGAGAGGGGAGAGTTTGCTAGAGGAGGAGGCCATCGCTCCTCTTGTTTACCATAGGAATGTAGTGGTGAGGTGGATGGTGGTTACCTCACTTATGACAAGAATTATAGATGAGAGTTATGCTGAAGTAGAATTCATTATGTTCCACTTCTAGACTTTATGCTAGCATTGAACTACTTATGGTGTGTGTAGGAGGAAATAAAGGGTGATATTGGGTGTTCGGTGGCTCTTTAGATTATTCCCATACGACTAGGTAGTTCTGAAAACTTAATCTATATTATCATGGAAAATCTACTAGGTCATTGTCTAAGTGAAGTGGAAGGTTTTTTGTTTGAATAATGGCTCCATTCTCTAAAGATCCAGCCCATTGGTGATTAACTTATTGAAATCCCTTTAACCATTTTTGATGAGTTTAGTTTTTTTCAGGGACAACGCCCAACCAACCAAACGTTGATCTTGGTGTGGCAAGTTTTGCATTGACAGTGGGCCGACCTCACAAGGAGCGCCAATGGAGATGCTTGCCTTGTCTACCAGAGTCGAGATCAGCTTCACATTAGCCAAAATTTAGGAGATGTTGATAAGTTTTCTTCCTCATAGTAGAAAGTCTGAGAGGAACGAGTCTGCTTCCCCAAAGGAGGAAAATGTGAGAATGGGCCACAGGTGTTTATAAACTTGATTGAGCTAATGAACCTGCGTGAGAAAGTTATCATTCTAGACAAAGATCTAAATTTGTTAAGGTAAAAGTTTTGCTAGCTCAGGTCCCTACTACAGGTGAAGTCATAGCATTTGAGGCTACCAAAGTCGAGTTTCAAAGAGACATTACAATCATGAAGATAGAGTTGACATTTTTTCAATGCTTATCAAAGACAAAAGGGTCTTTGGGTCTTCCCTCTTTATCACCAGCACCAACTTCATGTTTGAATAAATGTGGGAGAAGGGAAAACTCGATGAGGAGTGACACTCGAATCCCATTGTAAAGCAATTTAAAAAATAGTAGCGGGGTTATAGCAAGTGCATTTGTAATTTTAAATTTCTTTGAAATAAATATTTAAAGAAAAGTCTACCTCATAATCAACTTTTTATTTTTTTGAGTGTTGTTCCATTTTTGATGATCGTGAGTGAGAATTCAATAATTACATTTGTCTTTATATGAACTAATTAAGATTTCTACAAGATTATTGTAATTATTTCTTTATTAAATATTTGATGTGATGTCCATCTTACTAAACCTTACTTTTCATGCCTATAAATATAATTTCATCATAAGTCATTGAAACTTTATTGCAACTCTTCGTAGAGTGAGTAATGCTCTTGTTTGAGGGGCTAAGCTAACCAAGTCAAACGAGTTATGCATCTTGCTAAGCCACTTTGTACATGGCTTCAGACTTCCTCTACCTCATGAATGGGCATATATTCTAAAGTATTATGAGGACATCCTACTCAGATCTATCCAAACTCAATGGTGAGTATAACCACCTTCCTGATGATGTTTAGGGAAGAATGATTGCCATAGAGCCTAAATCTTTTTTACCACATTGTCACTATGAATGGGTACAACGATGGGATTATTCAATTCTAGATAGTCCTACTAAGAATTTGCATCCTTTCCAATAACATTAAGAAGTTGAGATCCAAGCTCTTGTTCATTAAGAGCTTGACACCTTGACCAATGCCTACTATTCCTACCACCTTCTTAGTAAGTAAGGTAGTCGACCCAACGATAAATGCTCAACTGGAGAAGGTGCTAAAAAAAGTGAATGAAGAGACTTTAAATATCAGTCACTATCGTTTCCACATTTGAATTGCCAATTTCTTCTATGGTAAGTATCACTTGGTAAAACATATAAGAATCAAGACTTAAGATAAGATTCTTAGATGTCTTCCAAAAGAATGGGATGTTAATGTAAAACTTATTATTGAAGATAAGGATTTATCTACTTATGCACATGACTAGCTTTTGGGTTCTTTGATAGCACATGAATAGGTTTTTGTTCAAAGGGATAATATGGATAACTCAACAGAATGGAAGAAAGAGAAAGGAAAAGCAATTGCATTACTAGTTGATGATAGTGATGAGCCTTACACCTCAAGTTTAGAAGAAGATAATGATAAGGATCCAAAAGGCTTGGGAACTTGCTAAGGACAAAAGAATCAAATTATACAAAATCTAAAAATTATAAATTTCAAACTAAAATTTTTTTATAGGTGAAGGTATCATTTGCTACCATTATAAGAAGCTTGGACACATAAGAGGTAATTGTGTAGAACTTCCTGATTCAAAGAAAAAAGAGATTGATGTGGAGAGAAGGATAAACATTAAGGAGAAAAAGTACCATAAGAAGAAGAAAAAAGGCTTTATGGTCCAATCCAAATTTAGATGAATTAAGTACAAATTCATCCAATGAAGAGGTCAACATATATCTTATGGCAAGAGAAGAATCTGAGTTAGATTCTCAAGAAGAATATAATGATATATCTTATGATGAATTAGATGATGCTTTTAATGAGTTAGTAATTAAATATATAAAATTTAATAAAAATATAATAACATAGAAAAAGAACATAAAAATTAGATATGCATTTTTATGAATTAAAAAAATAATGTGATAACTTAAAAATAAAAATAATTCTTTATTAGATCATTCCTTACTTGTATGTAAACTTGAAAAAGAGAATATATTGTTAAAAGAAAGATTAAAATTATGTTTTCAATCACAACTTCATTATAATGCTTCATCAAGTAGAACCTCTAATAAAAATCATTTGCATTATACAAATCTCACTCATATATCACATAATTATCATGTTAAGCCATATGCAAACACTAATGTTTGGTACAACTATTATGGTAGAAAATGATATATTTCGTTTGATTATTGTGCATGTAGATTACAAACCACTAAGAGATCATCTTATGTATGGGTTCCAAAAGATAGAACCACTGCACAAACAAACATGATAGATAATATGCTTCAAATTTTGAATGTGGACCCAAACATATTTGGGTTCCAAAAGTTAACATGTGATTTTCTTTTGAAGGAATTCCTTCAAATCAAAATCAAAGAAGGAATGTGGTACTTAGGTAGTGGATGTTCAAGACATATGACAAGTGACAAGGATAAAATCATAACTTTAGAATCAAGTGATGGAGGATATGTTACATATGGAGACAATGTGAAGGGAAAGATCATTGACATTGGTTCTATATGTTAGAATTTTATCACTTTATATAAAGTTATTATAGTAGAAGGATTAAAATATAATATAATTTTTATTAGTTAGTTATATGTTAAAGATTTGAATGTATAATTTCAAGCATCAAATTGTGTTATCAAAAATAATGAATACATTTTATTAGTAGGACATAGAAATAAAAATATTTATCCCATTGATTTAGATAGCTTTCATGATAAAATTTTGAAATTACTTTATTTTAAAATCACTCATGATGATATATTGCTATGCATAGGAGGCTCTATCATATGTTAATACACACTCAAAATTTTTTTGCTAAACTTGATTTAGTAGTTGGATTGCCAAAATTTAATATTCATTCAGATTATTTTTGTGATCATGTGTTTATGGTAAATATTCTAGAAGTTCATTTAAAAGTAAAATATTATTTTCACTTCTAGACCTCTAGAGTTGTTGCACGTGGATTTATTTAGTCTAATTAGCCCTACTAGTGTAGGTGGTATGAATTACGATTTTATGATTATAGTTGATTTCTATAGATATACTTGGGTTTTATTTGTAGCTAATAAGGATGATGTTTTTGGTAAGTTTAGAAAAGTTTTTAAAATATATTCAAAGAGAATAAGGTCTCTTGATTGATAGGGTTCAAACTGACCATGGTGTTGAATTTGAAGACAATTCATTTGAGGATTATTATGATGAACATATGATTTGACATAATTTTTCTACACTTAAAACTCCACAACAAAATGGAGTAGTATATAGAGAAAAATATAATATTAATTGAATTAAGTGGATCTATACTTCATGAGTATAAATTGCCAAAATATTTTTGGACATAAGTTGTAAATATTGCGTATTATGTGATGAATATGATCTATTTGAGACCAATTTTGAAGAAGACCCTAAATGAATTATTTTTTGAAAAGAAACCTAAGATTGAACACTTTCATGTTTTTGGATGTAAATGCTTGATTTTGAATATTGGAAAAGAGTCCTCAGGTAAGTTTGATTGCAAATCATCTGATGGTAATTTCTTAGGATACTATCTTTTTAGCAGAGCTTATAGAGTTTTTAATAAGAAAAAAATGATTGTTGAGGAATCAGTGCATGCTATTTTTGATGAAAACTAATTGATCCAATTATAAATGAAGTGATTAATACGGTGGTTGATGATTTTAAAATATATTTTGGAAGATAAATTGGATGATTCATTGCTTAAAGAATGGAAATATAATAAAATAATCCAAAGGAATTGATTATAGGAGATCCTTCAAAAGGAGTTATGACTAGAAGACATAGAAAAGAGGTTCTAGATCATTCAACAATTTTGTTAGAGATTGAACATAAAAATTTAGAAGAAGCATTAAAAGATAACTTTTGGATTAATGCTATAATAGAGTAGTTAAATCAATTTGTAAGAAATGATGTTTGGGAATTAGTCCTAAGGCCCTAAGATCAAAATGTCATTAGAACAAAATGGGTCTTTAGGAATAAACTAGATGACTTAGATTATACTATTAGAAATAAGGTTAGGTTAGTTGTACAAAGGTACACACAAGTTGAGGGGATATAATTTGAAGAATATTTTGCACTTGTAGTAAGACTAGAGGCCATAGGTTATACATTACTTATGCTTGTTTCAGATATTTTAAACACTTTTAGATGGATGTCAATGTATATTCTTGAATGAGTTTATTGACCAAGATGTCTTTGTAGAGCAACTACCTAGATTTGAGAGCCTTGATTATCCCGATTATGTATATAAATTAAAGAAAGCTTTATATAGTTTGAAATAAACCACTCATGCTTAGTATGATAAGTTATGTTTCTTTTCTTTTTTTTTTTGATAAACCATAGATTTAAAAGGTAGTGTAGATACCACCTTTTTCCTTAAAGAATATAAATTATGATTTGATTGTGGTACAAGTTTATGTTGATGATATATTATTTAGAAGTACAAATGAATATTTATGCTATGAGTTCTCATTTGTGATGTTTAAAGTGTTTAAAATGATTATGATGGTAGAACTTAATTTTTTCACGGATCTTCAAGTCAAGCAACAAAAAAATCGCACCTTCATCTATCAAACCAAGTATACAAATGAATTGCTTAAAAAGTTTGATATGAAGAGATTCAAATCTAGCAAAACTCATATGAACCCATCTACAAAATCAGATTTAGATGAATTAGAAAAAAATATTGATTAAAAACTTTTATAGGAGTATGATAAGTTCACTTTTATACTTTGCTGCTAGAAGGCCTGCTATTATATTTTTTGTTTATTTGAGTGCTCATTTTCAAGTCATCCTGAAAGAATCTCATATTATAGCAGTCAAGTGTGTCATTTAATATTTCTTAAAAATTGTAAGTTTAGGTTTGTTTTTTTCATGATTTGGTTGTTTATTCTGATCTTGATTTTGTTGGATGCAAAGTAGATAAGAAAAGCACATTAGGCGCATGACAATTTTTAAGATCATCACTTGTGTCTTGATCCTCTAGGAAATAAAATTTTGAAACTTTATCTAATGTTGAGGTTGAGTATATAGCTGCAAGTAGATGTGTTACTCATGTCTTTTAGTTAAAGCAACAATTAGAAGATTTTAGAATTAAGAAAGATCACATTTAGCTCAGTGTGACAACACTAGTGCCATTAGTCTAGCCAAAAATCTTATCCAACACTACTAGACCAAACATATAGAAATTAGGCACCATTTTATTAGGGATCATATCCTTAAAGGTCATGTTAATATAAATTTCATTAGTACTAACTTACAATTTGCTGATATTTTTACAAACCTTCACTAGAAGAATGTTTTTATACTTTAAGACACATGCTTGGAATATTAGATCCTAATATTTAAATTATAAATAGTTTGTTCTTTATTTTGACTGATGCCCAAAGGGAAGAAGGTAATATATTGGTTAGTCTTAAGTTTATTCCATGCATATATTTAGGGAGAGCATCATTATTTATATCTTGTTCATAAATTTTATTTGAAAGAGGAGTATTTTTTTAATTTTGAAGAAAGGTCAATTTGCATATTCATCAAAAAAAAAAAAACAACCTAAGTGTGTCATTATAAAAAAAAAAAGGGAGAGATTGTTAGCTCTATGAGCCTCATGTTCAATTCTATTAAATTTGATGATAAAAAATATATGCTTGGATATTCTGATATATGTGTTAAGTATTTTAGATACATTGATTTCGAAGATCCACAAGATTGCTAATTGCATATCCAATATATCTCATAATATAGGTTTGATGCAATTACAAGTATGGATGAATGAAAGATAGATGAAGATGGATAGCTTGGGAGATCAAGATATAATATTATAGGTAATGTGCATTTAAAGCTATCTTAGAGGTCCGTATGAGTTCATTGGCATGAATTGATTTGCTCACAATTTAACATATTATTTTAATTATGATAATGAGTTTAATTTATATAAATAAGTCAACCTTATCTAATTTTCATTCGAGTTCATAATATTAGAAATATTTATATGCTTCATACATAATATTTAAATTATCAAAATAATAAAGGATAATTAATTATGATTATTGAGTGTAACTAATTAATATATTTAATAAAATTAAAACTTTTATGATAATTAAAATTTGTAAGATCATATCTAAATTATATCATAATTTTTAAATGTCATATTTCAAAATTATTAGTAATACATGAAAATTAGTTTTCCAGTAAATGTCACTTTGTAATCAAAGAATTTTGATCTCATTTTATCTCCAGAAGATTACTTGAATTTTTGTAATCAATTTGATAGGTTATATGATCCACTACGGATTAAAATTGAACTTATTATGGTTTTTTAAACATGAGCAAATTTTAATATTGAATGCATGCTATGAGTTTTGAATATATTAAGAGTCTTCTTTGATTATTTTTGACTTGCCTATGTGACTAGCCATTTTCTAGTTATTTGAACTTGTTATATATATTTAATATAAATTATTTTTTATTAAATATTATATTATTATTATATAATAAAATGATGTTAGAATAATATATTTCTTTGAAATAAGTCAAAATGACCTTCTTGCTTATAAATAATTTTCATTCGCTTCATGAAAGAATTGATCTTTGAAATTCAAAACTCTCCAACAAATCAAAAAGAAAACTTATTAGAGTTCCCTTCCAAGTGTTCTCTAAATATTACAAGAAAAATCCTTGGTTCTATTGCTTCAACATCTTTAACTAAGTAAGATTTCTTAAATTACTTGAGTTTATTTTCTTGATCTTGTTATCTTTTAGTTGTTCATACTATTTTCAACATCTATTTTCTTTTTTTAATATCTTTACTTTTTGGTGGATTAGTCTTTGGATATCAAAGTTTCTTCAATCATTTTTTTGTAAAAAAACTTTTATGATGGTTAGTAGGATTTTTTTATCTTGCTAAAATTTTTATCTTCTTGCAAATATCTTTGGTTTCTTGAAATATTTATTCATTAATCTTATTTGGAAGATCATCTATCCGTAGATCCATTTTGGAAGTGTATTTCAAGCATTTAAAATTAACTTATTGTGCTAAAAACTACTTTCATATTAGCTAGATCTTTCTTTTTAATTAAAAACTTATCTAGTTTACTTAGATCTATCATATAATAATTTTATTTAAGTATTTTTTTATCATTTGCGTTAATTCAAAGTATCATTTTGACTACAAAAATAAATTATTTACTATAATTTTAGGGTATGTGCTAGATCTATTATATATCAAATTTCTTCATCACAATATAATTTATAAATAGTTAAATTATTTTATTTGGCATTTTTCATTTCATTTCAACTAATATCCTTTTTTTTAAATATTTTTTATCATACAAAAATTTCATATGATTTACTATTTTTATTATTTCATGATTTATAAAATGTTTTTGATGGAAAGTTAAGCATTCTTACACTATTATATACATACTAGTTATAATTTCTCTTAAACTTAATATTATTTTTTGTTTAAATTTCTTTTAATATGTAATAGACTATTGTAAGTTTATTTTAAAATTATTTTTATATTAGTCTATAAATTTAATAACATAAACATCCTAGTAAGATCATTTTAAAATATTCATTTTATCATTTCTTATCAAATTTAAGTGAGCATTCTATTATGTCAAATTTGTAAGTTGTAAAGTGATCATTTATAGGTTATGAGATCACTTTTTAAATTAGATAGCTTGGTATATTTGTGAAAGATATATTTTATCAAAATTTGTTATTTTATAAATTTCTTTTTGTGCTTTAAAATTTGTATTAAGGTTGTACTAGCCCCTTTGTAGAAGATTATACTCACCCCATTATAGGAGAGTAGGGTTTGTAAAGAATTTTACATTTAATAGATTCATAGCTATGAGTGGCTAAGCGTCTAGACATATGCTATTTTTGGGGTTTGATCGAACCATATAAAAATTGTGTGTCTATTGTCTCTTTTTTTATTATACTTTATTTTTACATATTATGAATTATAGCTTGTCATTGTAAAATTTAAAATTAATTTTCTACAAAAAGTTAAATATTGAGATTTTAACTTTTAAATTTTTTAAATAACGCCCAATTCGCCCCAACCTTAGGGCAAATCTGAGTCTAGCAAGTAAAGAATCATATCCTAATTAGTTATTCATCAATTTGAAGCTAAACTTAATGGACTATGTTAAAGTGATTCATGTTGGGCTCTTTAGTATTATTCCTGAACTCATGCCATGTTTGTCGATTAACCCATCCACTATAACTATCATTGCGGCTCTTAATTGATTGGGATTTTTTGTGAGCTGCATAAATTATTGAAAAAATTGGTGAGTGTTTGAATTTTAATCATTATTTGAGGTGAGTAGGATGTATCTAATTCATTTAGTTTCAACGACTATTTCAATAATTTTCTAGAGTGACCAGGTTTAGCAAGTATATATTTGTGTAGATTATTAGTGATGACTTGAATCGAGTGTACTTGAAAGTATGGTCAAAGTCATCATGCTAAAATAATGAGTGCAAGAATCATTTTTCTATTATTGGATACTTTAGCTCAGCACCTCTCAAAGATTTACTAACATAGTAGATGGGCCATTACTTTTCAACTTCTTCCTTAATGAGAATAAAATTGATAGAATCTTCTTTAACTCTGAGGTAAAATAATAAGGTTTCTCCTTCTAGAGATAGCAAGGCAAGTAGGTTCTTCAAGTCATAGAAAACCTTCTTACACTCTAGAGTGCACTCAAACTTCTTGGATCTTATAAGAACCTTGAATGGTGAGCAACATTCTATAGCTCTAGAAATAAATTGATTTAATTTATCAATCACCCATTGAGTTAATGTACCACTTGTACCATTCTCAGCAAAGGCATCTCAATTATGGCTTTTACCTTTATACTCTCAAGTGTAATGTGAAATCACAAAAAATTACATGACCCATCACCAAAATTGCACTTAAAAGGATTTAATTTCATGTTATATATTTTTTTCATGGTGTCAAAAGTCTCTTTAATATATTTGATATGATGTGCATGAAATTTGGTTTTAACCTACAAATTGTCAATGTGGAGTCCAACATCTTATTTTCCTCCTTGAACACTCAATTCACCATCCTCTAGTAAGTCGCCCTAGTGATTTTGAGCCCAAAACGTATAACTCTATAACAATAGAGTCCTTCCCAAATGATAAAGGATATTTTATTAGAATAAATTTGATGCATCTGAATTTGGTGATACCTATAAAATGCATCAAAAAAGCTCATGATAGAATATCCCATAGCAGAGTTAATGAGTGCATCTATTCGGGGAAGGGGATATCCATCTTATTAACACATAGAGTTTAAATTGTTGAAGTTGACACACATCCTTCATTTCCCATTGAACTTCTTCACCATGATCACATTTGATGCCCATTCGAGGTATTGGACTTCCCTAATGGATATTTTTTTAGAATAAATTTGATGCATCTGGATTTGGTGATACCTAAAAAATGCATCAAAAAAGCTTATGATAGTAGTTGATGAGTGCATCGTGGAAGGGGATATTTATCTTATTAACACATAGAGTTTAAATTGTTGAAGTTGACACACATTCTTCATTTCCCATTGAACTTCTTCACCATGATCACATTTGATGCCCATTCAAGGTATTGGACTTCCCTAATGAAATTAGCTTTAAGTAACTTGGTGATTTTATCTTTAATAGGTTTGATGAGTAATGCCACAACCTTCCTTATTTTTTGCTTGATAGTATAAGCATCTTTATGAAGATTAAGGCGATGACAACTGACATTGATGTCAAATGCATGGCATCTCAATTATAGTCCAGGTGAATACTTAAAATAAAATAAAATAAAATAAAAAGTAAAAACCTAAACCTAAAAGATAAATCTAAAAATAAATAAAAAATAACACATAAACCATAAACTAAAAAAAACTAAACCTAAAATAAAATTAAAATAAAAAAATAAAATAAACAAAATAAAATAAATCTAAACCTAAATGAAAATAAACTAAACTAAAATAACCCAAAACCCTAAACTAACCCTAAACCCTAAAAAAACCTAAACCTAAACTAAATAAAACCTAAAAATAAAATAAATAAATAAACCTAAACCTAAATAAAATAAAAAATAAGATAAAATAAAAACCTAAATTAAAACTCAAACCTAAACCTAAACCTAAAAATAAAATAATACAAAAAATATGAACTAAACAAAAATAAAATAAATAAAAACCTAAACTAAACAAAAAAAAGATAATAAAATACACCTAAAAATTTAAAAAACTAAAATAAAATAAAAACTAAACCTAAAAAAAAACTTAAATTAAAATAAAATAAAAACTAAATAAAAACTTACACCTAAAAAAACCTAAAAATAAATAAAAAATAAAACCTAAACCATAAACTAAAAAAATATCCTAAACCTAAAATAAAAATAAAATAAACCTAATAAACTAAAATAAACTAAAATAAAATAAATAAAACCTAAACCTAAACCTAAAAAAAAAACTAAAGCTAAACTAAATATAATAAAATAAACTAAAAATAAATCTAAACCTAAACTAAAAAATAAAACCTAAAAATAAACCTAAAATAAAAACCTAAACTTAATCCTAAAAATAAAAAATAAAACCTAAAGCTAAAAAAGAAAATAAAAATAAAACTAAACTAAAAAATAAACCTAAACCTATACCTAAAAAATAAACTAAAATATAAAGCCTAAACTAAAATAAATAAACCTAAAATAAATAAACTAAACTAAATAAAAATAAAAATTAACTTAAATAAAAATAAAAAATAAAATAAACTAAAATAGAAAAAATATAAACGAAATACAAAATAAACCTAAACGTACCAATTTACTTAATATAAAAACAAAAATTAAAATTAAAAATTTAAAAAAAAAACTAACCCTAAACGTTAAGCCCTAAATCCTAAACCATAAATTCTAAACCCTAAAAACCCTAAACCCAAAAACTCTAAAAATAAAATAAACATAAACCTAAACTAAAAACAAAACTAAAGTAAACCTAAACCTAAACCTAAATAAAATAAAATAAATAAATAAACCTAAACCTAAATAAAATAAAACCTAAATAAATAAAAATAAAATAAAATAAATCTAAACTAAATAAAAAAAAATTAACTAAATAAAATAAAATAAATAAAAATTAAAACCTAAATAAAATAAAACTAAACCTAAAATTAAAATAAAACAAACCTAAAATAAAATAAAATAAAAAACAAAAAAAACCTAAACTTAAAAAAAACATAAAAATAAATAAAAAATAAAACCTAAACCTAAAATAAAAATAAAGTAAACCTAAACCTAAACTAAATAAAATAAAATAAACTAAAAATAAACCTAAACTTAAACTAAAAAATAAAACTTAAAAATAAACTTAAAATAAAAACTTAAAATCTAAACCTAAAATAAAAAAAAACATAAACCTAAACCTAAAAATAAAAAAATTAAAACATAAATCTAAAAAATAAAATAAAAATAAAACTAAACTAAAAAATAAACCCAAAACATAAACCTAAACCAAAAAATAAACAAAAATAATATACTTAAATTAAAATAAATAAAGTAAACTAAATAAAAATAAAAATAAAAATAAACCTAAATAAAAATAAAAATTATAATAAACTAAAATAAATAAAAAATAAACTAAATAAACCTAAACCTACTGCTTTACTTATTTTAAAAAGCTAAAAATTAAAAAAATTTAAAAAAACCCTAACCCTAAACGCTAAACCCTAAAAACCTTGAAGTTTAAATCCGAAACCACAAACCCTAAATTGTAAACCCTAAACCCTAAACCTTAAATGTTAAATCCTAAAACTAACCCTATACACTAAACTCTAAACCCTAAACTCTAAACCCTAAACCCTAAAACCTTAAACCCTAAATCATAAACCCTAAAAATATAAACCCTAAACCTTAAAAGCCTAAATCCTAAACCCTAAAACCTACAACCCTAAACCCTAAACCTTAAACCAGAAACATTAAACCCTAAACACTAAACCCTATTCCCTAAACCCTAAACTTACCCTACACACTAAACCCTAAACCCTAAAAATTAAAAAACCTAGACTTAAATTAAATAAAGCCTAAAAACAAAATAAATAAAAAACCTAAACCTAAATAAAATAAAAAATAAAATAAAATAAAAACCTAAACTAAACTAAAAAAGAAAATATACCTAAAAATAAAAAAATTTAAATAAAATAAAAACTAAATAAAAAATAAAAATAAAATAAACCTAAAATAAAATAAAATAAAAACTAAATAAAAATCTAAACATAAAAGATAAATCTAAAAAAAATAAAAAAATAAAACCTTAACCCTAAACTTAAAAAAAACCTTAAACCTAAAATAAAAATAAAATAAACAAAATAAAATTAACCTAATCCTAAAAGAAAATAAACTAAACTAAAATAACCCAAAACTAACCTTAAACCCTAAACCCTAAAAACCTAAACCTAAACTAAATAAAACCTAAAAATAAAATAAATAAATAAATAAACCTAAACCTAATCAAAATAAAAACCTAAACTAAAACTTAAATCTAAAAATAGAATAAAATAAAAAATACAAACTAAATAAAAAAAATAAAATAAATAAAAACCTAAACTAAACTAAAAAATAAAAATAAACCTAAAAATTAAAAAACCTGAATAAAATAAAATCTAAAGCTAAAATAAAAATAAAATAAACCTAAAATAAAATAAAACAAAAATCAAATAAAAATCTAAACTTAAAAAATCCTTGAAATAAATAAAAAATAAGTCTTAAAACTTAAACTAAAAAAATCGTAAACCTAAAATAGAAATAAAATAAACTTAAACCTAAACTTAAAAAAACTAAACCTAAACTAAATAAAATAAAATAAATTAAAAAATAAAACTAAACCTAAAATTAAAATAAAAAACTTAAAAAATAAACCTAAAATAAAAACCTAAAACCTAAACCTAAAAAAATAAAATAAAAACCTAAACCTAAAATTAAAAAATAAAACCTAAACCTAAAAAATAAAATAAAAATAAAACTAAACTAAAAAATAATCCTAAACCTGAACCAAAAAAATAAACTAAAATAAAAAACCTATACTAAAATAAATTAAACTAAAATAAATATACTAAACTAAATAAAAATAAAAATAAAATAAGCTAAAAATAAATAAAAAACAAACTAAATAAACTAAATAAAGTTAAATCTACTAGTTTACTAAATTTAAAAAAATTTTAAAAATTTTAAAAAAAATCCCTAACCCTTAACCCTAAACTTAAACCCTAGATCTTAAACCCTAAAACTAACCCTAAACCTACAACCCTAAATGCTTCCCTAAACCTTTAACCCTAAATCCTAAAACCCTAAAACCTAAACCCTAAACCCTAAAAGCCTAAACCTAAAACCTAAAACCTAAAACCTAAAACCTACAACCCTAACTAACTTATTTTTTCCTATCTTGTTGTTAATAACTGATCATTGGGTTTTATGCCCAACAAGCATCTATCATCATGCTCGCAGGTACTTTTGAGTTATTTTGCTGAATGATTTTGCTAACCCCATCTTCACAATCCCATCGAGAGAAACTACAATTTTGGTTATTTTTTTATCTCAGATTGGTCTTACTTTATGGTTTCTTTCCACCGCTTTTCCTGGGATTTGGTTTTATAAGTCGCTTCATCTTTACCTTGAAGGATTTCAATGTTGACTATCTTTTGAACCCATTTTATTTCTTTTTCCATCTCTACTTTTCACCGCTTATCATATGGTGGATGCAATAATTGTATTTTGTTTTATTATTGTTGATTTATGTCCAAAGAAGTCGCCTTTGGTTGTTGGTTGTGTTGCTTTTCCTCAATGTTTTCACGATTGCAATCTACGCCATCACCCGACACTCAATGAGTGGATTTATGGCCGCCTTGTTATTATTGTCTTGGTTGTAGTCGAATCAATTATCGAAGTTTTCTCGCCAACACGATTCGATTGTCTTTCCTGATTGTCTCTTACTTGAGTTGTTTAGGTGGGAGTGCCTTATTACCCGGGCCTTATGGTCCATCTAATCACGCTACATTCCCATCTCGATTTCTCCGAATTCTATGGTAATTTGGGCTTGGGATATGATTGCCTTACACTTGTCGGTTACTAACTTCTATAATATGGACTACATTGCTTTCTTTCATTGTACTTCTCGGGGTATCCTCGGCTATTTATTATGTTGTTTACCGTGACCTGCTTGTTTAATATTTGTCCCATATGTTTGGGATGGGGTTAATTCCATGCTATTTTATTGTCGGATTTCAGGGTCTTTCTATTGGTCTTTATGCATCTTACCTCCGCCTCTTTTACCCTTCCTATGGTGGGTCTTCATGTTGATCTAATTAAACCCTTGGACTTGATTAAAAATATGGTAGACCTGACAATGATGTTTCACTTTCATTTGTGTTGGGATTCTCATGACATGGTGCCTAATATGATGACATTTACTCTACATGGGATCCCCTCATCCATTCTGCTCTTTGTTGCTTTCATTTTATTCAAGATAGGTTTTGCTTAGGTACTAAGGCTCAAAAGACTTTCAACAAATGGTTGCTATACATGTTTGTTGGCTATGATGGTTGTGATGATTTCACTTCTTTTTTGGTTTGGTAGTAGCTCTTATGATTTAACCCTTCTGCTGAAGTATAGATGCTCATATTTTCATCTGCCCCAACTTGATGTAATTGAGCTTGAGCCTTCTCTATCACACTTCCATATTATCTTTTCGCTTTATGTCGCCATTTTTCACTCTCAGATACCTTAACCCTAATTTTTTTTTCTTTTTTCCTAATTTTGCAAGTCCTATTCTCTTGTTCTCATGGTTTGTTCATAGTGTTATGCATCTCATCCCAAGAGCTTGCTAATCTTCAATTTGTATCTTTGTTTTTGTACTTTTATTTTTTGTTGTATTGTATTTAGATAGGGTATTTACTCTAGGTCGATTGTACTTTGAGCAATAGTTGTGGAGTTTATCCCCTTTAAGGACCTTGTAACCCTTTTTTTGTGGCAATAAAATTCCCCCTATACGGGGTTTCCAAAAAAAAACCCTAAATACTAAACTAACCCTAAACCCTAATCCCAAAATCCTAAAAATATAAAAACCTAAACCTAAACTAAATAAAACCTAAAAAAAAATAAATCAAAAAACCTGAACCTAACTAAAATAAAAAGATAAAATAAAATAAAAACCTGAACTGAAACATAAATGTAAACCTAACCTTAGAAATAAAAAAAATTTAAAAATAAAAACTAAACTAAAAGGTAAACTAAATAAACTAAATAATCCTAAACCTACTAATTTACTTAATTTAAAAAATTTAAAAAAAAAGTGAAAGAAAACCTAACCCTAAACCCTAAACCCTAAACCCTAAAAACCCCACACCCAAAAACTCACCCTAAACCCTAAACCTTAAAATCCTAAACCTGAAATTTAAAACCCTAAACCCTAAAACCTAAAACCCTAAACCCTAAACACTAAACACTAAAACCTAAAACCCTAAACACTAAACACTTAGCCCTAAACTAACTCTAAACCCTAAACCCTAATCCTTAAACCCTAAAAATCTAAAAACCTAAACTTAAACTAAATAAAACTTAAAAATAAAATAAATAAAAAACTAAACTTAAATAAAATAAAATAAAAACCTAAACTAAGACCTAAACTTAAACCTAAACATAAACCTATAAATAAAATAAAATAAAAAATAAAAACTAAACTATAACAAAATAAATTAAAACCTAAACTAAACCAAAAAAAAAATAAAATTAACCTAAAAATAAAAAATAAAAAATAAAAAAACCTAAATCTAAATAAAAAAATTAAAAATTAAAACTTAAATATAAAAAATAAAATAAAAATAAAACTAAACGAAAAATAAACTTAAACCTAAACCTAAACCAAAACATAAACAAAAATAAAATACCTAAACTAAAATAAATAAACTAAACTAAATGAAAATAAAAATAAACTTAAATATAATAAAAAATAAAATAAAGATAAATAAATAATAAACTAAATTAACTTAAACCTACCAGTTTACTTATTTTAAAAATATAAATATTAAAAAAATTAAAAAAATGCTAACCTTAAACTCTAAAAACCCAACCCTAAATCCTAAATCCTAAATCCTAAACCTTAAACTGTAAACCCTAAACCCTAACCCTAAATACTAAATCTTAAAACTAACCATATACCCTAAACCCTAAACCCCCTTAGCCTAGAACCATAAACCCTAAATCCCAAACCATAAAACCCTAAACCCTAAACCATAAACCCTAAAACCATAAACCTTAGACCTTAAAAGCGAAAACCCTAAACCCTAAACCTAAAATAAACTAATCCTATACTAAATAAAATAAAATAAAATAAAATAAAAATAAACCTAAACCTAAACTAAAAAATAAAACCTAAAAAAGTAAAATAAAAACCTAAACCTAAAAAAAAACCTAAACCTAAAAAATAAAATAAAAATAAAACTAAACTAAAAAATAAACTTAAACTTAAACCTAACAAATAAACTAAAATAAAAAACCTAAACTAAAATAAATATACTAAACTAAATATAAATAAAAATAAACTTAAATAAAAATAAAAAATAAAATAAACTAAAATAAATAAAAGATAAATAATAAACCTAAAAACTAATCTAAAAAAAATTTTAAAAAACCTAACCCTAAACCCTAAAAACCTTAAACCCTAAACCTTAAAAACCCTAAACCCTAAATCCTAAACTCTAAAACTAACACTAAACCAACAACCCTAAACGCTACCCTAAACACTAAACCCTAAACCTTAAATCTTAAACCCTATGCCCTAAACCCTAAAAGACTAAATCGTAAGCCCTAAACTCTAAGACCTAAAACCTACAACCATAAACTTTAAACCCTAAACCCAAACTCTAAACCCTAAATGCTAAACTAACCCTGAACCCTAAACCCAAAACCCTAATCTCTAAACCCTAAAAACATATAAACCTAAACCTAAACTAAATAAAACTTAAACCTAAATAAAATAAAAAAATAAATAATAAAAAAAATAAAAACCTAATCTGCAATATAAACCTAAACCTAATCTTAGAAATAAAAAAAGCAAAAAATAAAAACTAAATTAAAAGATAAACTAAATAATCCTACACTTATCAATTTACTTAATTTAAAAAATAAAAAATAAAAAAACAAAACCCAAACACTAATCCCTAAACCCTAAACCTAAAAACTCACCCTAAACCCTAAACCCTAAACCCGAAACCCTAAAACCTAAAACACTAAACATTAAACCCTAAACTCTAAACCCTAAACTAACCCTAAACCCTAAACCCTAAACCCTAAACCCTAATCCTTAAACACTAAAAACCTAAAGACCCAAACCTAAACTAAATAAAACTTAAAAATAAAATAAATAAATAAACTAAACCTAAATAAAATAATAATAAATTAAATAAAAACTTAAACTAAAACATAAACCAAAACCTAAACCTAAACCTATAAATAAAATAAAAAATAAAATAAAAACTAAACTAGAGTAAAATAAATAAAAACCTAAACTAAACTAAGAAATAAAATAAACCTAAAAATAAAAAACCTAAATAAAATAAAAATAAACATAAAATAAAATAAAAATTAAATAAAAACCTAAACCTAAAAAATAAACATAAAAATTAGACTTAAAAATAAATATAAAATAAAACCTAAACCCTAAACTAAAAAAAACCTAAACCTAAAATAAAAATAAAATAAACCTAAACCTAAACTAGAATAACCCTAAACCTTAAACCCTAAACCCTAAACCCTAAAACATAAATACTTAAACCTAAAATAATTAAAGCCTAAAAATAAAATAACTAAATAAATCTAAAACTAAATAAAATAGAAAATAATAAAATGAAAATCTATACTAAAATCTCAACCTAAACCCAATCCTAAAATAAAATAAAATAAAAAATAAAAATTAAACTAAAATAAAATAAACAAAAACCTAAACTAAACTAAAAAATAAAATATACCTAAAAATAAAACACAAAAATGAAATAAAAACTAAACATAAAATAAAAATAATATAATCCTAAAATAAAATAAAATAAAAACTAAATAAAAACCTAAACCTAAAAAATAAACTTAAAAATAAAACTTAAAAATAAATAAAAAATAAAATCTAAACCCTAAATTAAAAAAAACCCAAAATTCAAATAAAAAAATAAATGAATTAAGATAAACCTAAACCTAAACTAAAATAACCCTAAACCCTAAAAACCTTAGACTAAACTAAATGAAACCTAAAAAAAATAAACTTAAACCTAAATAAAATAAATACCTAAACTTAAACCTAAACCTAAAATTAAAATAAGAAAAATGGAAACTAAACTAAAATAAAATTATTAAAAACCTAAACTAAACCAAAATTTAAAATAAAAACTAAACCTAAAATAAAAATAATGTAAACCTAAATAACACAAAATAAAAACTAAATAAAAACCTAAGCCTAAAAAATAAAACTAAAAAAAACATAAAAATAAATAATAAATAAAACTTAAACCCTAAACAAAAAAAAAACCTAAACCTAAAATAAATATAAAATAAACCTAAACCTAAACTAAAATAAATAAAACCTAAACCTAAGCCTAAAATGAACTAAACCTAAATCTAAACCTAAACTAAATAAAAACCTAAGACCTAAACCTAAAAAAATAAAATAAAAAACTTAAACCTAAACCTTAAAAAAAAGAAATAAAACCTAAACCTAAAAAATAAAATAAAATTAAAACTAAACTAAAAAATAAATCTAAACCTAAAAAATAAACTAAAATTAAGAACCTAAAATAGATAAACTAAATTAAATAATAATAAAAATAAAAAATAAACTAAACTAAATAATAAATAAACTAAATAAACCTAAATCTACCAGTTTACTTAATTTAAGAAAATTAAAAAAATTAAAAGAAAACCTAACCCTAAACCCTAAACCCTAAATCCAAAATGCTAAACTCAAAAACTAATCCTAAACCCTAAACCTAAAACCCTAAACCCTAAAACCCTAAACCCTAAACCCTAAAATCCTAAATTCTAAAAATCTAACTTAAAAATAAATAAAAATAAAACCTAAACCCTAAACTAAAAAAAGAACATGAACCTAAATAAAAATAAAATAAATAAAATAAATAAAATAAAATAAACCTAAACCTAAACTAAAATAAACTAAACGAAAATAACCCTAAACCCTAAACTAACCATAAAACCTAAACCCTAAACACTAAATCATGAAAACCTAAAAATAAAATAAATAAATAAACCTAAACCCAAATAAAATAAAAAATATGGTAAAATAAAAACCTAAACTAAAACCTAAACCTAAACCTTAAAAATAAAATAAAATAAAAAATAAAAACTAAACTAAAACTAATAATAAAAAACTAAAACTAATAATAATAAAACTAATAATAAAATGAATAACTAACTAATAACCAAAAAACAATAATTAATAACTAACTAATAATAAAATTAATAGCTAATAAACCTAATAATAATTAACCTAAAAACTAACTAATAATAACTAAACTAATAATTAATAAAAACCAAATAAAAAACTAATTAACTAATAACTAATAAATAATAATAAAAATAACTAACCTAAAAATAATAATAACTAATAATAAAAACTATAATAACTAACTAATAAAAGCTAACTAAAACTTATAGCTAATAATAACTAATAATAACTAATAATTAATAAAAACTAATAAACTAATAAACTAATATCTAATAATAACTAGTAACTGAATAACTAATAAACTAATAATAATAACTAAATAATAATAAAACTAATAAAATTAATAACTAAAATAACTAATAAACTAAACTGAATAACTAATAATAACTAATAACTAATAAAACTAATTAAAAAACTAATAAACTAATAATAACTATTAAAAATAAAATAACTAACTAATAACCTATAATAACCAAACTAAACTAATAAACTAAATAAATAACTAAATAACTAAATAAAAACTAAAAACTAATAACTAATCAAACTAATAACCAATAATCAAAAAAAAAAAAAAATGAACAAACTAATAATAACCTAAAACTAATAACTAATGACTAATAATAATTAATAACTAATAAAAACTAAAAAAATAACTAATAATAAACTAAGTAACTAATAACTAAACTAATAAAACTAAACTAATAACTAATAATTAAAACTAGTAAGCTAATAAATAAACTAAAAAATAAAAAACTAAACTAATAAACTAATAACTAACTTAATAATAAAAACTAATAACTAATAATAAACTAAAAAAATAACTAATAAAACTTCCTACCTGAAAAACAAACTAGTAACTAATAAATAACTAATAATAACTAACCTAATAACTAACTAAACTAATAACTAATAATAAATAATAAACTAATAACTAATAACTAACTAATAAAACTAATAATAAATAAATAAATAAATAAATAATAAAACTAATAAAACTAATAAAAACTAACTCAAAAACTTATAACTAATAATAAATAAATATAACTAATAATATAAATAAGCTAATAAAAAACCAAACTAATAACTAATAATAACTAACTAATTAAACTAGAAATCTAACTAACAAATAATAACTATTAACTAAAACTAATAATAATAATAAAACTAACTAATAACTAATAATAAATAACTAACTGATAAACTAATAACTAATAATAACTAATAATAACTAACTAATAACTAAATAATAACTAACTAAACCTAAATTAATAACTATAACTAATAACTAACTAACTAACTAATAATAACTTATGATAATAAACTAATAAAACTAAGATAAACTAATAATAATAAAGTAATAACTAATAGCTAATAATTAATAACTAAATAACTGATAATATCTAAACTAATAACTAAACTAATAAACTAATAACCTAATAACTAATAGCTAATAAACCTAATAACTAATAACTAACTAAACTAATAACATAAATAACTAAACTAATAATAACTAATAATTAAAAACTAAATAACTAACTAATAAAAACCTAAATAACTAAAAATAAAAAAAACTAATAAACTAATAATAATAACTAAATAATAAATGATAAAACTAATAATAAATAATAGCTAATGACTAATAAAACTAAAAATAATAATCTAATAATATTAATTACTAACTAATAATAACTAAATAACTAAATTAAACCTAATAAAAAAACCAAAAAAATAATAAAACTAAAACTAAATAATAATAAACTAACTAACTAATAAAACTAAACTAATAAACTAATAAACTAATAAAAACTAAATAAACTAATTAAACTAATAAACTAATTAATAATAACTAATAAATAATAACTAATAATAAATAATTAAACTAATAAAATTAAACTAACTAATAACTAACTAACAACTCAATAATAAACTAATAAGTAAACTAACTAATAACTAATAATAAAAAATTAAAAATAAATAATAATAATAATATATACTAATAAACTAAATAGCTAATAAATAATAACTAAAATAACTAATAAACTAATAAAAGTAACTAAAGTAATAACTAATAAAAACTAACTAAAACTAACTAATAAAACTAACTAACTAATACCTAAACCTAAACCTAAACCTAATAATAACTATAACTAATAATAATTAACTAGTAACTAAATTAATAACAAATAAAAATAAAAGTAAAAATAATAATTAATAACTAACAAAAACTAAATAAACTAACTAATTAATAAATTAATAACTAAAACTAATAATAACTAACTAAACTTAATAATTAAATAACTAATAAAACTAAACTAATAATAAATAACTAACTAATAATGAATAATAATAAACTAAATAAACTAATAACTAATAACTAACTAAAAAACCTAACTAATAAACTTATAAATAATAAAAAAACTAATAATAAACCTAAAAAACTAATAACTAATAATAATAACTAGATATAATAATGAAAACTAATTAAAAACTAAATAATAACTAATAAACTAAGAATAACCTAAAATAATAAACTAAAAAACTAATAAAACTAATAAACTAATAACTAAATAATAGACTAATAATAAAAAATAAATTAAACTAACTATCTAATAAACTAAATAATAATAAGTAATAATAATAAACTAAGTAACAAAACTAAAAACTAATAACTAAATAACTAAACTAAGTTAACAACTAATAAAACTAACTAAACTAACTAATAATAAAACCTAAAAACTAATAAACTAATAAACTAAAACTAATAATAATAATAATTAAACTAAATAACTACTAAAACTAATAATAAAAACTAATAAATAACTAAACTAAATAAAATTAATAATTAATAACTAATAATGAGCTAACTAAAAACTAACTGATAATAACTAAAAATAATAATAACTAACTAACTAATAACTAATAAAAACTAAACTAATAAATAATTAAACTAATAAATAACTAATAAAACTAAAAAAAACTAATAACTAAACTAATAATAAAATAAAGAATAACTAATAACTAACTAACTAATAAACTAAATGCTAAATTAATAACTAATAATAATAACTAAATATTAAAACTAATAAAAAAACTAAATAAAAAACTTCATAAAACTAAATAACTAAACTAACTAAAAACCTAATAAATTAATAACTAAATAAACTAATAAACTAACTAATAAATAACTAACTAATAAAAAACTAATAAAACTAATAAACTAATAAACTAATAAAACTAATAACTAAATAACTAATAAAACTAATAAAATAAAACTAATTAATAACTAATTAATAAACTAAATTAATAAACCTAATAAACTAATAACTAATAATATTAACTAATAATAATAATAATAATAATAAACTAATAAAAATTAATAAACTAATAAGCTAATAACTAATTATAAACTAATAATAATAATAATAACTATAAAAATAAAACTAACTAAATAAATTAACCAAAATAAAAACTAACTAATAAAGTAATAACTAAAACTAACTAAAAACTGAAAACCTAATAATAGAAACTAAATAACTAATAACTAAACTAAAGTAAAGCTAAACTAAACTATTAAACTAAACTAGTAAACTAAAAACTAACTAACTAATAACCAATAAAAACTAACTAATAATAACTAAACTAAATAACTAACTAATAATAACTAATAATCTAATAACTAAACTAACTAACTCATAATAAAAAAATAATAAATAATAAATAAATAACTAAACTAAAACTAACTAACTAATAATAACTAAACTAATAACTAACTAATAAACTAAACTAAAAAAACTAATAATAATAACTAAAAACTAAAAACAAATAAAACTAAATAAAATAACTAACTAACTTACTAATAATAAATAATAAAAGTAAATAAACTAATAACTAATAAAAATAATAACTAATAAAACTAACTAATAACTAATAAAAAACTAAAAAACTAACTAATAACTAAAACTAACTAAACCTAAATAATAACTAAACTAATAACTAACTAATAACTAACTAATAAAAACTAATAACTAATAACTAATAACTAAACTAATAAACTAAAAATAAATAACTAAATAACTAACAATAACTAACTAACTAATAATTAATAAACCTAATAATAATAAACTAATAAATAAATAAATAAAAATTAAAACTAATAAAAACTAACTAATAAATAATAACTAATAACTAAAACTAATAACTAAACTAAATAACTAACTAACTAATAACTAATTAACTAATAACTAAAAAAATAACTAACTAAACTAATAATAAATAACTAATCTAAATAATTAAAGTAATTAAACTAATAAGAAATAAAGAACTAATAAAAAAAAAAAAAAAAAAAGAAATAAAGAACTAATACCTAAAAAATAAACCTAATAATAAAACTAACTAAATAACTAATAAACTAAATAACTAAACTAATAACTAATAATAAATACTAATAACAAAATAATAAACTAAGTAACTAATAATAAATAACAAAACTAAATAAAGTAATAATTAATAATAATAATAACTAATAAAACTAACTAATAACTAATAAAAACTAAATACTAACTAATAACTAAAACTAACTAAACCTAAATAATAACTAAACTAATAATTAACTAATAACTAAGTAATAAAAACTAATAACTAAAATAATAAACTAATAACAAACTAATAACTAAAATAATAAACTAATAACAAACTAATAACTAACTAATAATAATAAATTAACTAATAGCTAATAAACTTAATAATAATAAACTAATAAATTAATTAATTAAAAATAAAACTAATAAAAACTAATTAATAAATAATAACTAATAACTAAAATGAATAATAAAACTAACTAATAAACCAAGTAAACTAAATAACTAAACTAATAAAACTAATAACTAATAAAAAACTAATAACTAAAAAATAAACCTAATAATAAAACTAACTAAATAACTAAACTAATAAAACTAACTAAATAACTAAACTAATAACTAATAATAAAAACTAATAAATAATAATAACCAAAAAAACTAACTAAACTAATAACTAATAACTAATAAATAAATAAATAATAATAACTAAATAATAACTAATAATTAACTAATAAACTAATAATAATAACTAATTACTAACTAACTAATAAATAACTTATAAAACTAATAATTAATAACTAAATAAAATTAATAATAACTAAATAATAACTAACTAATAGCCTAACTAATAACAAATAAACTAAAACTAAAAATAACTAAAATAAAAAATAACTAAACTAAATAATTAATAACTAATAACTAAACTAATAATAATAACTAAACTAATAATTAATAAATACTAACCTAATAAATAATAATAATAATAACTATAATAATATTATTAAACTAATAAAACTAAGAACTAAACTAAATAAAATAAAACTAACTAATAAATATAAATAAACCTAAATAATTAAACTAATTAAATAAAACTAACAAACTAATAACAATATAATAAAACTAATAGAACTAATAACTAAAACCTAACACTTAAAACTAATAACTAAAAACTAATAAACTAAACTAATAAACTAAAATTAATAACTAATAAACTAAAATAATAAACTAAATAATAAAACTAATAAATAACTAAATAACTAATTAATAGTAAAAATTTAAAACTAATAACTAAATAACTAAACTAAAACTAATAACAAACAAAATAACCAAACTAATAATAATAACTAACTAATAAAAAAACTAATAAAAAACTAATAACTTAACTAATAATAACTAATAAACTAAAAATTAATAATAACAAATAATAATAAACTAAAAATTGACAAAACTAACTAATAAAACTAATAAACTAATAACTAAACTAAACTAACTAACTAAACTAATCAAACTAATAAAAACTAATTAATAAACTAATCATAGCTAAAAAAACAAAACCAAATAAAATAAAACTAACTAATACCTAATAATAATAATAATAATGATGATGATGATGATAACTAACTAATAACTAATAATAATAATAATAATAATAATAATAATAATTATTATTATAAAAATAATAATATTAATAAAACTAATAACTAACTAATAACTAACCTAATAAACTAAACTAATAATAATAATAATAATAATAATAATAACTAAAACTAATAATAATAACTAATAACTAAAACTAACTAATAAAATAAATAACTAACTAATAATAAACTAAAAAATAATAATAATAATAATAATAACTAACTAACTAATAAACTAATAAAAAAACTAAACTAAAAAACTAATAATAACTAATAAAACTAATAAAACTATAACTAATAACAAAATAAACTAATAATAAATTACTAATAATAATAATAATAAACTAATAATTCTAAAACTAAACCTAATAAATAACTAATAAAACTAAAACCTAAGAAAACTAATAACTAATCATAAATAACTAAAACTAATAAAACCTAATAAATAATAAAATTAAGAAAAATAACTAATAATAATAATAAAACTAATAAACTAATAATAATAAACTAAACCTAATAATAATAACTAAACTAACTAACTAATAAACTAATAATAATAAAATTAACTAATAATAACTAATAATGAACAAATAATAACTAATAACTAACACTGAGAAACTAATAAACTAAAACTAAATAAATAACTAAACTAATAATTAATAATAACTAATAATAATAATAATTTCTAATAATAAAAAAATAACTAAACTAATAATAAAATAATAATAATAACTAAACTAATAAACTAAATAACTAATAAATAATAAACTAATAAACTAATAAAAATTAAAGAATTAACTAATAATAAATAAACTAATAATAATAAATAAAATAATAACTCAAACTAATAATAATAATAACTAATAACTAATAACTAAAATATTAAATGAATAACTAACTAATAATAACTAATAAATAACTAATAACTAATAAAAACTAAACTAACTAACTAAATAATAACTAAAAATAAACTAATAACTAATAATAAAACTAAATAACTAAACTAATAACTAATAAATAAAACTAAATAACTAACTAACTAATAAAACTAAAACTAATAAACAATAAAATTTAATAACCTAGTAAAACTAATAACTAAATAAAACCAATAAACCAAAACAAATAACTAACTAAACTAATAACTAATAAAAACTAATAACTAAAGATAAAAACTAAAAAAATAATAAAACTAAAACTAATAATAACTAAAAAACTAAAACTAATAAATAATAATAATAATAAAACTATTAAATTAATAATAAAATAACTAATAACTAAACTAACTAAAAACTAACTAAACTAAAAGCTAAAGTAAACCCTAAATAACTAATAAAAACTAATAAAACCTAACAAACTAAACTAATAAATAACTAATAAACTAACTAATTAATAAACTAATAACTAAAATAATAAACTAATAACTAACTAATAACTAACTAATAAAAATTAATATCTAATAACTAAAAATTAAACTAATAAACTAATGATAAGCTATTAACTAACTAATAATAAATAACTAACTAATAACTAATAAACCTAATAATAAACTAATAAATAAATAAATAAATAAATAATAAAACTAATAAAAACTAATAATAAATAATAACTAAAACTAATAACTAAACTAACTAATAAACTAACTAAACCAAATAACTAACTAACTAATAACTAATAAAATAATTAACTAAATTAATAATGAATAACTAAACAAAATAACTAAACTAATAAAACTAATAACTAATAAAAAACTAATACCTAAAAAATAAACCTTATAATAAAACTAACTAAATAACTAAACTAATAACTAATAACTAATAATAAACTAATAAATAATAATAACTAAATAATAACTAATAATAAACATATAAAGTTATAATAATAACTAATTACTAACTAACTAATAAATAACCTATAAAACTCATATCTAATAAGTAAATAAAACTAATAATAACTAATTAATAACTAACTAATAACCTAGTTAATAAATAAACTAATAATTAAAAAAATTAATAATTAATAAACTAAAACTAGTAATAATTGACTACCTAATAATAATAAATAACTAAACTAGCTAACTAATAACTAATAACTAAATTAATAAAATCTAAAAAACTAATAACCATAAAACTAACTAAAACCAACTAACTAAAAAACTAAAATACCCAAATAACTAAACCAAAAAATAATAATTAAACTAATAACTAAACTAATAACCAATAAAACCAAATAAATAATAATAATAATAATAATAATACTAAACTAATAAAACTAATAACTAAATAAAATAAAATAAAATTAACTAATAAATAATAATAAAACTAAATAACCAAACTAATAAAATAAAACCAACCAACTAATAAAAATATAATAAAATTAATAAAACTAATAACTAAGACCTAATAACTAAAACTAATAACTAAAAACTAATAAACTAAATTAATAAAGTAAAACAAATAATTAATAAAGTAAAATAATAAACTAAATAATAAAACTAATAAATAATTAAATAACTAATTAATAATAAAACTAATAACTAAAACTAAAACTAATAACTAATAAGATAACCTAACTAATAATAATAAAAACTAATAACCTAACTAATAATAAGTAATAAACTAAAAACTAATAATACTTATAATAATAAACTACAAACTAATAAAACTAATTTATAAAACTAATAATTAATAACTTAACTAAACTAACTAACTAAATTAATAAAACTAATAAATAATAAACTAATACAACTAACTAATAACTAGCTAATAACTAATAACTAATAACTAACTAATAATTAAATACTAAAATATCTAAAACTAAAACTAATAACTGAATAACTAACTAAACTAAACTAAAAACTAAAAACTAACTAATAATAACCAACAAAACTAAATAACTAATTAAAATACCTAAACTAAATAACAAATAAAACTAGCTAATAATAATAAACTAATAAAAACTAATAACTAATAATAAAATTAAAAACTAACTAATAATAATAACTAATAACTAATAACTAATAATAATAACTAAAAACAAAAACTAATAAAATAATAACTAATAATAAAACTAACTAAACTAACTAAAGTAATAATAAAACTAATAATAACCAAATAATAATTGAGCTGATAACTAACTAAATAAACTAATAACTAAAACTAATAATAATAATAACTAAAACTAAACTAACCTAAACCTAAACCTAAACTAAAAACTTAAACTAAAAAAATAAACAAAAATAAAATACCTAAACTAAAATAAATAAACTAAACAAAATAAAAATAAAAATAAAATAAATGAAAATAAATAAAAAATAAACTAACAGTTTACATATTTTAAAAAATATAAAAGAATTATAAAAAATCCTAACACTAAACCCTAAGCCCTAAAAACCCTAAACCCTAAATCCTAAATCCTAAACCCTAAACCCTAAACTATAAACCCTAAACCCTAAACCCTAAACCTAGAACCCTAAACCCTAAACTAAAATAAAATAAAGTAAAAACATAAATCTAAAAGATAAATCTAAAAATAAATAAAAAGTAAAACCTAAACCCTAAACAAAAAAGCCTAAACCTAAAATAAAAATAAAATAAATGAAATAAACAAAGCATAAACCTAAACCTAAAAAAAATTAAACCTAAACTAAATAAAATAAAATAAAATAAAAATAAATCTAAACCTAAACTAAAAAATAAAACCTAAAAATAAACCTAAAAGAAAAACCTAAAACCTAAACCTAAAAAAATAAAATAAAAATCTAAACTTAATCCTAAAAATAAAAAAATAAAACCTAAACCTAAAAAATAAAATAAAACTAATAAAACTAAATAACTAAATAACTAAACTATTAAACAAATAAAACTAAACCTAATAACTAACTAACTAATAAATTAATAAAACTAACTAAAACTAAATAATAACTAATAATAAACTAACTAACTAATAAATAACCTAACTAACTAATAACTAACTAACTAATAATAACTAATAACTAACTAAAATTAATAACTAATAATAATAATAACTAAACTAATAACTAATAATAACTAAAACTAAATAAATAAAATAACTAAAACTAATAAAACTAATAAACTAATAACTAACTAAAACTAATAACTAAGCCAACTAATAATAAAAATAACTAAAAAACTAACTAAACTGACTAAAATTAACTAACTAAACTTAAAACAAATAAATAAATAAATTATAACTAAACTAATGAAATTAATAAACTAATAACTAGACTAATAACTAATGATAACTAAAACTAAATAACTAAATTAGTAACTAAAAAATAACCTAAACTAACTAAAAACTAATAAAAACTAATAAACTAAAATGAATAACTAATAAAAACTAAATGACTAAATAAAAAATCTAAACTAAACTAATAACCTAATTAATAACTAATAAAACTAACTAATAACTAATAATAATTACTAATAACTAATAATAACTAATAACTAACTAATAATAATTAATAACCTAATAACTAATAAAACTAACTAACTAATAATAACTAATAATAAAACTAATAAAACTAATAAAAAATAAATAAATAACTAAACTATTAACTAAACCTAAACTAATAAAACTAATAATAAAAAAACTAATAAGCTAATAAACTAAACATAATAGTAACTAATAAAAACTAATAACTAATAATAACTAATAATAAATTAATAACTAATAATAACTAAAAAGTAACTAACTATAACTAATAACTAATAAAACTAAACTAATAAACTAATAAATTAATAACTAAAAACTAATAAACTAAACTAACTAATAATAACTAATAAAACCTAAACTAATAACTAACTAAATTAAATAACTAAGCTAATAACTAACTAATAGCTAACTAAAATAAACTACGCTAATAACTAACTAAAAACCTAAAAACTAAACTTAAACTAACAACTAATAATAACTAACTAAAACCTAAATAACTAATAACTAATAAAGCTAATAAATGAATAATTAATAATTAATAGCTAAACTAATAAAAACTAATAAAATAAACTAAATAATAATAATTAATAACTAACTAATAAAACTAATAATTAATAATTAATAAAACTAACTAATAACTAATAAACTAATAAAGCTAACTAATAAATAACTAAATTAATAAAAAACTAATAACTAATAATAACTAAAAATAACTAACAAACTATCAAACACTATTAAACTAACTAATAACTAACTAATAAAACTAATAACTAAATAAATAATAAAACTAAATAAATTTATAACTAAAAAATAACTAACTGATAACTAATAATAACTAAACTAAAACCTAATAAAACTAATAATTAATAACTAAACCTAAAACTAAAACTGATAAACCTAATAATAAAACTAATAACTAATTAATAAACTAATAACTAAACTAATAAAAATAAATAATAATAAACTAAAACCAATAAACTAACTAAACTAACTAAAACTAAACTAATAACTAACTAATAAACTAAAACCTAATAAACTAATAATAAAACTAAAAACTAACTAATAGCTAAACCTAATAATTAATAAATTAAATAACTAAATAATGATAACTAATAACTAAAACTAAACCTAAAACTAATAATAATAAACTAAATAACTAAACTCATAAATAAACAAACTAATAATAATAATAAACTAATAAATAATAAAACTAAACCTAATAAACTAATAATAATAACTAATAACTAATAATAACTAATAATAACTAATAATAATAACTAACTAATAACTAATAACTAATAATAATAATAATAACTAAACTAATAATAATAATAACTAACTAATAACTAAAACTAATAACTTATAATAAACTAAAAATAAAACTAATAATAATAACTAATAAAACTAACTAAACTAATAACTAAACTAAACTAAAAAAACCTAATAACTAAAAACTTAAACCTAATAATAACTAATAACTAAACTAATAACTAAACTAAATAACTAAACTAAATAACTAAACTAATAAAACTAAACTAATAATAACTAAACTAATAATAACTAAAAACAAATAACTAACTAAATAATAAAAAATGAATAAATAACTATGAACTAATAACTAATGACTAATAACTAAAAAAAATTAATAATAATAAACTAATAAAACTAATAACTAACTAATAACTACAACTAAATACTTAACTAATAACTAATAACTAATAAAAACTACTAACTAATAACTAATAACTAATAAACTAAACTAAGAACTAACTAATAACTAAATAAATCTAAAATAATAATAAAACTAATAAAAAATAATAATTCAACTAAATAAATAAAATTAATAATAACTAATAATAACTAAACTAATAACTAATAAACTAATAAACTAATAACTAACTAATAACTAATTAATAACTAATTAAAATTAATAATAAAACTAACTAACTAATAATAACTAACTAATAATAATAAAAACTAACAAATAACTAATAAACTAATAAAACTAATAACTAATAACTAATAACTAATAAACTAAATAAAACTAAAATAAATTAATAATAACTAATAAATTAAAATAATAAAACTAAAAAACTTAACTAACTAATAATAATAATATTAATGACTAAACAATAGTAATAATAAATAATAAAACTAACTAATAACTAATAACTAACTAATAAAAATCTAATAACTAATAATAAAACTAAACTAATAACGACCTAATAATCTAACTAATAAAATTAATAAAAACTAATAAAACTAATAACTAAACTAATAAAAAAACTAAATAACTAAATAATACTAACAACTAACTACTAAAAAGCTAAACTAACAACTAATAAACTAAACTAATAAAACTAAAATAACTAATAATAATAAATAACTAAAACTAATAATAATAACTAACTAATAAAACTAATAACTAAAAACTAAAATTAACTAAATAACTAACTAATAACTAAAAAACTAATAACTAAACTTATAACTAACTAAATAACTAATTAATAATAAACTAATAACTAATAACTAAACTAATAAACTAATAACTAAAAACTAAAGTAATAATAACTAATAAAATAAAAACTAATAAAATAATAAATAAACTAAAAACTAATAAATTAACTAAAAATTAATAAACTAAACTAATAAACTAATAACTAATAACTAATAAACTAATAATAATAATAAAACCAAACTAATAATAACTAAACTAAATAAAAACTAAAAAACTAAAAAACTAAACTAACTAACTAACTAAAAACTAATAACTAAACTAACTAATAACTAAAAATAATAATAAAACTAACTAACTAAAACTAATAAAACTAAACTAAAAACTAAGTAATAATAACTAAACTAATAACTAACTAATAATAACTAATAATAAACTAACTAAAATAATAACTAATAAACTAATTAATAACTAGTATTAATAAACTAAAAAAAACTAATAAACTAAATTAACTCAAACTAAATTAAACTAACCACAACCAACTAACCAAACCAATAACCAATAACCAACAATAAATTGATAAACTAAACTAAACTAATAAAACTAGCTAACTAATAAACTAATAACTAATAAACTAATAACTAATAAACTAATAAACTAATAAAATAATAATTAATAACTAACTAATAACTAACTATCTAAACTAATTAAACTAACTAACTGATAAATAATAATAAAATAACTAACTAAAATAAATAAATAAACTAATAACTAATAATAACTAATAACTATAAATAACTAAACTAATAATTAAACTAATAACTAATAAACTATTAACTAATAAAACTAAAACTAAAACTAATAACTAATAATAATAAATAACTTAAACTAAATAAATAATAATAATAACTAATAACTAAAAACTAATAAACTAATAAACTAATAAAATAACTAAACTAATAAACTACTAATAAAATAAAATTAATAATAAAACTAATAAACTAATAATAACTAAACTAATAACTAAAATAAACTATACTAATAACTAATAATAAGAGCTAATAACTAATAATAAAACTAAAACTAATAACTAACTAAAACTAAAATAAAAATTAATAACTAATCAAAAACTAAATAAATAACTAAATTAAAAAACTAATAAAACTTAATAAAATAATAGCTAATAAAACTATTAATAACTAATAAAAACTAACTACTAATAATAATAACTAAAAAACTAAAACTAAACTAATAATTAATAATTAACTAAAATAATAACTAAACTAATTAATAATAACTAACCAATAACTAAATAAAAAACTAAATAAAATAATAAACTAATAACAAAACTAATAATAATAATAAATAATAAAAACTAAACTAATAACTAATAATAAATAACTAACTAAAACTAGTAATAATAACTAATAAACTAATAACTAGTAACTATAACTAATAATTAAATAAAACTAAATAAATAAATAATAATAACTAACTAACTGATAAACTAATAAAAGCTAATAACTAATAATAATATCTTGCAAAAAACTAAAATAATAACTAATAACTAAACTAATAATAACTAAACTAATAAACTAATAACTAAATAATAAAACTAAAACCTAATAATAACTAAAAACCTAAACTAATAAACTAACAAACTAATAAAAACCTAATTAGTAAATTAATAATATAAATAATAAAAATAATAAAATAATAACTAATAAAAACCTAATAACTAAAACTAATAAATAATAAACTAACTAATAATAATAAACCAACTAAATTAATAACTAAAAACCAAACTAATAATAATAAAACTAAAACTAAAAACTAAATAACTAAATAACTAACTAATAACTAATAAATAAAATAACTAACTAATAATTAATAACCTAATAATAATAATAATAACTAAACTAAAACTAATAAAACTAATAATAACCTAAACTAATAAAACTAATAATAATAAACTAATAACTAATAACTAAACTAATAACTAATAAAACTAATAAACTAATAATAATAACAAACTAATAACTAAAATAATAACTAAACTAATAATAATAAAATGAAATAAATAAATAAACTAATAACCAATAATAACTAAACTAAAACATAAAAACTAATAACTAATAATAATAATAAACTAACTAATAAAACTAAAAACTAAATAAACTAATAACTAACTAATAAAACTAACTAATAAACTAAAACTAATAATAAAACTAACACTTAAACCTAAACTAATTAAAATAAAAATAACTACTAATAACTATTAATTAAAACTAATGATAAACTAATAACTAATAATAAAACTAATAACTAAACTAAAACCTAAAAACTAAAAATAAAAGTACAATAACTAAACTAATAATTAATAACTAGTAAATAAACCTAAATAATTAAACTAATAACTAATAATAATTGATAACTAAATAACTAATAAAAAAGCTAATAATAATAACTAAATAAAACTAAACTAAAAACTAATAATAATAACTAACTAAAACTAATAACTAATAATAAAACTAATAAACTAACTAACTAATAACTAACTAAAAAAAACTAAATAACTAAATAATAATAACTAATTAATAACTAAATACAAAACTAAATAAAATAATAAACTAATAACAAAACTAATAATAATAATAACTAATAAAAACTAAACTAATAACTAATAATAAATAACTAATTAAAAATAATAAAAATAATTAATAAAACTAACTAATAACTAAATTAATAAACTAAAAACCAAAAACTAATAACTAAGTAAAACTAAATAAATAAATAATAATAACTAAATAACTAATAAACTAAATAAAGCCAATAACTAATAATAAAACTAATAATAATAAATAATTAAAAAACTAAACTAATAACAAATAACTAAACTAATAATATCTAAAGTAATAAACTAATAACTAAATAAAAAAACTAAACCATAATAATAACTAAAAAACTAAACTAATAAATTAACAAACCAATAAAAGCCTAATAACTAAACTAATAAAATAAATAAAAATAATGATAAACTAATAACTAATAAAAAACTAATAACTAAAACTAATAAATAATAAACTATCTAAACTAATAACTAAGAATTAAACTAATAATAATAAAACTAAAACTAAAACCTAAATAACTAAATAACTAACTAATAACTAATAAATAAAATAGCTAACTA